>LR990954.1:3058160-3410478 GCA_905163465.1 Craniophora ligustri
GTTAAGAGTTAAAAGAAAATTCTTTCAGTTATTGGCATTTATGAAATTCACATGTATTCTCCAAAGCTGTTCAAGTATTTGCATCTGAAAATCACCATCTCATGTAATGATCTGATGATGGAAGGTATAACTCCTCAGCGATTAGGAGTTGAAGGAAAAATCTTTCATAATTTTAAGTATATATGGATCAACAGTTGTATTCTTTCAGGCTATTAGTTTGACCTGATATGAAAAGTTTAATATATATATACAACACTAAAAAGAAAAAAATAAACTAACTTTAAAAAAAAAAGTAAAACCAACTTCAAAAACTAAAAAGCAAAAAATAACTTCATATAGTTTTACCTTTTTTTTAGTATTAAAGGTATGAAGTCGGTGCCGATGATGTGGTGGTTTTAACCACCCCGCTCAAGGTCACTCGCGGTGAGTGTACTTACGTTTGGCTTGGCACCGACTTCATAACTTTAAAACTAAAAAAAAGGTAAAACTGTATAAAGTTATTAAATATAATGAATGGCTGCTTGTGTGTAATCAGTTTTGTTTATTAAACTGAAGTCTATACATAGGTTTATCCTTGTTTGGTATAACCACGGTTGATGTAATGCTACTAATTCGAACAACGTTTAAGAAAATAATTACTTTGTATAATATCGATTAACATAATTTTTATTTCATCGAATATTTTTTTGCGATAACAACATTTGCGCTATTGATCAAAAAGTATAATTTTAATTTGATGTAATGTTCAGGTGGTATAACATGTGTTTTATCGAATATTCAATTGTTCCAATGATCTTTTGACCTAATTTTCATGTTTAATGGTCACAGTTCTAACTTAACTCAAATGGTACCTAACCAAACCTTAAAATATTCTATGCATGGTCGAGGGTGAGCTTGGTCGACGGATACTTCTGGGTGGTTTATAAAAAAATAACCACGAGACTCTCCGAGTCCTCTCCGTCCGAGGCGGGGTGCCCTAAAGTCCAGGTTGCATCCAGTTTCTCCTGGTAACAATAGTTGAGGGTGGCAGGTATATAGGGTATAAAGCGAAGAAAAAAAAAAGCAGGCGTTTAAAATCGTATCAAATTTTCTAAATTATATTAAAAGTTACTTAGAGATTATGAATATTATAGGAAATAAATAATATACTAAATTATTTTAAAATAAAAATTATTTATTATAACTGGTAGCATTTTTTTTTAAAACCACCCGGAAGTAGAAGCCCCGCCAGGCGGGGCTCCGTTAAGCACCCACCCGATGTTTTTTATTGACAATGAAAGGAAACGAATTATTACTAAACTAAATATTCGATACGATCTTTCGACTAAATCATTATTAGTTTAGTGAGACATCAGTTTAAATGAAATTAGTGCATTTGAAAATTCGGTGAAAAGACATTATTTCAAGGAAATAAATATGCAATAAATTATAATTATATTATATTATAATTATAATTCTACTAATTAATTATTCGGTCAAATGAATAATTATGCGGAATGATTTTCGACTAAACGTTGTTATACCAAACAAGAGTAAACCCTATACATACATATAATTATTATAATTGAAAATGCTTACCGTTTTAGTTTGGAGGACATCGAAATGATTCTCCTGCGCGCTGATTTAGATAACACCGGTGTAAATATCACTGACTTCGTGATGGAATCGGCTGATAACATGAACATGGGGCTTGGAGCGGCCAGCTTGGTAGAAGTGTGCACATGCCCCAAAGAATACATAGGAGAATCTTGCCAGGTATCGTAAAAATGTAGACCAGCATAGTCCTTGCAACACCACTTCAAACAAGGTTCAGTACCGCAATAACGAATACGTGAACCTGTAGGAGCTAGTATACTGATGCGCACTGACTTCGACACTCACTCATCTCAACTATTCTGCGCCATACACTAATCACTTCACTTTTGGTACTTTTACTTATCGCATTAACTTTTTCACTTTCTTCTTTCGCCTGGTTTCTTTCTGGTGAAAACCTTCAAGCATAACATAGCCCCTACTGCTTTCTAAGCACTTCTAATATTCGCCGTTTGTTTATTTTAAATTCTCAAGTGATATAATCAAGAACCTGTCTTTCTTTCTTTTTTTAATTTACGAGGTATGACTCATTACACATCTAGGTACAAAATGTAGGTAGATATTTCTGTAACCATCGGTTCTCAAGGAATATTAAAGATAAGCAAGGCATAGATTCATATAGTTTCGTTAATTATGTTTGATAAATATATTCTATATTATAAATCACAGGTTGATTATCATAATATTTCACGGTGTATAATAATTGTAGTCGTTTTGGAACCGAAAGGTGGGAAACTTATGATAATTAGTAGAACAAAAAAAAGTCTTAGATTAACTCTTCGTCAAAGTGTATGAGAAATACTTTCACACCAGGTCTCGTCCCATATGATAATTTAAATGACGTCCTTATATCATTATCAAAGTATTGGTAATATTTTGTAATACAGAATGTTTCTCTTGTATGACGGGTGGTTCAAATAAAAACAAAAAAAAAACAATATTGGTCAACAAAAGTAAAGTAACCACTTACTAAAACTCAGGCAGGATATGAAGTTTTATGCCTCCTGTATCGGATTGAATATTAACCTTTTTTGATACTGCGTTGGTAACAACGCAAAATAATCCACCTGTAGTGGTATATAAATCATTGATATCAAAATGTATACAACAAACAACACTAGATTTAGACGGCATCCAGTCAGTTTCACCTCCACACTCTCTTATATTACTAATAAAATGATTCCTCCAAACTTCATTTTCGGTAGACAACCTAAAATATATACATATTTATATAGGTATTTAATAATAAAATAATTATCTTAAGAAATAGGATTCAATCCAAAAAGGATCAAACTCCCATATTTTTGCGAAATTTTCCCTATAAATAATTGACAACACAGGTATAATGGTTGAGGTTTTGTGTTTGAAAAAATAGCAAATTTTTAAAATTATATTATATGGAAAATAATTGGTACATTACGCACACACTTGTGATAAGTGATCCCTTGACATTTTTATGTTTTACCACTATGATTTCGGCAGCATTTTACCACGCAAGACGGCATAATTCTGTTTGTTTTGACACAACAAAAACGACATATGACACACGACACATTATTTTCGTAATGGCTGTGACACTGACTTGGTCTTGCTATGTGTGCGTGTGAACTGACATCCTATTTACTATTGGTGCCTCGCATGTTGTTTAGCGGAATTCCGTCCGCCTTTTTTATAGGTCCATGAGATTAGTATTTATTTAACTATTGTATGTATGTATTTTTAACTACTTACTGTATTTTTAAATCGGTTTTTTGTTATTTAATTAAACTTGGTAAAGAATGGCCTATTATAAATGAAGGCGCTGAACAGTGCGGAAGTAGAATAACAACATTCAAGGATATTATGAACATCGTCTTAATTTTGTACGCAAATGATTGTCAATCATTACAATCATCGCCTAGGTTTAATACGTAGTCGATTAGCCGACCTCATAGTAATAGAATTCCTTATGTCAATAAATATGTATTGGTCTTATGTCAATAGTACAATTACCTAATTGTACTTAGTTATGAGTCACGAGTAGTGCGGTCCTATGAGCTCGTTAATGGGGTTATGGCCGTCTAATGTTTATCGAAATCGGAGTGTCACTTTTACCATATAAATTGTTATAAAATGTATTCACCTGCTTACCCCTTCAAAGCATACATGCTTGATGTAATATTATTTGAAATTGTTCTTAGGATTTTGTAAACATTCCAAAACAATAGTTAAAGTTGAAATCAGAAGTTGTGAAAGTCAAACAAGCGAGTTGCGTTAAAGTTGACATACTTTTCCGACATATTTTTCTTTAGAAATGCTCTTCAGGCTACGTCCGCAAGAAGGTTGGGCCATGGCTTGGAGATTGCATGCCGGAAAAATGCCCACCAGGTACATATGGCGACCAATCAAGCGGCGTACCTTGCAAACAGTGTCCTTGCCCACTTATCAACCGCGAAAATCAGTTCGCCAGAACGTGCTCTCGTGGATCGGATGGAAGAGTGCAATGTGATTGCTTCCCCGGGTAAGAAGTAAATTCGTATTTTATTCAGGTTTATTGGCTATTGTTACAAGACTTGATAGCCTTAATCAGTCGCGAGTAGGTATGCTCGAAATCGAATTCAAATCGAAAGCATACACTGCTGAATTTTTGAAATCATGTGCTAAAACTGCGTTGCCTTTTTCGACAGTATATAAAGTTAAGTTATCTTGTTGGATTGACTTTTGCTGATACTAGCCGTCACCATTTAGTAGTAATAAGTACGGCTGATCAATGTGAACTTGGTTAGATTGCCAATAAAATCAATGCAGTCTTTAACCATCTTTACGAACAACTTACCATCTAAAAATTTACTTACTTGATATAAATTGTAATTCTAAGTGATCTTGAATCATTGAATTTCAATGTTCATTTAACGCAAATATGATTATTATAAAAAACGTACGACAAAAGATCATTTTACAAACAACGTTTGAAAAACTAATCATTTGACAAACTTTCATTCCGCAAACATATTACTTTAAAATCAATCATTTGACATAATACAGGTTTCGCAAATGTTTTACTTAGTAAATAACATAGTTACAATAATTCAACTGTTAAAATATTATTTTAAAAATAATCTCATGACTAAATAATTCGTTTGCCAAATTGGTGATTATACAAAAAGTTAGAAGATAATTTTGTATTCATACTAATTAAGTAATAGAGTAAGATCCCAGGGCCGCCAGACGTCATGTATTTTCTGACGAACGAAATGTGGACGATTGAGTAGTGCTAGTATGTACTAAGAACGGATGCCTACCAGCTAGCTTGCTTAGTGGGCCAATATTGAGGTATCAGGAAATCGAGGTACATAAAAACATGACTTACCTCACGTAAATTTTCCGAGCTGATTTTTACGTATATTATAGGCGATATTCTTAAAAATAAGTCGCCAATACTCCCAGACACTTTCCGTGGGCCGTTTTGCCTTACAGACGCTTTAAATGTTCCAAAATAATGACTTAACTTCATGTTATTATGTCCACCAGCCAACCATTTAAAACCTTTTACAAGAAGACAGACCGATCCAAGAGGCCAATCATCTTCAAACTCAATTTTAATGCCTCTGCGGGTAGGAGCGCTAGGGCATTACGTCTACGCGCATGAAACTCAGTGAGACATGTGTATTAAATTAGTTTTAATGAATTGAATTTGATATATTAAATAAAAATTATGAGATTTTCGATATTCTAATAATACAACCTATAATAAACTAACACGAAACATGATTTTGTGATTAGTGTCAACATCTCTATTAGCAACTTACCACCGTGCAAAAGTGAGCTTTGGCAACAGTTCCGACGAGCTAACTATATCGCTAGTCTTTGGAACAATGCAACTATGAAGATGATAAATATTTTCAAACCCGAAAATAATGGCTGGACATTAAAAGATGACACATGTGATTTTCATAGTTTCGATCGAGATCAATTACCGGGTTTTGTCAGTGAGTCGCTGGAAGAACAATCAGGTAATTTATTATCGTTTCTCATATTTCTTGTGACTCTTTATTTTTTTCAGATCTTCATTGTTTGAATTGTTTTTATAGTAGAAGTAAATGAGGATAATGCTGATGATGACTGCAACGACGATTTTTATATTCAATATCAAGATTGGCTGGATGACGAATTGTCTAATTCAATGATTCATACTAGCACTACTTAATCGTCCACATTTCGTTCGTCAAAAAATACGTGAGATCTGGAGCCCTGGGATCTTGGACTATAACACCTAATTTTGTGTGTTCCTCTGTGGCCGGACCGTTTAGTACTCAGATGCTATAGTCTGAAATAATACCTACCTAAAGTCTACTTTCATCGGAATATATATGTATATATATATATTTTTTTAGTACCTCAAGAGATATCTTATTAATTAACAATATGTTGTCCAGCCGCCAGGCAGTGCTCTCTGGCCGCGCCACCTCAAATTAAATAGAGTATAATGAACTATTAATAAATCAATATCCCGAAAAAAACTACCTAAAGAGTACCTTGCATACGACAAATATGGTCCAATAAACCCCTTTAGTTAAAGGGTTATTAGTCGTAGGCTGTGGTCCGGCTGGAAGGTATACTCTGCAGCAAGTCAATTTTGCAATATAATATTAACTATCCATAAATCAATTTATAACTAACTAAAACAAAGTTCTAGCTATAGTTCATTCCATTATAATAAATAAACAATGTAAAACCAGGTGTCAGTGTAAATAAACATATAAGTAGGTACTAAAACTGAAGTAATTAAGTGATAATCAGTGAAAACATTTAACAAAAGTGCTCAAAAACATCTACTCTTAATTTGTGTAAAAACAAATTCGTTTTTTTTCTTAGCGCGAATTTAAAATCATTTGTTTACATCAGTGCTACCAACATAATCGCGTTTTATTCTGGGCGCGTTCCAGACCAACACCTCTGTAGACTTTTAGCATTCGAAGGGTGCGTTCCAAACAACCTAACTGTACCTACATTTTGCATAAAAATACAGTACGACCAGTATATCTCGAATTTTGTTGCGAACTATCAAAACAAACTCTGTGTCGACAAGTTGGATTAGGTACGCAGCGACTACGTCGCGCGTTTAGCACTGTGTTACACGCTGTTCCGCTGTTGGAAAGGATTGGATTTTATTTTATACCGTACCAAGCCACACGTAAGTGACGACGCTTGCTTATTGCTTTGTATTTTGCATGCACCCGTACGCTTGTCTCCATATATATACTCAAACATGAATTGCTCGGCATGCTTTGGTGTCATTGTGGACAAAGAGGAGTACCTGTGCTGTTCACTGATAAATTGTGGCAAAATATACCACTCGATGTGTACAGGTAAACTTAACACGAGTAGTGTAACTAGGTCCACCTGGATATGTCCCGAATGCCACTGTGCTAATAAGAAGGGTGGAGATAACAGCTTGACTCCGATTGGTTTCTCTAAAACAAACCGTGATACGTATCGGCAGCTTGTTCACAATGAAAACGAACCGAGTGACCATGGAGAAAATCAGGTTTTTATGCATGAGCTTCACGATTTGCGCCAGGAAATGTCCACAATGAGAGAACAGCTGGTTCAGTCCACTGCTATGATAGCTACTTATGTAAATAGGCTTAGCAACTCCGTCTCTATCATAAAAGACTATGAAACAAAGCTTAATCAAGCTCTCACCATTATAGCAGGATATGAAACCAAAATAGAGAAATTTGTGACTCAAGCAGAAATTGTTCTTGATAAGCTGAAAAAGTATGACGATCCCGACACTAAAAACTGCAGCACTTATCAGTCTAAACCTCAGGCTTCCCCCACTGCAATAATTCATCAACCACAACCCTTATTATTAATGCCCCACCAACAAGAACCTCTACTTAACAACCCTGCTACTGAGTCAAATCAAAAGAAGAGGCCAAAAAAGAAGAAGAGCGATCATCAGCTGAATAAGTCCCACACCAAGAATTCTTCCTGCCCTGATCTAGAAACAGCTTGCCATCAGTCAGAGACTACCGCGGATATCCATAACACTAAAGTAACTGATACTGATACTGCAGATTGCAACACACAGCCGTGGATTGAAGTGAAGAAGAAACAACGGTTCACTTCGATGCGCGGCACGGCAGGGCCTACGATAACATCTTTAAAAGCTGTTGAGGCACGAAAATTCTTACACTTATGGAACATGGAGTCTTGTATTGAGGAGATCCGTGACTACCTGCAATATTTATGTGCTAGTGGGACCTGTACGGTTGAAGAACTTACACCAAAAGGTAATTACAAATCCTATAAAATAGGTGTCCCATTGACTCACTTTGATGAATGTTATTCAGTTAATTTATGGCCGATTAATGCAAGAATTAAGCCGTGGATAAATTATAAAACCTTAGCTAAAAACACCCAGTCGATTACCGTATGCAATGCTAATACAGAGCCCTTTCGTAAATAGCCCTCACAAGGGGCCACAGCATAGAATATCATTTATAAATGTATATTATCAAAACGTTCGTGGGTTTAAAACCAAGCTTAAAACATGGAGAAACAATTTGACATTGCTTGAACATAACTTAATAGCTGCCACTGAGACATTCTTGGATGGCTCAGTTATGGATTCGGAGGTTACGTCTGGAGATTGGAGCGTACTTCGCCGCGACAGATGTACACCATGTGGAGGTGTGTTACTCTCCGCGCGGGCACCCATCACGCTGCACCGGCACACTGAGCTCGAAACTTGCCACGGTGAAGATCTATGGGCGAGTTTCACATGGCACGGTCGTAGAATTTATGTGTGTGTAGTCTACATTAAACCTAGTGCTACTGATAGTGATTACATGCAGTGGTTTTGCAAAATGGAAACTTTTATTAATAATTTAAAAGGAATAGTTCTTATTTATGGTGACATTAATATGAATAGTGCTTCATCGAATATAAATAACTATTATTGTTACTTTCTGACATATTGTAATTTGCGTGAGAAGAATGTGGTGAACAATTCGTATGGAGGAATGTTAGATGTGGTTCTTGTCAAGGAGAGCACGGAAATACGGGAGACTAACGTTGAGGCTACAGATGGAATAGTTCCGTCCGACGCTTATCACCCTCCTCTAAGTGTTAGTGTAGAAATAGATATGACTCGCCATTCTGATCGTATTGAACCAAGCAATATAGACCCTAGCAATGACTGGAATTTTAAAAAAGGTGACTACGAGGCACTCTATGATTTATTATCCAAAGTATCCTGGTAGGAACTTTACCAGCACAATGACATTAATCTTAGTACCAAATGTTTCTATGATACCGTGTATTCAATATTTAATACTTGTGTTCCCAAAAAACACCGGAAACGCTCAAATCATTCGCAATATCCAGTTTGGTTTACAAGTGACATCATAAATGACATAAAGCTGAAACTCAAGTTACATATCCGCTGGAAACAAACTAAGTCCATAGAAACATATCAATTATTTTCTAATTTAAGATCAGAATTAAAATCACGAATTTCACACGCTTATGATTCCTATGTTTCTGGTGTTGAGCAGGCCATCAAAACCAACCCTCGTGGGTTCTGGCACCATGTGTCAAACCTAAAGTCCAAGGGTGGGTTTCAGCAAAGTGTTGATTATAAAGGTAATACCCTGAACGGTATCCGAGCCGCTGAGGGTTTTGCCGACTATTTCTCAAGCGTATTTCTACCAGAGTCACCTAAACTGGATGCAACAAATATAAGTCCCCAAAACCAGCATACGAGTAGTCACGTTCATATACACGAAATCACACACAGTGAAGTAACTAAAGCGATTCGCAAGCTAAAACCAGGTAGTTCTGTAGGCCCTGACAGTATACCTCCGTGGCTTCTGAAGCAAGGGGAGATATTTTTCGTTTATCCTCTTTGCCACCTCTTTAATCTGGCACTGAAAACTGGCCTTTATCCCTCTAAATGGAAAATGTCTCGAGTCACACCTATCCCTAAAAGTTCGAATAAAACATCTGTCGAGGAATATCGTCCAATCGCTATTCTCCCAACGTTGGCTAAGGTTTTTGAACACATTTTGCATGCAGAAATATACAGACGGGTTGAACCGTTCTTATGTAATGAACAACATGGTTTTAGAAGAAAAAGGTCAGTTAACACAAACCTTCTGACTATTGTGGATTACATTTCCACCAGCTTAGACCGTCGATATCAAGTAGACGTGCTGTATTTTGACTTTCGAAAGGCGTTTGATAGGGTAAACAACGACATACTGTTGGAGAAACTTAGTGCTCTGGGTCTTGCCCCAAGCCTTCTTCGATTCATCGCTGATTATCTTCGCGATCGCCAGCAGTTTGTTCGACTTGGCCAGTATGACTCTGCGCCCTATCATACGCGTTCCGGAGTAAGTCAAGGATCAGTACTGGGACCTCTGTTATTTATCCTCATGATAAATGATCTGCCCGAAATAGTTAAGCATGCTAAATGTCTTCTGTACGCTGATGACCTAAAGCTATTTATGGAGATCAGAACTGCACAGGACTGCCTATTGCTTCAGCAGGACATCGATGCCGTGTACCAATGGAGTGTTGAAAATAAAATGGAATTTAATAACAGCAAATGTTACCAAATGACTTTCGGTAGAATGCGGCACCCAATCGAATTCCAATATAAACTCGGTTGTAATATTGTACTCAGATCTACCATAATGAAAGATTTAGGTGTCACATTTGACCAAAAGCTCACATTCCATGATCATGTTACAGCATTGGCCAAAGAGTCCTTTCGGCGATTGGGTTTTGTTCTTCGAAACTCTAATGATTTTCAGAACATGGGAGTCATTAGGCTTGTTTTCAGTGCATTAGTTAGATCCAAAATTGAAACGAGTGCATGTGTGTGGCATCCACACAAGAGCACGTATGCGCTCTTATTGCAGAAAGTGCAAAAAGCTTTCTTAAGATACTTGTACAAACGTATGTACGGGTACTACCCATACATGTACCCAACTAAATTCCTTCTAGGATGCCTGGGATATAACTCGCTTGAGGTCAGAAGATCTAATGACCAATTGGTGGTAATGTGCAAGATTCTCAGAGGTAAAGTGGATGCTCCTGAGTTAAATAGCGAGCTATGTTGTTTGTTTGTCCCTAATAATTATCGCAGGAATAGAAAGCATAGGCTTTTTGCAACTCCAATTTGCAGAACTGTATCTCGAGCCAGATCTCCTGTACCGCGAAGTCTCAACGCGCTTAATGCTCTCCTGGACATCAAGCCAAACTGTGATGTGTTTGCGGATGAATGGAAGGTGATCTTGAGAGAATGTTTGGAGTACTGTGAGAAGAATGCATGATAGGTATCCTGTTTTTTAAACACAGCTGTATTTACTGTTTTTGTTATATCTATAAGTATTGATTTTACTTTATCTTTATTTACTGTAACTGGTATATCCGTGTAAATAAATAAATAAATAAAAAAAATATATATATAATAGTACCTTTTCTCTACTCTTCGTTAATACTTTACTAAAGGGGTTTATTATATTTATACTAATTCCATAGAAACTTAAGTCTTTTTAAAAAATACACACTGCCTGAATTAAGCTAAATAAGTAGAATTAAGAGCTGTGGTAGCCGAGCGGTGTGACTAGTGGACTGATATGTCAGAGGTCTCGAGTTCGAACCCAAGGCACGCACCACTGACTTTTCAGAAGTTATGTGCGTATTTATCACATGCTCAAACGGTGAAGGAAAACATCGCGAGGAAACCTTCATGCTTGAGAGAATTCTCGATGGCATGTGAAGTCTGCCAACTTGCAGTAAGCTAGCGTGGCAGACTATAGCCTAATCCCTCTCAATTGAGAGGAGACCCGTGCCCAGCAGTGGGACATTAAAGGGTTGATGATGAAGTAGAATTCGGTTCTGGCCGCAGTTCTAACCTAACCTAACCAGCTATTGTTTCAGTTGACCCTACACATGTTATATAATTGGTTAATAAAATATTTACCAAGCAATGCATTTTCTCAACTGTTATTTATGCTTGTGGTTTTGCCAACTAACATGTTTAAAAAAATAATCAATTTGTAAATTAATGTTTTAGCATAATATTTTTTTGTTGTTGTAAATATATTGTCTAATGAGTAGTTTATTAAACAATAGTTTGTAAAATAATAAATTTATCAAGTATAATTTTGTCAAACGTTATTTTTCAAACTAAATTTTGTTATTTGTTTTTGTCAAATGATCGGACACCGATTATTACACATGATAATCAGACATGCTTTATTCTGAGCTGGTTTTTGTAAATTAACTGAAATCCATGCATCGTGATGACTGGTATTAATTGACCCGTATATTTTGAATTTTTCAGCTATGAGGGTAAACACTGCGAATTATGTGCGTCTGGATACGAAGGTGACCCGTTGATCCCCGGAAATAAGTGCACACCAGTTCAGGTTTCTAAATGCAATCCAGTCGGCACTAATTTCAACCGTCCACCAGATGAGTGTGTGTGCAAGGACAATGTTCAAGGACGGTACTGTGATCAGTGCAAGAACGACTCATTCTACTTGTCTAATGACTTCAGGTAACTATGGAATAAGATTTCCCAAAGTATTATAGAAAGCTTTAATTGGCTCATTTTAACAAACAGACCTACAATTGGCACTTTTTAGGATTCTTAACCTAAAACTAATACTCATGTTTGAAATAAAGTATGTAACTATGACATCTGACTGTAACTTTTCAGACACGGTTGCGCACTTTGCTTCTGTTCGGGCGTTTCGCAACAATGCAAGAGCAGCAGTTTTCGCCGCAAGACTATCAGCGTTCAGTTCAACGTGCCCCAGATCGTGGAACAAGTGAAGATCTACAACATTTCACCTGCGGGACCCCCGGGCACGGCCAGATACACGGCGCCAGTTCAGTCAAACTTAAAGCCACAGTTGAACCGCGGAGATATCACACTCAATGAAATGGATCTATCTCCATCCACTATTTATTACTGGAGTCTACCAGCCAGGTAGCCCTCTCAATTTTTGACAATAATACATGTTATTATCATATTATTAGTATTGGATTATATATTATTATTTTACTGTGCCTCATGGCCTCGTGGCCATAGTTTTACTGGCATCCATAATTGGCTATAAGCTAAACTCACACTCGTTTGCTCTACTTTGAGTCAAATAGGCATTGTATATAATAATATGTGTGTGTGTGTTTGTGTATGTTTGAGTTAAACCTGATTGGACAAACCCATTCTCACTACTATTTACTACTGAACAGTTTCGGTGGGGACAAAGTGACGGCATACGGTGGTTGGTTGCGGTACACACTCAAGAATGCGACAAGCTCACCCGACTCAAGGTTCAGGAACACAGCTGCTGATGTCCAACTTATTAGTGTAAGTAGTTGAAACTCCTTGATAAATTAAATTACGTCTGCTTGCAGACTGACAGACAACAAGTGTCTACAAAAAGTGGTTATAAATAAATATATCCGGACATTATGAGACAGTGCTATCTAATTCCGAGCTAAGCAACAGTTGATTCACTGCATATAATATGACATAATGATGATTTTTTTATTAATATTTTTATAAATAAGACGTCCTAATTCGTCCAGCGGTAGAACACTGCCTTCTGTGCAATAGGTCCCGGGTTCGAATCCCGGTAGGGATAAACGTTGGTGTGATGAGCATAAATATTTGTATCCGAGTCTTAGATGTAGACGGTGCCATGCCAAATGGGAAGATATGTACACTCATCGCGCGTGATCATGAGCGGGGTGGCTTCAAACCAGGCACCGGCACCGACTTTATACCTTTAAAACTAAAACTGTATTAAGTTATTTTTAACTTTTTAGTTTTAAAGTCAGTTTTTTTAATCGCAGTATTTATTTTATTTTTTACTTTTTAATGTCTGTAATAGGTTCGTTGTTATAAGTCTCGTTGGTCTGTTGTGGTCGTACAGTGCGACTCCCGAGCAAGAGGCCCTGGGTTCGATTCACAGGGCGAGCAAAGTGTTATTGGGTTTTTCTGTGAAATTCTCAGTAGCAGCTCGGAGTTTGGATTCGTGCCCGGTTAATGGCAATAGGCTCGCCCCCTATTACATAGGACCTAAAACATACCGGTGAACCTTTCGGGGATGGCAGGCGTGATGGTATGTAATAGGTTGAACAATAAATGAGTCATCTATGTAGAAAATTTGAGGGTTTCTCTCGATTTCCCAAGGATCCACTTATGAGACCACACGGGAAGCACCAGCTTACATATAAAATTAAAATCGGTTCACCAAGTCAAAACTTATGAGGAAAACATGTAAAAAAATACAGTCGAATTGACACCCTTCCTCCTTTTTGAAGTCGGTTGAAAAAAATATTCTAACTCGACAACTACAAAAGATCGCGGAACATACATCGAGTCCAATCAATAGGAATGGTAGTCCCCTATCACTCGGCACTGGCTTGACACCGTGCATGAAACACTGTAGGTATTTATTTATTTAAACATATACAGCTATTATCACAGGGTAACCTAATACAATAGCGTAGTTCTAGTATACATATTATATAAAGTATGGCTCCATGACTCAATTCGAAAATCCATGTTCATCACATAATCGATTCGAAACTGGGATCCTTAGCAAACAAGGCAGCCATTAATGCCGCCATGCTAATCGAGTCGTCAATTATAAGTTGGGATTCATTATAATATTGTAAGTACTATATTTTGTTGTTCAGGACAATCAACTAATATTTCATTACTTTGGAAACTTCTCTGCTAATTATGATGGTATCCTGAACGCGAGTATTCAATTCTTAGAAAAAGGATGGAAGAGGTAAGTTTAATTTTTTTTTTTAACTATTCAAAGAATCAGTTTTTCGAACATGTTACTATGGCTAGCGGGGCGGAGTTCCTATATGAGGAGACTCTTGCATAAACTGCTATGCAAGAGTTTCATCTCGGACCAACATTAAATGAATTGAAAAATACTATATAACTTTCTCTCTCTCTCTCTCTCGAGCTCTGTGACGTTTACTAGGGGAGGCCTACGTCCAGCAGTGGACGAATATAGGCTGATGATGATGATATAACAACTATTAATCGGTTACCTTGCGTTTTCACAAGAGTAGCCGTACACTATCATATCGTGTTCCAAACGCCTACTCAAGTGGCATACCGCAGTGTCACAATTCAATCGGCCAAAAGTATTTTCGTTTTCACATCTAAAATAGATTGGTTGGACGCGCACCTGAAAATAGCAACCTTACGAAAAAATAATAGGCGTTTAGTTGTAACATGATTACTAAGTTTAAAATACATGCACACTGACCCCATTCTAAGCATATCAAAATGAGTACAGAACACACACTCACTCACACAGTCACAGACATTCACAAACACACTCACTCAATCTCTTTCTCTCACACACACACACATGCACACGTGTATCCACTTATAAGCTATCTCTTTATTTTATTTTTTGTTTATTCTGTAAATGATTATATCAACTTACCTGCTGAATTGAAAGAGATTTTTGTCACAATAAAAATATTGTATTATTATTGTTTAGATCACACGATAAAGAGTGTTAAATTTAAGGTTATCAAAAATCCTCAAATTATGACGTAATAAACTTTAATCACGGTTTAATTTCAGGCTTGATGGCTATGAAATTTCCCGAGAACACTTCTTGTTAGCTTTGGCTGATGTGAAGACAATTTTGATCAAGGCCACGTATTCACCTAACTCACAACTGGCTTCACCGGTCAGCGCAAGCATTGACATCGCGGAGCCTGATGGATACGGACCTACAGCGTTCCACGTGGAACAGTGTGAATGCCCTACCGGATATGTTGGAACCTCCTGCGAAGACTGTGCTCCTGGTTATACAAGGTCAGTTCTTCTTCTCATATCGGAGACAGATTGTCCTAGTTATAATTAAAAAACTATCCTACTCTAAGATACCTGTGTTTTGAAATAAACCTTACTAGGTACTATACTTAATAAATATTTTATTCTAATCCTTATTATATTGCAGGAGTTCTTATGGCCTCTACTTCGAGTACTGTGTAACATGTGAATGCAACGGAAAATCAACCATGTGCGACCCTAAATCCGGAGTGTGTTACGTAAGATATCTTTATTACCACTTTTATAAACGTGAAAACTTTTACCTACGAAGTTTATAAACGGCTATGAAATATGTTTGTATGTGTTCGTCGAGTTAACTCAAAATTGTACATAATGATGAAAATTTAGATTTTGGCGTGTTTCTTCACATTTTCTGAGAACATTTACCATAGTAATGTAGATATTTTTTATACTACCAGAAAGTAGAGATTTCAACGAACAAAAGGCTTGTTGTATTTTTTTGTAAAAGCTCATGTTTGGATGCGAGAAATTTCGATTGAAAAATTACGAGTGTTTTTCTGGCATTATGTCAAAATATCGTGATAAAAAATAATATTAAAAAAAACTGTGTTTGGGACATAACAAGGTAACTTATTTTTTTTTATTTTTTATTTATTTATAACTATCACTTACAACTATTTTTACAGGTAACTATAACCTAATTCAATAGCGAAGTCAACTTATTTTTTATCACATCTATTCAAAAAGAGCTAGTTTATTCCTCGTAAACAGGGACCAAAATTGATTTGAATTTGGAATGTGGATATTGTTAGTAAATGTTTCAATCAGCAAAGAGGTGAATCACAAACCATGCGGGAACAATGTATTGAATATGTGACTGGCTGAAAAATTGCGAGCGCGCCAAATTTAAAAAAAGTTGATGAAAAATAAACAACGCGCAAAATTAAATGCATTCTGCTTTCGTTCGTAGTTGATTCTTATTCAGATTTTTGAATTATTAAAAATGAGTGCGTCTTCCTCAAGTGAAAGTATTATTATGTCTTATGGTTCTTAATTGTACGTGAATAAATTCTTGTTCATAAGTTGCACTTACTTATTTTCTCATAGAGGGTGATAAAAAGTAGAGTGTCCACCTCGGGAACAACACTATTTTAAGCTCGAGTGACATACTTTTCATCCCTTGCTGCGCTCAGGATTCTAGTTAAGAATCCCTCGCCCCGCTCGGGATTCTACTCTAGAATCCTTCGCTCCGCTCTGGATTAAAAAAAACACTCTCGCCTTTAAAATAGTTGTTTGCTCCCTAGATAAACAATCAGCTATTCTAAAACTTATTACATATAATGATATCCCTGTGAATTCACTCAGTGTACCAGCAAAAATGTGTATTTTCACTGCTACCAGGTTAAGAGTGCGAAGCGCTCGCGTAAGGGGCGCCTCGTTTAACAGATTCGTGCGGCCACGAGGTACAGCCAGCAGCTGAGGCCGACGTCGCCGCCACACATATCTGTCTGGCACACTTAAACTCACTAACTCTCATATGTTGGCGTTATGTATCTTGCCTCTAATTAATTTATATAAATAGGAGACAAGTGCGAACTCCCGCCTCACTCTCAGCTTGTTGTATCCAACCATGCCTAATATAAACAAAGTCGGATACATAAGCGGGTAAAAAATGTGTGTGTGAACTGAGGGACCAAGTGATATTTCGAAAAATAAAAACAGTATGATTTAGTAGTAGTTCTAAAACAATTGTAGAACGAATCCGGGAATTTGTAAACAAATGTATAAAAAACTACAGCCCTTAGAATGTGGTCCCTCAGTCCTCACAGGCCATCATCCAGATCTCGGGAAGTATGTAAAAAAATTGTGTTTTATGACTACAGATATTTAGTAGATAATTTGTAAAGACGCTTACAAAAAAATAGACCACAAAGCATCAAAGATAAAAAAATTATAAAGATTAAACTGTGGTCCCTCAGTCCACACAACAAGAAATACACATTTTAGTGAATATTACCGAATCAAATAAATAAATTATTTATTTTTCTGCATAGACTTTTAGTAGAAGTCGTAATACAATTTGTAAAAAAGAAATACAAATAAAATATCGACGCAATTTGAAGATAACGATTATTAAGACTGGTCCCTCAAATCCTAACCTCTAATGACTATGTCTAAATGCTCTAGCTGCGAGATGAGAGGAATATGAGAATGTCTAGTTCACTCAAGTTTTAGTAGAAAGTTTCTACTAAATAATAGGTATCTGATATTGTGTCATTTTTACGTCTTAGCTGAGATAATATTATTTTATTAATTCTAAGAAAATGGATAGAGTAGGGTGACCACACAATGAAACACAGTACTATGATAGTTAATTTAATATAGTAATAAACGTGAAATCAAGGCTGTACGGTTACTTTAATGTTATATTTACAAGGTGCATATATTTTTATAAAAAAAGTAGGTTACAAAATTAACTATCTCGTTAACTATAATACGTTTGTCGATACTTAGAGTAACTTTGAAATGTTGATCGTTCATAAAACATGTTATCAGTAGATAAAGGAAGATTATGCAGCCCTAGATTTTGTAGTAATTAGAAAAAACTAAATTGTTATTAAAACTAAACTAACTAAAACTAAACTATATTTAAAAGTATATAAAATAAAATATTATAAAACTAGCTGACCCAGCAAACGTTGTTTTGCCACATTATAGGGGTTGGTGGTGGTAGGGTGAGAATTTAGAATTATACGTATTTTATATGCCAAATCATAAAAAATATAACAAATATTATGTAAAAAAAGAAAGGAGAAAAAGTCTGGTGAGGGACATCCCTATCACCTAGGGGTATAAAAAATAGCCTACGACCGATTCTCAGACCTACTAAATATACATACAAAATTTCATAACAATCCGTCTAGCCTTTTCGGAGGAGTATAATATTAACACTCCTATAATTTCCTATAATAATGACATATTTTTTTAGTGCAACATTCACAAAGAAGTGTTTATCTACACCCATGCTATAAATCCTCTGTAAAAAATCTAGAAACAGTTAGCCAGTGTCATAATTTATTTATTTATTTAATAATTAGGAAAACCAACAAACCAACTAACATAACCATAATATCATCCAAACAGGTGTTATAATGTTGTGCTAAATTTCATAATGCAACTCCTTTTTTACTCATCGAACAGCCACATTCTCATGGCATCTTTATAAATTTCAAAAAAAGAACATTGTCATACACGCGCGTTTCACTACCAAAGCGCCGTAATTTAAATAAAAACTTATTCGAATTTTTTAATTGACGTCGTATCCCGCTATTTTTGATCAATAATACTATTGAAAAAAAAATATATATATTTTGTTGTTTACAAATATAGTGGATTCATATCTTGGGTGTAAATAAAGTATTGTATGCAACTTATAATTAGGTAGGTATTAAACACTCATGTGATACTATTGTGACACTCGGCTTCGCCTCGTGTGATAAACCCACATTCGTGTTTTAATACCCCTTATTATACAACAGTTGCATAAATAACTATTAAATACGTGTTGCCAATCATATGTGATCAGGAGAAACATTGCGTTTTTGCCCATAAATATAAATGTTATAGAGATATTTGGTATTTGTATTTTAGATTGATCTTAATTGCATCTCAATTAAGATCAATGAAGAAACATATTTACATTCATTAAACTATACCCAAATATCACATAAAAGTATTGTAATAAGTGAATAGACAATCCTACTAATATTATAAACGCGAAAGTTTGTAAGTATGTATGTATGTATGTATAGATGGATGTTTGTTGCTCTTTCGCAAAAATCGCTTAACAGATTTGAATGAAATTTAGCATACAAATAGTTTATTACCTGGATTCGTTTATATTGTATAAAAAGTGCCTATATATTAATATAGGCACTTTTTATACAATATAAACGAATATATTTGGAGTAGGTAATCGTAAAAAAATCAGGCTACCACGCTCTTTATCGCGTTCGATTTATCATGTCAGTTTTGATAGGTTCTCTGTTGCTATGTAAGTTGTTGCTATGCAGCGACATGGACGTCGCTTTTAACATAGTGGGTCATCTTATATATAAAAATCTCGTGTCACGGTGTTCGTCGCGGAACTCCTCCGAAAAGGCTAGACGGATTGTTATGAAATTTTGTATGTATATTTAGTAGGTCTGAGAATCGGTCGTAGGCTATTTTTTATACCCCTAGGTGATAGGGATGTCCCTCACCAGACTTTTTCTCCTTTCTTTTTTTACATAATATTTGTTATATTTTTTATGATTTGGCATATAAAATACGTATAATTCTAAATTCTCACCCTACCACCACCAACCCCTATAATGTGGCAAAACAACGTTTGCTGGGTCAGCTAGTTTTATAATATTTTATTTTATATACTTTTAAATATAGTTTAGTTTTAGTTAGTTTAGTTTTAATAACAATTTAGTTTTTTCTAATTACTACAAAATCTAGGGCTGCATAATCTTCCTTTATCTACTGATAACATGTTTTATGAACGATCAACATTTCAAAGTTACTCTAAGTATCGACAAACGTATTATAGTTAACGAGATAGTTAATTTTGTAACCTACTTTTTTTATAAAAATATATGCACCTTGTAAATATAACATTAAAGTAACCGTACAGCCTTGATTTCACGTTTATTACTATATTAAATTAACTATCATAGTACTGTGTTTCATTGTGTGGTCACCCTACTCTATCCATTTTCTTAGAATTAATAAAATAATATTATCTCAGCTAAGACGTAAAAATGACACAATATCAGATACCTATTATTTAGTAGAAACTTTCTACTAAAACTTGAGTGAACTAGACATTCTCATATTCCTCTCATCTCGCAGCTAGAGCATTTAGACATAGTCATTAGAGGTTAGGATTTGAGGGACCAGTCTTAATAATCGTTATCTTCAAATTGCGTCGATATTTTATTTGTATTTCTTTTTTACAAATTGTATTACGACTTCTACTAAAAGTCTATGCAGAAAAATAAATAATTTATTTATTTGATTCGGTAATATTCACTAAAATGTGTATTTCTTGTTGTGTGGACTGAGGGACCACAGTTTAATCTTTATAATTTTTTTATCTTTGATGCTTTGTGGTCTATTTTTTTGTAAGCGTCTTTACAAATTATCTACTAAATATCTGTAGTCATAAAACACAATTTTTTTACATACTTCCCGAGATCTGGATGATGGCCTGTGAGGACTGAGGGACCACATTCTAAGGGCTGTAGTTTTTTATACATTTGTTTACAAATTCCCGGATTCGTTCTACAATTGTTTTAGAACTACTACGAAATCATACTGTTTTTATTTTTCGAAATATCACTTGGTCCCTCAGTTCACACACACATGGTAAAAAGGATATACTCCATAGAGTCTCAAATATAAAAACCTAACAAATTTATTTCGTACTCGCTCCAACATGAGGCTATATTTAATCTCATGTGGGGCCCAGATGACTGCATTACATTCTAATTGGCTTATCACTAGAGTATTATATAAAGCGATAATCGCCGTAATATTTGTGAAACCACGAACAGTACGTAGAACGAACCCTACATTTCTATAGGCTTTTTTACAGCACTTTACTATCTGATTACGAAACGTTAGCCCCGCGTCAAGACTAACTCCTAAGTAGTCCTAAGTCCTTAACCTCTGTGACCCTGAACATCGGCATCCCATCGATGTTGTAATCGTGTACAATAAGCCTACGTGCACGCGAGAAGGTGATGGTGACACATTTTTGGGCATTTAATTGTAGACGATTTTCCTTACTCCAAGTAACTACGCTATCTATGGCCTTCTGTAAGCGTTCACAGTCATCGTCACCCCTCACTGCCAGGGACAACTTAAGATCGTCTGCAAATAATAAACAATTTGCATCTTTGACAACTTTGGGCAAATCGTTTATCATAATTATAAATTGTAGAGGTCCGAGGTTACTCCCTTGACTTACACCATACCACGTAATGTACGGCTCTGACTTGTGCCCCTCGTACTCTACGTATTGCTGCATATCCCTCATATAACTGGCGAAAAAATGAACTAGGTGCGGAGTGAAACCAACAGCTGCTAACTTCATGAGCAACACGTAATTATCGACTAGGTCGAATGCTTTTTTGAAGTCGAAATAAGCAGCGTCAGCTTGCCCTCCACTGTCTACAATCGGTAGCACATGAGCCATGTAACACAACAAGTTACTAGTGGTGCTCCTCATTGGTCGAAACCCGTGCTGTTCATCTGAGAGTTGCGTTTTCACTTGCATAAAAATGCTTTTATGAATAGCGCACTCCAACACTTTAGCCGGCGATGACAATACCGCAATAGGTCTGTACCCACTTACCTGGTATTTGGTTGCACCTCCTTTCGGTACCGGTACGACACGCGTGGTTTTCCATCTCTCCGGAAACACGGCTGCCTTTACACACTTATTGAATATATGGAGCAACGGTTCAGCCAGCACAGTCTCTGAATATGTAAGGCGGAATACCGTCCGGTCCCGCGGATCTTTTCGGTTTCAGTTGCTCAAGCGCACTTCGCACATCCTTCAACTGTAATTCCTGCAGGTGAATCCTCGCTGCTCCATTTTCACCCACCCCCCCCTATCGCGGCGGCAACTTTCGATATTCTATCCCTAAAAAAAAGGGAGCAGTTTGTATGGGACAACGCGATTACTTTGTCCAATTTACTTCAAATTTTATATTAACATATTGGTGACGTGCTTCGCATTTTATTAAAATTCTTAAAAAGAGGGTTAAAAAGAGATAGAAAATTATTTTGGTGGTAATTTGCTTCAAAGTTGATATCAAAACTCTATAGTGTTTTTGATTAAAATTAAATTAAATTTGGACACATGTTCGAAAACTGAATCAGATTTTATTAAAAAAAATTGAACTTAAGAGATTTTAAAACCTTGGTGCAATGCAAATCAATAAATATATAAATCAATGCCACTTTTCATTGTAATTTTATAACTCAAGAAACCAAACCAAATGTTTAGGGTTTGTTCGGAGTATTTAGTAGATCGGTCGAGCGGTTCTTCATTTATCACATTTTTTGTAACAAATGAATTCAATAAATGGCGGATCATTTTGTTAATGGGGACTTTTCTGTCAAATTGAAACTTTTTTCAGTGTTGACTGTTGACATCACAAGCATGTTGTATTCACGCGGTCATTTCATTTTGGACGTGTTCTTAAATGTGGCAAAACGACGTTTGATGGGTCAGTAGTAGGTACTCTTTAAAATTGGCTAAGAACTCTGAATCAAATAAAAGTATGCCTATTTATCATAAAAATAAAATTGTAGTGTCTGTTTGTAATTTCAAATTTCACTATATGCTTATACAAATATATGCGGTACTCACATCAAATCAATCAAAAAATCAATAGGTATCTAAAACCGCTGGACCGATTTTGACGGGACATCACTCGCAGATAGTTAATGTATAAGGAATATCTTACCTTAATTAAAGAAAAGGATTGAAGGTGAATTGGGGTTCCGCGGGAATAAAACCACGTGACTTAAGAATGCAGGAGCGGGCGAAGTGAATGAATATGACTAAATTTGTTCGTAGTCAATACTAATATTATAAATGCGAAAGTGTGTCTGTCTTTCTGGATGTCTGTCACCTCTTCACGCTTTAACCGCTGAACCGATTTAGATAAAATTTAGTATCGAGATAGTTTTGTCCCAAAAATCATCTTTTAAATGAGCGAAAGCGGGTGTGCAAGTTTGGATGTGAAATCGATAATTTCTTAAAATAGAATAGTGAAATAAGTAAGCAGGTTGGATACAATTATTAGATACAATCACATTTAACTAATTCTACGCAGACAAAGTCGCGGGCAAAAGCTAGTCTTACTATATATTTTTTTGGTTTCAAAAATTACTTATCGTCTTATGATTTTCATATTCATACAGGACTGCACTGGCAACACCGAAGGTGATCAATGCGAGCGATGCAAACCAGGCTACGACAAGGACCCCTATGGGAACTGCGTGGAAAACCCAATCACCGTTACGCCTTGCTCGTGAGTGTCGTTTCTTACAATTTGGAATGTAATTTATACCTTGTCACATTTGACAATTACATAAATATTATGCTGAATAAAATAACATTACACGGAGAATAATATTAAATTACTTTATTAGACTAGTTTTTGTATCCCAAATTAAGTATTACGTGCATACTATTTTCTGTATCAGCTATTCAGATTGTATTGTATAGTATACAAGGTGTTGTTTTGCATCCTCGTCAAATTTCAGGAGGTTGTCATAAAATACATAAATAATCAATTGAAAGTACGGTAGTGGGCAATAACTAAAAAGTGCTGCTTTTATTTGTTGTTGAATTTTAACAGTGTTTCAGAATTAAACACTTAATTCAATACAAATAAAACAGAATCACCCGACTACGCACACAGCGACAATGCAGCTGTGTGCGTGAGTGTCGACGTCTTCCTACGAAATCCAAGCGCGGGCGAACGAATGATCGGTAGCAATAATTTACCTAATTTTATTTAGAAAATCACCTACATTATTGTCATAAATTTTGCTTGATGATGAACTCATTGTTGAGCATCATTGGAATGCGGAAATCTTACTAATGGCAGTAATACTAGTGCGCCAAAGAAAAGTTCATTGACCTGTTATCAGATGATTAATAAAATGTTAGTTTTGCTTTATCCTTCCACCTAAAGTTTTCGTGGTGATTTTGTTTTGATTTGTGGATTAAATTGATTGATTTGAAATTTTCCTTCCTACTTAACGGGCTTAGGACCGGCAATAATACCTACCTTAGTTGGTGTACCGATCTACTTATGATGGAAATGGAAAGACGTGCTAGTTAAATCTAAGTACGTGGTGATACTTTCGACTCTTAGGTATTATTAGCGTAGTTACAAATTTGAAATCAACTTATTTACACTAATCAAATTGATTAAGCTAACAACGTATTTACAAAATGTACAAATAAATAAATTACCTACTTAAGTTACCCGGAGGTATTGTTCAAAGTGGCCACCATCACACTCTTCGCACAATTGGGCACGACGTAGCTGGTTTTCCTTCTGCTTACGTAACACTAACACATTAGTTTTTACAGTGTCAAAAGCACTAATGATCCTTGCACGTAATTCTGTTACACTGGTCACTTTCTCCGTGTAAACTAACCTTTTAACATCTCCCCGCACATAAAAGTCTAGAGGCGTCAGGTGCGGAGAACGCGGAGGCCAGGCCACAGGTCCTCCGCGACCGATCCAGTGGTCACCAAAACTTTCGGTCAAGTACTCGCGTACTTGCCGACCATAGTGAGGGGGGGGCACCGTCCTGCTGGTAGTACCAGTTGCGATGGAGTGCCAGGGAACATCCTCCAACATCTCCTCGACAACGTGACGCAACAGCTCAAGTTTTTGGGTGTTGCAATTCACGCTTCAGTAGGCGAAACACTGTAGTGTGGTGCACTCCAAAGTGTTGACCAGCCTGCCGCGTGCTTGCCCGTGGGTCTCGCTGGAAGTATTCCAGCTCTGTGATGGGGGTTCCCGATCGGGAAACATTTCGGTGAACATCCGGATGGCTCCACGTAGGCTGTCTCCACTGATGGCATACAGGCGGACCATCTCTACCAACTCGACATTCGGATAGTTGTCCGTCATCTTGCACTTCGTGCCTACGTCTCAACGATGTACCGAGAAGTGAAATTCGCAAAGCGCGCGCACGCGTCGGCGACATCAAACAGACTGTTAGTTCCGGGGTCGCGGCGGCGTGGCTAGGGATTTGTACCTACGAATCGATCGATGAATGATCGTTGCGTATGCGTTGTGTATGTGTTGATTGCGTTTCTTTGTGTGTGAAAGCGCGGTTATAGGGCTAGTAACAGACGGGCCGCGTTTAAATACGGCTGGTTCACACTTACGGATTTACGTATACAAGCAAAAAAAAAAAAAACAAACCTACTGATTTTATTGTTGCTTTGGGTCGAGAATCATTAGCATAATTACGTCCTTGAATTTGACGAGGATGCAAATCAACACCTTGTATAGTATACGCTTACATAAAAATATACAAATATATTCTAGAAATCCTTCTGATAACACTTGTTTACCAAAAATAAATGAAATAGGTTTGCAATGGCATGATGCCATTAACCGAATTAAATCACTAGTCTTTACTCGTTTTGACTCTAAACTTGAAAAAATACCAAACTTGTCTATTTAATTGAATTACAGTTGCGATCCTCGTGGCACAACGAGGCCTTGTGATGGATCCGGCAACTGCTACTGCAAGCAGAACGTGGAGGGTGACTCTTGCGACCGCTGCCGCCCTGGCACCTTCGGTCTAGATGCTGGCAACCCTGATGGATGCTTGTCTTGTTATTGTTCTGGCGTTACCACGGATTGCCATGAAGTAAGTATTCAAATTTTACGGAGCAGCATAGAAGTCGATCACTAATATACTGCCAGTATATTAGTGATCGACTTCTATGCTATACATCGCCGCGTTGATTCACATACACAAACTTACATTAACCAGATGATTTACTTGCAGCAACTTAATTCTAGAAACTCTTTAAATGCACCTATCAAGTATTCGATTTAATTAAGATCGTTACACCACTATAAATATTGTTCCAGGGTAACCACTACACGCGGATACCCTTAGCGGCACCGGTGCTCGGTGACGACTACGGCGGTTTCACCATCACTGACTTAAACGGAGAGACAGTCATCCGTGATGATTTCTTGTCGAGTTTCAGACAGGGGGAACTATTGTACGTGTTCCCTTACAAACCCACCGAGCAACTCTACTGGTCTTTGCCCATCTTCCCTGGTATGTATTCTATAATTGTCATACCAATTTTTGAGAAAAGTCATGACATGTCGTCGTGATCCCTTAAGTTTATTCAGAGTAAAAAGCCCATGATATAGTTTCGATTATAAAATAGAAAATGAGGATTGAGTGGTTAAATTGAATATAGTGAATTGTACAATTAATTTGCTACGATTAGAAGAGTACTTTAATATTTCCAAATATTTAGCTGTTAACCAACAATGTCAATGCCAACATTACTGTGCTCAAAGTTGTATGTTTAAGGCACACAATGAAATGTAACAAAAAGAATTATAACTAAATTAATGTTTGCGTCAACTTATAAATAATATTTCAATAGGGAACCGAGTTCTTTCGTACGGTGGGACGTTGTCATTGCGACAGAAGTTCACTTCGTCGGAGTATGAACAATCTGACCGAGGCACAGACGTAGTTCTGGACGGTGGTGACATATCCATCTACTGGACTAACCCCAACCAGTTCCCATCCGTCGTTTCATACGTAAGTTCAATTTTATTATTTTTATTAAGTGGTCGTACAGTGCGACTGCCGTGCAAGAGGTCTTGGGTTCGATTCCCAGGTCGAGCAAAGTGACTGTAGCAGTTGGGACTTTGGATTCGTGCCCGGTTAATGGCAATAGGCTCGCCCCCTATCACATGGAACTAAAACATACTGGCGAAACGTGGGTGTACATTAGTACACCTCTACCTAACCTTTCGGGGACGACAGTTATGTTGACTTTAGTATTGCAATAAAAATTGCTTTTTAAGCACCGGTTTTTCTTGAAATTGAAACTCATCCTTACGAAGGTAACATTTGAACATAGGGTAATTTTATATCATAATAAAATTAACTAATGTTCCAATTTTCGGTTTCCTAGACTTCTAGCAACAACAGAACAGTCAAAAAGGATAAATGATTCTATAACTCTAAGTTAAGCATTAATTAAGGCTGTCTTAAAGTTCGGGAAACATAATAGGTACCTATCTATATATTTTTAACTTTCCCTACAGAGCTACCAAGTGCCTCTTAAAGAAGAAGGTTGGTATATCCTGAATACTGCAACTCCGGCGACGCGAAGCCACTTCATGAGTGTACTCAGGAACCTCAAGAGAGTACTGGTGAGGGCTACTTTGGCTCCTGTTATCGAAGAAACTACCATCGCAGACGTTTCTATGGACACCGCCACCCCGAGCTATGACGCTATATTGCCAGCTGCTAAAGGCATCGAGGTAAAGTGAAATTTTGATATATTTTACCAAAAAATTCACCCTTACTAAGACTGTTGAATTGTGTTGGTAAAAACGGTTTATAAATTCTTAGCCAACAAAGGAACCGTTTGTTGCCTTAACAAATTTTACAATGACAGACTTTATGGTAAAATGAGGTTCAAAGTGACAGGTAACTTGCAGATCTGTATGTGCCCTCCTGGGTACAAAGGAACCAGCTGTGAGATTTGCGAAGCTGGATACTACAAGGATGCAGTAGGTGACTGCCAACCCTGCTCTTGCAACGGGCACGACTGCCAGTTGGACAGCCGAGGACAAGTTTTCTGCAACTGCCGGCCACCTTACACTGGATACGACTGCTCTGCCATCGGTAAGTTATATCTTTACCTACAACTGTCGGTTACAATAAATAAAAACAAGGTTTTAAATTAAACGACTGACTGATTTATAATATTGAAGTAGAATTTACAGTTAGAAATTCAAAATAAATCATTTCAATTTAAATGTGTAGGTTGATTGTAATTTATTTTTTACGAATACAATTTTAATAAACGGCCAATAGGATTAGTAATGGAACTCCATCCGACAATCCAAGACGCTGGCGACGACTTTTTCAAAAGGAGAGTCACTTTTACGTGCAAATACCGTGCCCCGGAACCGCTCACTATACAGTTCTATCATGAGGGCCGAAAGCAACACCGTCCAAAATATTATTATGAGTCGAGACATGGCGGCAGTTGACTGGTACTATTTTGACGCTCAGATGATGTGCTTTGACGTGGTGATTTTAAGTTTATATTTTCTGTTATTTTAGAAGTAATTTTGCTTTTGTTTGCCATCGAATCTTCGATATAACCTTCGGCCACTTTGCTGGACTTCCAGCCGCCATGCCTTTTTAACAGAGTGAGGTTGGCTCCCGAATCAGCCAATAGAGTCGCTGATGTTCTGCGAAAGCAATGCCCGGTGTATAACTCTACGTTACTCAGTTTTAAATATGTGGCTATTTGCTTTGGCATGCCTGTAAATTTGTTTTTTCCTATTACTTGTCTGTGGCATTTTCCTTTACTGTAATTAAGAAAAAAACGATTTGTATCCACGTTTTCAGGCCGAAGAGCTTGATATTTTTCAACATAATTTGCAAATTCTTCATGCACAACAAATGACCGGTCAATTTTAGTTTTCGTGTTAGGCAGTTTTATGAGTAGTAATTTGTTATGTTTTTCTACATTTTCTATTGTCAAGTTTGTCAATTCCACGGTTCTGCAGGCTCCCGATATCCAAAAAATTAGAACAACCTGTAAAAAAGACATAAGTTGTATTAAAGGCACCAAATTCGCATAGTATTTTTGTGAAATATTTTGGTAACTTATTAAAAAGGGCAAGTAAATACGTAGGTACCTTTATTGCTAAATAAATTTCATCCGGAGCTTCATTTAAGAATTTCTGTACTTCTTCTGCAGTAAATACCTTCGATTTCTTGCTTTTAAAGCCGTCAGACTGCCTTTTCAAGAAAGCAGTAAGTTTAGAAAAATCTTTCAAATTCACGTCATGTTTTGTCATCATTGTAGATTTTAGCATGGAATAAAAGCACCATAAACTGGAAGGTTGTAGCCTCTTAGATAATTCATCAAAATATGATATAAAAACACTTTCAGAAAGAGATTTCACTTTTTTTTCTGTCCGCCATTTCATAAATTCGTCGTATGCCTTTACATATCTTTCTTTCGAGTTCGGCGGTAATATATTTTCGACAACTGTTTTTGCCCTTTCTTTAATAAAATCGGGCGTTAGATCTATGTCTTCGTCACTAGACATGTTTAAAACTTTTGAAAAAGAACTCAAACAAGAAAATTAATTATTTTCGCGATGCTTTCGCGCCTACTAGTAGGCTGCCTTTTTTTTTTCACGCACGCTAGCGCGTCAAATCTTGCTGGCCAGTTTGATTTTTAAATGGATTCCATCTAACATACGATGTGGAAATAAATAGTTCCATATTTAAAATAAAATCTTTATAAAATAAATTGTCTAGATTCCGATTCGAGTAATTAATCGATACCGAGAAAAAAAATATTAACTTTTTAAAAATATTCTTCGTGCAGTATGAGTATGACAGTTCTTTTTTCAAATTCCAAAACCTATGCTGTAATGATAGTCATACACCCCGGCATTCAGGGGTGTAAGGGTGTACTTACAGAGCAAGAGATATGTAAAAGTTATTTAAATATTAATTATTATTTTTAATCTTATTCATTTTACTCCTTACATAAAACATCGATAATTTTCCGATAAGCATTATTATGAACATTTTCAGCACTATTGGTTTTGTGGGAAAGAGACAGTTATATAAATTTATCTAAAGAGTGAAAGGGATTTTCCAAAAAGACATCGACGAGTTGTATTACACCTTTTAAAATGTACGATTACTATCCATTATAACTTGAGCTCTGCTAGACTGGACGTTATATTATTTCAGTTACCGGTGGAATGTTATACTATCTTTTTCATAACTTGATGTCCTGGACTATTAACCACACCATTTTACAGCACAGTTAGTCATTTATGTGTATAAAAATTTGCTAAATCGATTTATTTCAAGTACTTGGAACACAATGTTTAATACATCAGCACAGGTCTAGTGTTTGGTTGCCACTGAAGACGTGAATTCGACCGCCGAGTTATATCAGTGCAAATGCATTGATGTGTGGTGCGCGTCAGTTGCCTTCTATGCGGAATCTATAGGGGGGTTATCTGTGGCTGTATCATAACTAAGTGGCCCACTTTATACTGCAATGGGACAGAGTATTGTTACCCCTGGTTTAAAATTTAATGCATTTTTGTATTCTCCTTTATTATGTAGCTTTAAGATTTTTGTAATAGTTACACTAATGATTTATAATGTGTTTCATATCGTATATACTTTCGTTTTGGTTGGTATTTGAGTTTCGTTTATAACTGTGTTTCGAAAAATAGATTAGCAACTAACGAGTTTGTCTTGGCTGTATTGTAATTTTCCTTTTTCAAAGCTTTTGTGTTGTGATGACGGACAACAAGACTTTGCATGAGAGCTTGCATTAATGGATTTTCATAACACTATACACAGAATGGTTATATGTATAGATTATATATAGCTACGAGATATAGTTGTAAGTATATTATAATGATGAGGACCTGGTTTGGGAACGCTTAGCGGTTTGATTATAAATCACTACCTTCTACGCTTATTTAAATGTAGCTAATCAAGTTTTGATATTGTAGGACCTCGCGATCCGAACCCTGAAGCGGAACAGTTTGTAGCTATCGATCAACCTCGGAAGCAATTCAGAATCGGAGACAATGTGGCCGTGCTGTGCAAGAGAAAGTCCAGAGATGTAAAACTTCAATGGATGCGGTTTGGAACCAACCAATATGTGGCCTCATTTGTAAGTATCTTTGTGTACACTTAAGAGGAACAAACATATATATATACCGGGTGACTTTTTTTACCGTCTTGATAAAAATAGGGTGTGATGGGTAAATGGAGTAGAAGCCTATGGCATAGTTATTTTACATTTTTTTTTGTTTTACACTCATCATTTAAAATTTGTCTACTAATATACACAAGTAATTTACAACCAATTTTTCATATTAAAACATAAATGTTTAATTTTCAGAGAAATTTTAAAAAAATAATTCAAATAATTCAAATTCGTAAACATAGTCACCCTAATAAACAGGCGGCATATCATGAATGATATCGTTTCAAATAGGTAAAACTAGATCTTCAAACAAACGCACACGTGTAGCCGCCAGCGATTTTCCGATGCTGACACAGGATCCCCGCTCCCGCCATCCCGCGCTGGACCCCCACTGCCCTACAGTCCTATTCTAATTATTTTAAATAATTTTTAGTCACATACGATTAGGCACTCAGTGACGTCGCGTGATCTATTCGCAATGTTTACGTTACCGCGCATGTCTCCGTCGGTCGCTCACTGTGATAAAAGTGATTAACGTAAACAATAAACATGTACGAATATAACAATGTAGAGTACTTATTTAGTAATGGTGCAGTGTTATATCGTGTCCCTTGAAAGTTTAAATGGTGTACGGCGAATGTATACAGGACCAAGCCATCTGCAATCTCTTCGACATTCGGACTGTCGATTCAAACGAATCCACAAAAACTCGTCCCATCCTCCCATCCATAACATTCCATCATCGATATAATGTTAGAAGACGTTCCTTTGAATTATTTGCGGGGAATGTACCTACTTCCAGAGAGAGAGAAACTGTGGACACTGTGATTACTGCGATATCGCTCAAAGGTACTTTTTTTAATATTTGTAATTAAAATCACTGTAATTTGTAATAAGTTGATTTTAATATTTTAAATACGCAGAGTATGTAGTAATTTCTAGTTTACGCATACTCATACCTAATTAATACTTTATTTATTCAAAGAAATAATGACAAATGAGAAAGTTTAACATGTAACACACAACTATACCATGCTAAAAGATCATAAGCTCTTTAAAATATGAAGGGAAGATTGATATCTCTACAACACAATTCGGAGTTTATAAAATCGCAACGGAAAAATGCCTAGGTATTCAGATATGTAGTTACGCTATTTCGCTCGCACTTTTCATTCATTGGAAATCACGTTACACGCAGTGTAGGCATCTATTTTACTATTACGCACGCGCCGTGTAGGATGTTCTCTTTTTCTGGATTTTCTTGGATTTTCAGAACTCCCATAATCAAAATGCTATTACAGAAATAGTCTCGTCCGCAGATTCCGTTCTATACATATAACCTACCCTATAATTATCGAGACGGTAAAAAAAGTCACCCGGTATTATATAACAATGAGTGGACAACTAAAACTTCTGTTCAGCAAACAGAATAATAACTCTTAATAACATATAACTAACTAGCTCAATATAAATTCAACTAGATATAATTGTGCTTCCTGAATATTGTTATGAGCGTCAGAAGTAAATATTTCAAATATCATACTGCTTAAGTAACAAAATACTGGTATACCTTATTAACAGACATACGGCGATGGCGTCATGTTATCGATACAAAGTGTTAACAATGCTGATGCTGGCGTCTATCGCTGCGTTGGTACCGACTTATACGGACGCACCTCCTACGACGACTTCAATCTCGAGGTTCAATCAGGTAAGCTGTAATAAATCTAATGCTGCTGACTACTGGTTTGAAAAAAAATACTTTAATTTTCGAAATAATTAGATGATAATAATATATAATGTTTTTTATCCATAATATAAAATACGACTGAATAAACATACTTCAATAAATACATAATTTTTATGAATAAAACTAAATAACTGTTTACAGGTTCAGGTGGACCATCATACCCGGACAACAGCAGAGATAACGTGGCCTTGTACAACGCTCGTCTAGGAAATTTAGTGGACATGCCATGCATACACAACCTTGAGAGCCCTGTCGTTATTGAATGGAGAAGAGAATTTTCACCACTACCCCCCGAAATAACCTCCGATCAGGTAATCTAAAGTGTCCGGTCGGTTTGTACGTTTTTTCTTGCAACTGGTACAATATATTCTTAACGGACGGGTGACCATACTGAACAAAATGAGTCCCCATTATAACTTACATAGATAATATGTTAAGTGTCGGTTGTTACATGATCCCCACTTATTCACCTACATTAATCGTCAGTGGTAACGGTCAGAAACGTTGCAATTAGTTTATGCTTAGATGATTGCAGTTTGCCAAGTTTCATTGCCTCACATGTTTTCTTATTCGTGGCTTCTTGTTCCTAGCCCATCCTCCATTTGGAATCGGTTACTGAAGCCGACGCTGGTACATATGTGTGCCGTGTGAGCAATAGCCGAGCAGCAGTGGTAGCTAGAGCCATCCTCATCGTCACCGGAGTGGTACCTCGTTTCGACGGGGACGGCTTCCTCGCTCTGCCTACTCTAAAAGATGCCTACAAACAGTTTGAGATAGAAATTTCATTTAAACCAACGGGTAAGAAGAGTGTTGATGATTATACACCGTGAAATTGTAGTCGTTTCGGAACCGAAAGGTGGGAAACTTATGATAATTAGTAGAACAAAAAAAAGTCTTAGATTAACTCTACTGTTTATAATAAAAAAGTTGGCAAGTGAAAAGAATATTTTCACTTGATCGAGTTTGCTAGTAGTAGTGTACCAATATTTCATTCAAAATCGGCCGCAGTCGCCAACTCGCTACTTATCAATGACGCACGGCGTGGGTGGCGCGGCGGAGGGTTCAATGACCCGAACGCCAGTCAGCTGGTACGAAACGGTTGTCTGAGCGAATAAGTACTAATAAGTAGGTACTTACGCGTTATTTAAAGCTAGTAGGTCAGTACTTTATTGATCTCATTTTATTATTGAAATAAATTGTATTTACAAAATACGATGCAGATGGCCACGAAATTGATGGTAAGTATCTACTTACACCTATCTACGTAACTTACCTATCTAGGTATAAATTGAAATATGACAGGTTTGGCGCTTAGCGAATCAGCAGATACGAGATACGAACGTAAAACCTACATTCCAATTCAATAAAAGGGATTAAAAATTAAGTAGGTATTACAATAGCTTTAAAAAAAATTTTTTTTTTTAAACTTTGCCTCACACACACAGAACAATTACCTGCAGATTATAAAAAAATATTCCGAGTGAGGATCGAACTCGCGACGCCTTGCGCAGCAGTCGCTTGTACAATCATTGCGGCAACATTTTCACGGAATAACGTAAATTGAACACCAAATTCTCCTTCATACATTCCACGGGCTTAGGACTGCCAGAAATACTTTACTTGAACATAACTTTTCAATAAATAACATTAGGTATTTACTGTATCAATATTAAAAACAGATAGCTGAAGCAGTCAAGAGACTGGGTAAGTATTTCAGGCGTATTTAAAAAATTGGAGCTATTTACAAAATAATCAACTTTACATACAAGTTACCTGCAAAACAGTTTATTTACACTTCCCTGTACCGAAGCAACTGCTCGAAATGGAGTCCGCCGCGTTCAATAGACAAACGTGCCGGTTTTATACTATTGTCTTTTAGCTTTCTTAACGTGTCTGTCACTTTTCACTCTATTAAAGGTGTCCACTATAGCACTGCGTAACTAGTCACGATTTTCATGTTTACGGGTCTTTGTAATGTAAGCAAGTCTTTTGATTGCCGACAACAAGAAAAAGTCCAAAGGCGTTAAGTCCGGGCTCCTAGACGGCCAAGCCATGGGACCGCCGCGGCCTATCCAGCTATCACCGAACTGAGTGTTTAGGTAGGCACGGACTACACTTGAATAATGAGCGGGGCAGCCATCATGCTGATAGTAATCCCTGCTAAGTACGCTACAGGGATATCATCTAACAGCCAGCCCCGATATTATCGTTTATAACATGTCTAAAAACGAGCTGTTAGATAGCGTTCAATGAAAATAGTCACTATTAATTGGCCGTTATAATAACTGCCTACACATTAGCACTAAACTGAACTTGGTGATGGTTTTCCCGTATTAAGTATGGATTCACGAGAGTCCATTAATGTGCACAGTACAGCTGAACAATTGCTAAGTACTTCGCGTTCGTATATTCGTACTGACGACACATTTTCGCGTGACAACGTAAATCTTACCGCGCGCGAGTTGCAGTAGAACTAGCGCCCGGCCCGCACCCGCCGGCGGCGACACTGCGGCGGGCGCGACACTGCGGCGCCGCCGCCGCTCAGCGTGGTAGGTAATAATAGGTAGTGCGTCCGAGTGGATTGTCGGCAAACGTGTAGGTAAGTTAGCGGCAGCGCGCGGACGGCTTTTGTCTTTGTCGGCATGGTTTACTGCTTAGTTGTGTTAGTTGTGTACCTATGTGTGAGTAACATTGAATGATATCGATCGTAGTAATCGTAGTACGTTAAATTTAGTGGCGTTACCATGTATCCTGGTTTCGTTCTAATTTTTTGTATGTCTGTCACATTTTTTATAAAAATAAATACATACCTTTATTTTATTTAAATTTCACATAAATGGATTCCATTATTGATATAGAGTCCAAAATTTTCGATCCCGAAATCTATATAATTTCACGGTGTATAAGTTTACTGTTATTAAATATTTACTCGTAAAAAAATTAATGCAATATTTATTAAAGTAATGAAAATTTTGTTGCTTAACAAGGTGTAACAAATTATAATAATAATAATAAATATTTGTCGATCTTAGTGTGAGACAATATCAAAGCTTTTAAAAAGCCAAAGGCTTTTAAAATATTATAGTTATGATAAAATAAAAACGATAGATCATAGGATCTATGATCTGCCGATTTTTTATTCCCTTGTTATTGTCTATACCAGACACAGGTTGAGGTATCGGTTGCGGAGATGAATGAATGGAGACTGTTTTTGATGAAATAAACTGACTATATTGATAATTAATAAAATTTTACAAGTATGCTTGCGCGTTCGCACACTCGCATTTCGTGCTTCTATTACAATTTTAACAATGGCGGCTAGCCGCTCGCGATCGCGCACTGCACACTAGCGCCACTCAGCGGACCAATCGTGGGCCGCCGCTTGCCGATGCGTTCGGTTTTGTTGTAAGCTTCAACATGCTCCCGGCCTTGGAAGGTGGTGCAGCTTCCAATGATTATGTGTGGAACAAATCCTGTAATTTATGTTATCTAATCGTTACTACTCTGCATTCAGTAACGGACATATTTTTGAAAACGAACGTCTTACGACTCCGTTTGCTATTCTGACGTCAGCGACTCTGGAAATCCCGTCCTTACCAGGAAACGTCTTGCTAATGCGTCCTAAGCTCCACTTCAAAGGTGGCAAGTTGTCGTCCTTGATCAAAACCATTGTATTTTCTGTCAGGTCATAATTCTTGTCGGTCCACTTACTGCGTGTCTGTAGCTCGGATATAAATTCTTTGGACCAGCGGGCCCAGAAGTGTTGGCGCAGTTGTTCTAGCCTCTGATAGCGGTCGAGACGATGTACTGGTACGGTGCTGAAGTCTGGACTGTCAGGAGTGGTTAGTGGGCGGCCAACCAAGAAGTGAGCTGGTGTAAGTGGAAGGAGATCTGTGGGTTCTGAAGACATAGGACTGAGGGGTCGGGAGTTAAGGACTGACTCAATTTGCGTCAACACGGTACTAAATTCCTCGAATGTAAGATGAGCGTTACCCACCACGCGGATCAAGTGGTGTTTACAACTTTTAACCCCCGCTTCCCACAACCCACCGAAATGACTAGCGTAAGGTGGATTCATAGAAAATTGTATGTTTTGTGAAGTAGCGTATGTTTTTATTTCATCTGAACAAGAAGACAGAAACTTAGCAAATTCATTTTTAACGCCGACAAAATTTTTCCCGTTGTCGGAATAAATTTCCAACGGTTTTCCTCGTCGCGAGATAAACCGTTTGAGAGCTAACATGTAAGCATCTGATGTGAGGTCACTAACTAACTCCAAATGAACGGCGCGTGTCGCGAAACATATAAATAGACATATATATGCCTTCACCGTCTTAGCGCCTCTGCCCTTACAGTTCAACACATACTGGCCTTCAATACATACTGGCCCTGCGTAGTCGACACCGCATCGAAGAAATGGAAATCCTGGTTCCAGTCGCGTCTCAGGTAAGTTTCCCATAAGTGGGTTTAGAATCTTCCCTCTCATACGTATGCATGTGACACAGCTATGTACTATTTTCTTAACCAGGTTTCTGCCGCCGACCGGCCACCAGGTATTACGCACCGTGTATAGTAGAAGCTGCGGCGGAGCATGGAGTGACTGAATGTGTTCATAAAGTAATAATAAATGAGTAAATAAATGTTTTGAAGATAATAATATTGGATGTTTTTTATTATAATTAAATTGTGACGAATTCTGAATTCTGCCACCAACCCTGATTAATTTATGATTATCTAAAAACAAATTTAATTTATTTAATGTTTTTACCTTCAAACATGTGTTTCTTAACAATGACTCGTATTCATTAGGAAAGGATTCCATTTGTGAAAACTTAGCTAACATTGAAAGTGACTCATCGAGTTCATCTACATCAAGCTCACCGGTGCGTCTATTATTTTTGTTGCGTGTGTTATATATAAAGCGAAGTACATATGCCCCGGCTCGCTTCAAACGGTTAAACCGTGAGAATCGGTTAAACGGAAAATATGATAGCGTTATATCGTTTGTTAATAAAGTGTGTATATTTGTAATTTTAATTTCAGGTAAATTATCGGTTAAAATATTGTGTTCATTTGAATCTGTACTCACAGGTAAGTCAGTATCATGAAGGAACTGAGGTCCTTCCCACCATAGCCCGGAGTTGTGTAATGCCTTTAGCCCGAGCCCTCGTGAAACCATATCAGCTGGGTTGCTTTTCCCAGCGACATGATTCCACGAGTGCTGGCGTGTTATACTATGAATTTGAACGATTCTATTTTGTACGTATGACTTAGGACACGACGGCGGCATGCGAAGCCAACCTAAAACAACCGTCGAGTCCGTCTAAAACATAACCTCATTAAATTGACAACGTAATGACTTAGTGATTTTATCGTATAATCTAGCCCCTATTACCGCGCCACACAACTCCAGCCTAGGTATGGTGAGGGGACTTGCTACTGGTGCCACTTTACCCTTAGCACACAATAGCCTCACGGTAACGGATGAGTCACTACTGCATGTCCGCACATAGGCGCATGCACCGTAGGCTGATTGTGACGCGTCTGTAAATATATGTAGTTCTATGCGTGTATAGTTGCTACACATTACATAACGCGGAATGCGAATATTATTAAGTACGCTTAGTTCGTTGACAAACTGTAACCATGCCTTTGTGACGTCACTAGATGCAGGCTCATCCCATTCAAGTTTTAGTAACCAGAGCCTTTGAATTAATATCTTAGCCGTGGTTATATATGCAAATATTTGTGCAGTACGTGAAAATATTAAACGTTTAGTAATGATTTCCGGTTTGTGATCGACTTGTGTGTGGAAATAAAATTCGTCGTCACGGTTATGCCACCCTATACCTAATGTTTTACTGTGTGAATATTCACCTAATGATAGGTTTTTAGATATTGATTCTGTGCTTGGTAAGTTAAAGTTAAAAACCCACTTGCGTAATTGAAAACAACCTGATTTTAGGACCTTATCGATTTTGTTACAATTATGAATGAGTGACGTCATGTCGGAATCTCCAAATATTAAATCGTCGACATAGAAATCCTCGCGAATGGTTCTGGCGACATCAGCGTCACTACACTCGTGCGCGAGTTGTTTTAAACACCTGCAGCTCAAGTATGGTGCGGAAGCCGTCCCGTACGTCACTGTATTTAACTGATATACCGCCATTGGATCGGCTGGGCTTTCACGCCATAAAATGAGCTGAAGATGCCGTTGCTGTTCATCAACAAGGACCTGTCTATACATCTTTTCGATTTCAGCGCAAGCCACGTAACGATGCTCACGAAATCTTAACAAAATACTAATCAGGTCGCCTTGTATTGGTGGACCTACTAATTGTAAGCTGTTCAAAGATGTACCGTTACTAGACCGTGCGCTGGCATCGAACACTACCCTAAGTTTGGTGGTGTTGGAATGTTCGCGGAGTACACCATGATGCGGCATAATGTAATGTGGTGTACTATAATCTTTAATGCAAGTCATGTGACCTAATTGAATGTATTCATTTATAAATTGAGAATACATGTTTTTATACTGCTCGTTTTGCTGGAATCTTTTCTCAAGCACGTTAAATCGTTTCTCAGCTTGTGGAAATGTTTCTCCTAAACACTCGGGTGAACTTTTAAAAGGTATTTTTACACAAAAGCGTCCATCTACTTCCCTTTTAGTAGTTAGCACGAAGTGTTCCTCACACAAAATATCCTCACTTGATAATGAATCGGAACATGAACTAATAGGCTTTTCCTCTAGTTCCCAGAAACTGCGCATTAAGCTATCTAATGATTGTGTAAAATTACAATTAATCTGCTGTGTGTGTTCTACACAATGTAATAGACCTGACAATATCCACCCAAGTTTCGTGTTTTGAAGGTAGGGGCCGTTCAGCAGACGTAGTCTACCATCCTCGATTAAATCCCAAAACACATCTGCTCCAATAATTAAATCAATTTGTCTACTTTCTTTGAACATTGGATCAGCTAGCTGAATTTGTAACATTATATTTTTATTTTTTAATAAAATTTGCGGTAATGTTGACGTAATAGTTGGCAACACGGCAGCACTGTATGCGTGTTTTAAATTCACTGTGTATTGAATTAATTTCTACGTCACAACTTTGCGTGATTTTTGTGACCGTATTACCAACACCCCGTATAAGCATAGTGGACTGTATTATATGTGTATTTAATTTGTCACTAAGTGACTGCGTAATAAAGCAACGCTCACTCCCGCTATCTAGTATTGCGCGCGCTTTTACATGTTTACCTAGATAGTCGAGAATCTCTACAAGCGCGGTTGCTAATAAAACATTTGGCGTTGATGATAACAGCTGATCGCTTGTGTTATCCCTGTGCGTGTTAAGGTTCAGTACTGCGTGCGTATGTGTTATGTCGCTGCTAGGATGCGACGCGATCGTACCTACGAGCGAACCGGTTTTATTGGGATGGTCGCCCATTGATAACAAACCATTGACTGCGTGATTGTTCAGTTGATTCTCATTAGGTACGGGTTCGTTTTCGTGAAGCAATGAGATGTGTTTTTTATCACATTTCCTACACGGGCCATACCTACACTCTGCCGATGCATGTCCTATATTCAAACAATTTTCGCATAACTTGTTATCATGCACTAATTTCAATCTACTCTGCACGTTAGAATTAAGAAATGTTTGGCATGAATATAGTGGATGATTTTTATTACACATCGGACAGATTCTTTTTTGGAAAGTAGGCGGCTTAGAGGAATATTCAATTTTATTGCCTTTTGTGGCAATATTGCAATGTGTCTTAGGTATATTATGTGAATGTTCTTGTCGTTTATATCCATGTTCATGACGTGTATGTGTAGTGTTCTTACTGTGTGTTAATTTCAATGTATCTAACATCTGAGTTCTGTTTCGCAAAAAATCTAATAAGATATCTACCGTTAGCGCTGACTTTGAATCACTCGGTTTGTTTACATTAGGTTCGTCCGATAAAGTTAGTTTGTATTGTTCCCATTCACGTTCGGTGACGGGGTCTAATTTAATAACCGTCATATATATAAGCAATGTATGCCAATACTCTACCGGTTCACCAAGAGATTTTAATGCGCGAATATTTTTTAATACAGAATCTATAAGTTTCCTAAGTAAACTTGGTGACTCACTAGTTAGTGCTGGCAGGGAAAATAACGCCTTAACATGGTTATGTATTAACAGTTTATGATTATTATACCTATTTATGAGCAACTCCCATGCGACTGGGTAATTACTAGCCGAAAATTCGAGCGAATCAATCACTAATAATGCATTTCCTGACAGGGAAGATTTTAAATAATGATATTTTTGAATGTTAGTTATTTCTTTAGAATTGTGAATCAATGATAGAAATGTATCGCGAAATTCTAACCAGTTTTCACACGAACCGTTAAATGTGGGCAAGGCTATGGTAGGTAATTTTATTGACTGCTTAATATTATGAAACGAACACGCGCAGTCACTGGAGGTAGATGTACCATCACCTAAACCTTTAACGAGGGTTTGAACTTCAGCCAAAATACTGTAATATTCGCTTTCAAAGTCTTCCCTATGTTTTAGCTGAATAATAATATCGCTGTCAGAACTTAACTTTTCTATCTTACTCTGAATGTCACTAAATTCGTTGTATAAGTTTTCCATGCCTACTATACGTAATTTTAATGCGGCGTGAATAACACTTGATACATCCTGAGAAATCAACGAATTTATGTACTTTTTAAAATGCGTGAGTCTGCCTTTAATAATCCCGCGAAGTCTAACGAACTCCCTACTTTCCTCTACTACTTTAACGTCTTCAGTACTCATTTCGGCAAGCTATAAAAAACGAAGTACTTACAGTTGCGCTGGCTATCGTAGTCACCGTCACTTACCTGATGCCGCGTGGTGGATGTAGGTACCTACCGCGCGGGCAACGAATGTACGCGACTTCGCGACGTTAGGTATTTCAACACTGAACTTTTACTTGAACACCGTGTTAACACAATTGAATGGGGATTGGATTGATGGGGTTAGGATTTGGTTGGCACTTATCACTGAACACTTCTCCTGCGTAGATCCTTGCAGCTATGCGTGATTTGTTCTGCAAGTTCTGCAACCGACCGCGTGCTCCTCGGAATGCGGTATCCGGCTCGAAGTGACCAATTATGTCTATACCAGACACAGGTTGAGGTATCGGTTGCGGAGATGAATGAATGGAGACTGTTTTTGATGAAATAAACTGACTATATTGATAATTAATAAAATTTTACAAGTATGCTTGCGCGTTCGCACACTCGCATTTCGTGCTTCTATTACAATTTTAACAATGGCGGCTAGCCGCTCGCGATCGCGCACTGCACACTAGCGCCACTCAGCGGACCAATCGTGGGCCGCCGCTTGCCGATGCGTTCGGTTTTGTTGTAAGCTTCAACAGTTATGATTCCATTAATCATTATTATTATTTCGTACTATGTACGTACTACGTACACTACTACTTCACTTACTGTTAGATTAGACATTCACTTGATTTCAATGTAAGAGCTGAGTTATACAATAGATTTTATCTTTGATTCAATAAAAAATCGAGCAGGCTTCATACTTTGACTCTGTTTCAGACCAAAACGGCCTAATTCTATACAACAGCGAGAACCAAGGTCAGGAAGGAGACTACATTGGTCTTCAGCTGAAGGATGGAGTACCAGAGTTTGTAATTAACACCGGCACTGAACCTCTTGTAGTGAGGGGCGACCGCCCTCTACAGCTCAACACTTGGCACACAATTAGATTGAGCGGGGCTAAGTCTAAGGGTAAGTGAATTTCAGTGTTTCAGTCCTCTCACTGTATATATAAGTTCCACCTCCGAAGTTTACGAATAATAGACAACATTTATTGGCCCATCGCTTATTTCAGATATTATACGAAAAGTTCAGGTAGGATAATGTTTCTCGCATAATGCCCAATAATAGGTAAACCGTGTAGTAAACGTGTCCCTTAACCTACTTTTTTTTGATAAATGCATACAATAATTGGTGTAAAAACTTAACTAAGTATTTTTTTTAAACAATATTTACGATTTGTGTACAGTAACAATGGACGTGGACAATACGGGGCCATTCATCGCAGAGTCTCCGGAACAATGGGAGCTACTGGAACTTAAACAACCGCTTTACATCGGCGGAGTGCCCGACTACGATCAACTGCCTGCCGAATTATCCGGAGCCTCTGGGTGAATACAATTTAACTGCTAATAATCCTGTGATTAATAATGTGCGTGTGGTGTGAGGGCCACTTCGTCAAATCTTTTTGAAATTTGCCTAGGATTTAGTGAACATTCCAAAACAATTGTGAAAGTTGGAATCAGAATTTGTGAAAGTCTAATAAGCGAGTTATAGCCTGTAATGTTGGGCCCTCAATCCTCACATAGAGGATTGAGGGCCCACCCGTGTGGATAAACTATGGACACTACAGAAAATGTGTTTATGGCAAAATCTAAGCTAATGTCAAACAAAATTTGTGAAAACAAGATATTATCGTAAAACACTATCCTACTTTATATATCTTCGTTAAAAATGGGCCCTCAATTCTCACAAACGCAAAAGTTTAAACACAAATAAAATTAAAACCATTAACTTACAGCTGCTGTTTGATGTCTTATACGCTACTAAATAATTTGTGAAAATTTGTGAAAACAAGAACAGGTCACCACGTCTTGTGGTTTAAAAGTTGTGAGCTTCACAAAATTTGGGCCCTCAATCCTCCACTTTTTTTGGTCTTCTCGTTATTACGCTTATCATATTAAAGATAAAGGAAATCCAAAATAGTCATTAATTGTGAAAAAAATTGTGCAACAAATCCAATACCAGAAAGATATTAAAATACCTTTTTTTGTGTAAAAAAACCATGTTTAATTTTATTGGGTAAATTTCAAAATAGGGTGACCACAAAAAGTCTCCACGGGATAAACAACGAAGATCAGTTTTTGTAAAACTGACCGTTTAATGGCATCTATTGGCTTATAGGCGTATTACTTATAACCATAACTTAATCAGAATAAATTGGGTAAAACTATCCTATAATATATGTTGTAATAGCTCTAGCAAAACACGAAACGTTTTTAAACGTAATTAGAATTAAGGTGAAAACATGATTTAAAAGTTCGTTTCATTCTTTCTTTCCTAGTTATAATGCAACAATTATAACTTTTACCAATTCGCATGCCTTCCAAAGGCGAATGTGTTGAACTTAAATATCATCTATTAATAACATTTTTACCATATTCTGAGTGAATAAATATTAATTTCTCACACTTACAAACAAATATTATCTTAAAACGTCAAAAACTTGAAACCGTCGCCGTCAATTTGGCAGTTGTGCTCACAATGAAAGTTTTTCTAACCTTGCAATTTATGAAGTGAAGTCCTTGTTATCGTATTTATCGTAATCTATCATACTAATTTGTTTAATATGCAATGTTGAGCAGTGATGAACATACGCACATCAAATCACCTGAGCGGAAAATATACAGAAAGCCTTTAATTTGTCATTTTAAACAATTACAAACGGTAAGTGAACAAAATAATTAGCATCCATGGTGACAGTGAATCTTATACAGTAACGACGCTATACCGATATTTTGTGCCATATTTAAGTGTACCTACCAGCACACTATCCTGGGTAGCAAATCGTGTTTATTTTACAAAAGCACTATTTGCTTTATTTTTAGTATTTACTCATCCTTTTATATCATCAATCTTGCCTATCTTGCCATCCCTAGTAAACAGACATCCCAAATAATCAAAATCGTCACTAATAAAATATATAAAATGAATTAAATCAAATCAAAAGGTTTTTATTTCATATACTTAAACTTTTTCAAGCATTTAAAAAACTTATGACTCTAGTGCACGGTTTCAAGAAGGTGATCTCATGGAGAAGAACCGGCCAGAAACTCCATAGACACTCTTTAAAATAAGGTATTTTATGTTATTATTCTGGTAAGACTTTTTGGCGGGAAAGTGAAGCGTCACATTAAAATTCATCGAAACATGTTTAGCAGTAGTGTTTTATTTTCTAAAATTTGTGTTTCGATGAATTATTAAACGTTAAGATCCACATCTTTTTTGAAACTAGAAAAAAAATCATTTATCATCCTTCATAAACCATTAATTCACCAAATCATCAACCATTATCATGTATCATCCATCTTAAATACATCATAAAAAATACTGAAGGAATCTTGTCCATACAGCCAAGGCTGTATAGATAAGATACCTTTGAGTTATCCCGGAAGGGAAGAAAAAGAAAAAAAAACTGGTAATATGTATGCGAGAGCAATTTAAAAAATGTAATGTCATAAGACGTCAATAGTTAAATTATAAAATTATTGTCACCCTACACACATACACAATAAAAAAATAGTCGATTTCGGTAATTTTCAAGATATTTAATTTTATTGTAATTGTTATTGGTAACAAATAACAACAATTTGTTGCACTAATTTTTTCACAATTAATGACTATTTTGGATTTCCTTTATCTTTAATATGATAAGCGTAATAACGAGAAGACCAAAAAAAGTGGAGGATTGAGGGCCCAAATTTTGTGAAGCTCACAACTTTTAAACCACAAGACGTGGTGTCCTGTTCTTGTTTTCACAAATTTTCACAAATTATTTAGTAGCGTATAAGACATCAAACAGCAGCTGTAAGTTAATGGTTTTAATTTTATTTGTGTTTAAACTTTTGCGTTTGTGAGAATTGAGGGCCCATTTTGAACGAAGATATATAAAGTAGGATAGTGTTTTACGATAATATCTTGTTTTCACAAATTTTGTTTGGAATTAGCTTAGATTTTGCCATAAACACATTTTCTGTAGTGTCCATAGTTTATCCACACGGGTGGGCCCTCAATCCTCTATGTGAGGATTGAGGGCCCAACATTACAGGCTATAACTCGCTTATTAGACTTTCACAAATTCTGATTCTAACTTTCACAATTGTTTTGGAATGTTCACTAAATCCTAGGCAAATTTCAAAAAGATTTGACGAAGTGGCCCTCACACCACACGCACATTGATTAATATACCTATTCATTTTAAGGAATCTGTCTTTACCTAATTCCTCCTGTCCTAATTTTTGTTACATTTCCAAGGCAATCAGTAAATCATCAATCTTAATGGGTATTTTAAAGAACTTCAATACAACATAATATAAGATTTGCAATACTTATTTATAACTATTGCTATATGCCTGAGAAGTAGGTATGCGTAGGTAAAAAAGAAAAAAAATTCTCACAATTACATTGCAAAATATTACATTAAAAATAATGTATCATACGAAAAGGGGATAAATAGAAAACTACCGTTGTGGATATGAACAATAATTGATTATTTTATAAAAGTTCAGTTGCATTATAAAATTGTTTTTTGTAGGTTCATTGGCTGTGCAAGCATGTTAATTTTGGGCCGTGAAGAGAAAAACATAATAATGGATAGCTTCGACAACAGTAGGGTTAGCGAGTGCAACTCTTGCTTACCAAACCTCTGCTTAAATAATGGCGTCTGTCAGGTAAGATTTTTTTTTGCAATATTCATAAAATCACCGAGATTTGCCTGGAATAGATTAAACGAGGGCTACAACGAAGCCACTAATATACATTTTCCCTACCGAGATTCGAACCCAGGACCCTTGCCACAACGGTAGCCATTAATACCGCTGCACTAATCGGGTGGTCAACAATATTGTCAGTAACAACCTTGTTAAGATTTACGGTTCAAAGCGTTTTTGTTCTGAAGTATTTCAATATATATTGTCTAACAGGAGGCTCGCAATGAACGTGGCTACATTTGTATATGTGCGTCTGGTTACGCCGGCTTGAACTGCGACCGCACTGGCGAGGCTTGCCGACCAGGCCTCTGCGGGCCCGGCAAGTGTGCCGACACTACAGACGGCTACAAGTGTGCTTGCCCGGTCACGCATACTGGCAGGAAGTAAGTTAAAATAAGCCTCACAATCGCCATAAAAGTCCACTCATGAGAAACGATCTTAATACAATTTCTTGCTATCGCAACACTGGGATTTGACATACCTACCTACATCTATACATATTGACTCCATACACTTACGCGTATATGAGACATTGAAATAAAATTACTTATTACGGTTTTTTTGTGGTATATCACCACCTGCTTGGAACCCCATCATTGATTATATTAAATCTAAATCCAAGGACAAAACTGCACGACTGAAGGACACGGTGATTCGTTCTGTGTGTCAATAATAATAATAAAAATGATACCGCAGACTGTAAAGGATAATAAACGTCAGGTTAAAATGATATTATACTTCTACCGCGATAAAATCCGTAAAAAGTAGTTTAATAATATTATGAGTGAAAAATGTGTCTTTCTGTCTGTATGTTACCTCTTCCCGATTTTACCGCTGTACCGATTTAGATAAAGTTTTGTGTTGAGATAGTTTTGAGAAAATCATCCCTTAAAAGGGCGAAAACCAAGTGCAAACAAGTTTGTATGCGGAATCGATAATTGCTTGAAAGTGGGTAGAAATATATAAGCAGAGTGCATATAATTACTAATTCCACGCAGACGAAGTCGCGGGCAAAAGCTATTTATATTAAATGTAAAAATATTATAGTTTACTTAATATTACATATTATCAATTATTTAGTTCTTATCAGTGTTCCGTCATAGATGGGGTAGAAATACCTTGCATATATTTCATATGATCTTGTTTATATAATTCCATGTCATCGACAGGGACCGACGGTGTCCCCGAGCACGCTGGCGCTGACGTTCGAACAGATTAATCTAATATCTAACATAGGTACATAATAACGTAACGGTAACAGAAATATTAATAAAACATCTCACCGGTGACAGGAACACATAGGCACCCACAGACCCATATCCCCCGATAGGTATATTATGAGCATCGACAAAACATGATCCTACCTCGGCGGTGTACCTTATAACTTATTTATCATCCAATTAATCATCCAACATAATTATCTATGACATCTCATAATATCAATGTAAAATATTATTATATTATCACTTAAATGACCTTTCAGTTGCGAAGTTAAACAGTCGATCGAGTACCCAGCCTTCACTGGAAGCGCATACATAGCTATTAAGGCACCAGCGCCATCACGTACTTTAAGGATGTCCATGAAGATTAAAGCAGCGTCCCCAGTTACCGACGGCATTATCATGTACTGCGCGGAGTCGCCGAGAGGTTACGGAGGTTTCACATCACTCGCTGTGCATGATGGTAGACTTGAGTTCCGTTACGATCTCGGAGGAGGTGAGTTATGGTCAAAATAGACAAATTATAAATGAATTAAAGTGGGACGTGCCCTAACTCCAATCGAGTCAACAAACTTGCCCATTTTCCAACAAACAACAAACATCAAACAAACAAACTCGTGCGAGGCTATTCTATCCAGGCACAAGTTTATCATAAAAAAAAAAAATAGGTAAAGAGTTGGCAATAATGAAATCTGATCTAATTCGTTCTACGAGAAACTTCCTCCACTTCGCTTGTCTTCATTATGGTGTATAGCGAAACTTCCAGTTGAGTCTATGGTCAAAAATATAATTTTGCTAAATATGTATCTAATTATTTTCCTCGGGCTACTGAACCAGATCATGTTTTGTTTTTCGGTGATAAGGGGGCAAACGAGCAGTCGGCTCACCTGACTGATGGCATGTAATCACCGCCAGCCATGGACATTTGCAACACTAAAAAGCTTGCATATGGGTTGTCACCCCCCGCAGAAACTGTTTAGGTTTCTTAAAATAGGGAATTACTAAACCGATTCCAAACGGATTGCAGAACTAGTCACTCCCCCAACGAGCTCGCTGCGAGTGAGTAAGGTTACCAACCTTACTCACTCGAAAGGCCCACATGGAAGTCACTAAACCGACTCCGGACTCAAGTGGGTAGAAGTAAATATGACATGAACAGGTGGGGTTACATTGACGAAACAGGGATGGCCTGTCGATGTGGTATTGGCCCCCAAACCATGTCGCACCTACTTTCATGCCCTTCGTGCCCCAACACCTGCACATCGAGAGACCTTTGGTTTGCCACTGAAGGTGCCGTAAATGTGGCATCATTCTGGGCTCGTCAGATTTAATGGCCATATTTACTTAAATGTGGGTATTAAATTTGACGACATTTATGTTCCATCGACACGAAGAAGAAGAAGAAAGGCGGATGTTGTACATTTGAGGAATCTCTCTATGATTAAGTAGATACTTAATTGTAAACATTTGCTCCTATGTTTTATAAATTTAATCATAACAGCTGCAAATGATAAAAGTAAGTTCTGATACCCAAGTAAAATTAACTTCTTAGGGTTTATGACCGGGAGATAGCAATAGGTCTATTCCACGATGTCTAAAAACATACTGGTGACATGTTATAGATCAGCATAACTTTTTGTAGTCTCTCAAGTCGCCATGGTATATAACAATACGTTTACTTTTTTAGGAAGCCAACCGGTAGTGCTAGTGAGCAACCGGACGTTACCAGCCAATGAATGGACCAATGTCATCGCAAGAGTGGTGGGCTCCTTAGTGTATCTCAAGATTAACTCCGTACGCACCTTTGAACAAACATTAGAGTCACCCAAGCAGGTCAGTACTGTTTTTATGAAGTAAATAACATAAGGAGAACCTATACATCGTTAACGGGAAGCAAATGGCTTCCTGCACGTGTCGCGGGTTAAATTTCCGCAATAGTGGCCAGTTTATATGTTAATTTGTGTTTTAACCAAACATTCACAGAGAAAATGTGGAATAATGCATTTATCTAAATTTAAGTTTGTTTTAATAAACGAATATGCATTAGGACTTGAACCTGGACACTCCGATATTCGTGGGAGGCGTTGACGACTCCATCACACTTAACAGCAACACGGGCGTTACTGGAGGATTCAACGGCTGCATTAAAGACGTAAGTCATCTTAAATTCTATGAAGAAAAATATGTAATCATATTAGTACGTTGTTAATTACGATAATTTTGGGACAGTCGAGTTCATTAATATATTGGCATTGCCAAGGGTTCAAAATATTGCAAGCGTTCGAAAGCTCAATAAATTCTATAGAATTTATAGATCAAAATATATGTGTAATATATACCATGCATAAGGCAATAATATGTGATCACCTTGTAGCTTCAATAATATCTGAGCGGGCTAAGCTTCATAATTTTTCATGGAAAGTCAATTATATACCTGAATAAGTAAGATCTAGTTTATATTGTTACAGACAGTAGATTCCATTATTTACCTCGCGCTTCCTTTTTTAAGTGTTTTTTAATGCCGTAGTGAAATTAATCCAGCCAGTAACAAATAATGTGCTTTTGGCTGGAAACATATTACTGAAAAAAAGCAGTCACATATTAACGAATCTAAATCTTGATCACAATTTAATGATACTTACAGTTGTCACATTGTTATGAACTTTTTTGACGTTAATATATTTCTGAACCCTAGAAATGCCCATATATTAATGAACTCGACTGTACACTCTAACAAGCTAATTGGCTTACAGGCATCGGTCATCACACATGGATCGGTCGATAGTTGCATGTATACCAATTGGGTTGTTAGACTGTACTTACCTATTTACAATTTTGTAACTTACCTTGTTGCAGTAAATATATTATGTTTCCAATCAGTGTGCCTACTCGTAATTGTTTCTTCAAACGAACCTTAACTTATTTAAATAAGAGAGTTGATACAATTCCTTGAGTTGTCTTTCTCATAACGTGATACTTAGTTTGCTCTTAATTCCCAGTTCAGGCTGCATGGAGAAGCTATTGACATTGTAAACTCGACTATCCAGTCAGCTAACGTACAAGAATGCAACAACTATGACCGCAGTGATATTCCTGAGGTAATATTATTTTTATTATAAGTATTTACTTAGTTTTTAACCGACTTCAAAAAGGAGGAGGTTCTCAATTCGTCGGAATCTTTTTTTTTTCTTTTTTTATGTATGTTCACGAATTACTTAAAAACGCCTGGACCGATTTGCAAAATTCTTTTTTTGTTTTAAAGGGGTAAACTTCACAAATGGTCTCATTGTGACCACATCAGGATCTGATGATGGGATCCCAGGGAAATCGAGGGCAACCCTCAAATTTTATAGGCAATTATCACGTTTTCAATATATTTATTAAAATTGTTCTAGTATTTGCGTCTGATAATCATCATTTGATGTTGATGAGCTGATGATGGAAGGTAGAACTCCTCAACAGTTAAGAGTTAAAAGAAAATTCTTTCATTTATAGGCATTTATTACATTTACATGTATTCTCCAAAGCTGTTCAAGTATTTGCATCTGAAAATCACCATCTCATGTAATGATCTGATGATGGAAGGTACATCTCCTCAACGGTAAGGAGTTGAAGGAAAAATCTTTCACAGTTATAAGTATATATGGATCGATAGTTGTATACTTTCAGGCTATTAGATTGACCTGATATGAAAAGTTTAATATATACAACACTAAAAAGAAGAAAATTAATTAACTTTAAAAAAAAAGAAAAACCAACTTCAAAAACTAAAAAGCAAAAAATAACTTCATAGAGTTTTACCTTTTTTTTAGTTTTAATGGTATGAAGTCGGTGCCGATGATGTGGTGGTTTTAACCATCCCGCTCAAGGTCACTCTTACGTTTCAGTCAAACGTAATAGTAAGTGTACTTACTATTACGTTTGGCTTGGCACCGACTTCATACCTTTAAAACTAAAAAAAAGGTAAAACTCTATGAAGTTATTTTTTGCTTTTTAGTTTTTGAAGTTGGTTTTTCTTTTTTTTTAAAGTTAATTAATTTTCTTCTTTTTAGTGTTGTATATATTATATTATTTAGTTTTTGTTAAAAATATGTTCTAATATTCTACATGATAAAGGATCGGAGAATCTGAAAAATACTATAGATGAGATAGAGATTAAAATTTTAAAGATAAATATAAAAATAATAAATAATTATTTATACGAAGTATATAAGATACGGCGAATACTATAAAATATTACTTCTCATGAAAAACGATAATTAACTGCAGATTATCACCTAATTACTCGCTTACGATTGTCGTTTGAGAAAGTAAAAATCAGTCGTTGATGATAAATTGAACTGTTAAAGAACTTTTATTCAAAGAGAATAAAAAATAAATTTCATTTATGAAACGTAGGAAGCGCTGACACGTACTAACGCCGACCGTAGCGTAAATATTTTGCTTGCTGACTAGCAGACCGGCAACGGATTGCATGCAATCAATTAAAAATAATATTGAATTTATGTTGAATACAGATGGAAAGCGTGTGCCAGTGCCGCAACGGAGGTACGTGCACCTCGGACCCCAGCACGTGCGCGTGCCCGCCGGGCTTCTCGGGGCAGCTGTGCGAGTACCGCGTGCCGTCGTCGATGCGCTCGTCGCGCCAGCCGCCCAGCGACCCGTGCGCGCTACGGCCATGCCGCAACGGAGGCACCTGCCGCCCCGATCTCTCCTCCCGCATGAACCACACCTGCGACTGCCCTCTGAGATACGCAGGCGTGTACTGCCAGATCAGTAAGTACTAACAATTGACAACCACGCACGCAAGGCTAATTTAGACATTATTCTTAAATCTAAACCCTTCATACTTTTTGTTAATAGCACTGGAACTATTCACAAGCGTGGGTTTCAATGGCAACGGATACTTAGAGCTGCCGGCTTCGCTACTCAATTACGATAATTTGGACACCGACCCCGGTGTCATTGCTCTGGCGATACACACCGCGCACGACGGAGTGCTGCTGTACCAGACAGAAGCCAGGGGCAACCCATACTACGACTACATCTTACTAAGAAGTAAGTATTAATAATATTATAATCTGATGATTTTCACCTAACGAGTCGATTTAATTAATCTTTATTTTTTTATACATCGCAAACATGCACAAATAAACAACGGAACCGATTTTTAGTCGTCAATTACACCCAGCTGATGTGTTCTTCTTATAATAAGGTTTAAAAAGATCATCAGAACATGGTAATACTTTTCTTTTGTTCCAGTTAACAGAGGCTTCGTGGTGTTTGAATGGGACTTTGGCGATGGAAAAGACTCCATCATTGTAAACGTACTAGTCAATGATGATGCACGCCACCAGGCAAGTTTTACAACATATCTAATAATCTTAATATGTTATGGTCCAAGATCCTAGGGCCGCCAGACGTCACGAATTTTCTGACGAACCAAATGTGGATGATTAAGTACTGTTAGTATGTACTAAGAACGCATGTCTGCCAGCTACCTTGCTAGCGAAAGTGATGGAGAAGGCTATGTTAGGAGTTTCACTACGTGATCGAATCAGAAATGAGGAGATTCGTAGAAGAACCCGGGTCGCTGACATGGCCCGAAGAATCGCCAAACTCAAGTGGCAGTGGGCAGGACGCTCGAAGAACGGATGGGCGATGGGGTTTAAAGGTTCTAGAGTGGCGACCACGTACTGAAAGACGCAGTGTGGGCAGGCCCCCGGCAAGGTGGACTGACGACTTGGTAAAGGTCGCTGGAATCCACTATACTCAAATCGCGTTAGATTGGCAATACAAATTATTGAACCCTCCCTACCATGTTACTCGTGTTTGCGGAAGCGATACCTAACATTGTTCTACGTATCGACCAAATTTACTGTCGCTCGCTATATCGTGGTAGGCGGGGATAAACGACACGTTCGTCGTCAAGTTCGTCGCAGGGAGTCTAAACCTAATTGCATTTTCGAACTTATTTGTTTTTTATTTCACGATGTTAACATACATATTTTGTAAAAGAGAAATACTAACAGGGTAGAAAATAGGTATGTGTGTATTTTTAATAACTGTTAAATACTATTACTATACTACTATATCTACTAGGTAGATAGGTACATATATTAACGTAACAAGTTTTACACGTAGTTGCTGGCACGTAACTTGGCAAGGTTTTGACGGAGTAAGAGTAAGTTTGTGTATGTACCTTTAGTGCTAAATTGCTAATTGCTCAAATAACGCGAATATTTGGACAAACACGCCAAGTGACTACAACTAAAATAATAAACATAACTATATATACTACAGTACTTGAAACTGTTTAGTATATTATTTGCTAATGATTTTAGCATATTAATTGACTTAATAGTTTAAACATTTTAGCCAACAATAGGTTTAGTAGCTGTACTAATAAGCTATACAATACAATATATAGGTATATATAAATAAATAAAAATCGTATAAAGTAGGTTCTCTTTCCCGTATTATAAATAAATATAATAAAATCGGTCCGGCATCATAAATGTGTCGTTAGGTTGCGCACTCCTGACAAAAAAATGGCGCGTCGCCCCACTCATTTCGAATGGGCTACGTTCCATTTTTTATTTTACATGCACACAAATATATTATATTCTTGAGCTGAGCCAAACTTGTTTTACAATTATTGATTATGGTTTTTAATTCATTCAATTGATTATTATTACGTTGAGAGCAGTTTTTAAACACTACGATCATTTTTATTTGGGAAATATTGACGTAAAGCTTTATAATAGTCATGTATCAATAATGAAACAGTAATTAGAGTGCAGTATAATTTTTTGTAATAATATTATACGTGTATTTCATCAATAAATTTCACTCAGTCACAAACTCCATTTCGTAAATTGTTAGTGTGTCCCTCGTTTGTTGCACGGCGATGTATTATGAAACGCTTGCGATATGACCTTCAGCAACAGTTAGTATGGGGGGCGATACGCAAACGATAATTATCGTTTTCAATTGCGACTTTTGGTACAGGTCGGGGTCATTATCCTGTATTGCCAATCTAACGCGATTTGAGTATAGATGCGGGCGGCATATGACCGGTCGTCGTGGCGATCCTTGGGGGAGACCTATGTCCAGCAGTGGACGTCTAACGGTACCTTGCTTAGACGGCCAATTTTCAGGTTTCAGGTAATCAAGGTACATAAAAATATTACTTACCTCACGTAAATACTCCAAGCTGATTTTTACGTATATTTTAGGCAATATCCAATATCAAATATTTATACGTATATTTATAGTAAGTCGCCAATACTCCCAGACACTTTCCGTCGGCCGTATTGCTTTGCAGACGCTTTAAAGCTCCCAAAATAATTACTTCACGTAAATTCTGATGCTAGGTATAAATTCTGATGAAGGTACAATAAGGTTTACGGGATGATAGCATTACAATTTTTGAGACAGCTGTTTTATTTTTGCTTTTAACTGTAATACAAATACTATTATAGTCTGGATCGAATCTGTGTATACTTTTTACCATGGCAACTTGTTTGTCAAAATAAAATTCACAGTGTACCTATTTATAAATAAAATCAGATGATAATAATTTGTAATAGGTAACATAGTTTTTTAAAAATGAATTAAATTCAAAGAAAGCAGTAAAAGGACAAGAAGACTTTTAAAATAACTACAATAATTTACATTTGTAATTTACGTTATTTTATTAAAACTTGAGAAAAATCAGTGCCGCGAAAGGGCATTTTCATTTAGATATTTTTCACCGGCATTTCGAAATGCTCATTGTCTCTGAAATAAAGCGGCCATTAGATGTTAAGCAAAATTAAATTATAATATATACATACGTATCTGAACAGAAAACGTTGACCGAGGGCTAGGGTACTAACAAGCAAAACTTCCACATCTCCTTTTGGACCAGTGTCGATAGTCAATAATTACTGAAACCAAAAAAAAAATTACTAAAACCCATTGGAATAAAAAGAGAATATAACAAAAGTTAAAAGAAAATTAAATTACGGGCGATCTGAGGTCGGGAAGTAGACGAGGGTGCGTTTTTAAAAATGAGTTTATCTTTAGAAAAAAGTTAAATACCAAATTGTAGCTACAATTTTTGTATTTACCTACACTTTTTACACAAATTTTATGTAAAAAATTCCAATAACCGAGTTTCTGGTTTTAAAATTTTATCTTTTACAAAAAAAAAGATTTCTCCAAGGTGTAAACTTACCTTTTTATGTGCCAAACACACTATTATTCTATTTAAATTTTTACTTTTTTTAGCTAAAACCTAACACTTTTTAATGCCAATTAATATAATATTGGAAATTATAGATATTAGAAACCTATATAAAGTCACGTTAACTGCAGATATCTAAACAACTAGGACACGTCATTTACTAAGAATTTTGCAATTCGGTGTATTTTGATCATCACTGTTTTTTCACAGATAATCGCCAAGTTACTGTCAGACGGACGTACGTCATTATCTGTGGACGATACCCAAAGAAATGGAACCAGTAGTGGCATAACCACCGTAATGAACGCTGACTCCAATATCTATGTCGGTAAGTCAACAACGCTGTAAATAAATTAATGGAAGTGATATACTTTAGCAAAGAAAAATTAAGCTTTTATAATACAACAATTCACTGTGAGATCTATACTTCGAAACACGATGAGGCCTAAGTTTTTGCTAGATAAGCTATTTACCCCTGGGCCCTGAGAGCACCCATGTTATTCATCTATCTTGGAGTTTTAAGCTCCTTTCCTGTCCTGTGTGAGATAGAATTGGGTATATGCACGATCACTATACATATACACCGTGAAATTGTAGTCGTTTCGGAACCGAAAGGTGGGAAACTTATGATAATTAGTAGAACAAAAAAAAGTCTTAGATTAACTCTACTGTTTATAATAAAAAAGTTGGCAAGTGAAAAGAATATTTTCCCTTGATCGAGTTTGCTAGTAGTAGTGTACCAATATTTCATTCAAAATCGGCCGCAGTCGCCAACTCGCTACTTATCAATGACGCACGGCGTGGGTGGCGCGGCGGAGGGTTCAATGACCCGAACGCCAGTCAGCTGGTACGAAACGGTTGTCTGAGCGAATAAGTACTAATAAGTAGGTACTTACGCGTTATTTAAAGCTAGTAGGTCAGTACTTTATTGATCTCATTTTATTATTGAAATAAATTGTATTTACAAAATACGATGCAGATGGCCACGAAATTGATGGTAAGTATCTACTTACACCTATCTACGTAACTTACCTATCTAGGTATAAATTGAAATATGACAGGTTTGGCGCTTAGCGAATCAGCAGATACGAGATACGAACGTAAAACCTACATTCCAATTCAATAAAAGGGATTAAAAATTAAGTAGGTATTACAATAGCTTTAAAAAAAATTTTTTTTTTTAAACTTTGCCTCACACACACAGAACAATTACCTGCAGATTATAAAAAAATATTCCGAGTGAGGATCGAACTCGCGACGCCTTGCGCAGCAGTCGCTTGTACAATCATTGCGGCAACATTTTCACGGAATAACGTAAATTGAACACCAAATTCTACTTCATACATTCCACGGGCTTAGGACTGCCAGAAATACTTTACTTGAACATAACTTTTCAATAAATAACATTAGGTATTTACTGTATCAATATTAAAAACAGATAGCTGAAGCAGTCAAGAGACTGGGTAAGTATTTCAGGCGTATTTAAAAAATTGGAGCTATTTACAAAATAATCAACTTTACATACAAGTTACCTGCAAAACAGTTTATTTACACTTCCCTGTACCGAAGCAACTGCTCGAAATGGAGTCCGCCGCGTTCAATAGACAAACGTGCCGGTTTTATACTATTGTCTTTTAGCTTTCTTAACGTGTCTGTCACTTTTCACTCTATTAAAGGTGTCCACTATAGCACTGCGTAACTAGTCACGATTTTCATGTTTACGGGTCTTTGTAATGTAAGCAAGTCTTTTGATTGCCGACAACAAGAAAAAGTCCAAAGGCGTTAAGTCCGGGCTCCTAGACGGCCAAGCCATGGGACCGCCGCGGCCTATCCAGCTATCCCCGAACTGAGTGTTTAGGTAGGCACGGACTACACTTGAATAATGAGCGGGGCAGCCATCATGCTGATAGTAATCCCTGCTAAGTACGCTACAGGGATATCATCTAACAGCCAGCCCCGATATTATCGTTTATAACATGTCTAAAAACGAGCTGTTAGATAGCGTTCAATGAAAATAGTCACTATTAATTGGCCGTTATAATAACTGCCTACACATTAGCACTAAACTGAACTTGGTGATGGTTTTCCCGTATTAAGTATGGATTCACGAGAGTCCATTAATGTGCACAGTACAGCTGAACAATTGCTAAGTACTTCGCGTTCGTATATTCGTACTGACGACACATTTTCGCGTGACAACGTAAATCTTACCGCGCGCGAGTTGCAGTAGAACTAGCGCCCGGCCCGCACCCGCCGGCGGCGACACTGCGGCGGGCGCGACACTGCGGCGCCGCCGCCGCTCAGCGTGGTAGGTAATAATAGGTAGTGCGTCCGAGTGGATTGTCGGCAAACGTGTAGGTAAGTTAGCGGCAGCGCGCGGACGGCTTTTGTCTTTGTCGGCATGGTTTACTGCTTAGTTGTGTTAGTTGTGTACCTATGTGTGAGTAACATTGAATGATATCGATCGTAGTAATCGTAGTACGTTAAATTTAGTGGCGTTACCATGTATCCTGGTTTCGTTCTAGTTTTTTGTGTCTGTCACATTTTTTATAAAAAGAAATACCTTTATTTTATTTAAATTTCACATAAATGGATTCCATTATTGATATAGAGTCCAAAATTTTCGATCCCGAAATCTATATAATTTCACGATGTATAGAGATATCGAAAAAATTACGGTAAACGGTGTCCTTATCATCCGCGTCTGTCTCCAGGTGGTATTCCAGAAAACCTCAACCAGCAGGCATATCCGGGCTTCACCGGCTGCATCGAACAACTTGAACTGATGAATATCGACAAAGGGTTGAACCTCGGACAAGTTGCTGTTTCTGGGAGAAATATGCAGCGATGCAAATAGTGAGTGAACACCATTTTTACACTTATACAAAATTAAAATTTTCAGAAAACTATTAAGTAGGTAAATAAGTCCTCTATTGCACAGGTGAATAAATAATTGTTCCTAACTTAATTCTTCAGCTCAATTCTTAAGTCACCGCAAACAAAAGGGCACTATATAATAACGGTCTTATTCATAATAGAACGCTTATCGAAGGTATAAGCCTAAACTAGTTAAAACGTCTTTTAAGCCTATCAAACGTTCGATAAAAATCTTTATTCATAATGTTTTGATAAGCCTCCGATAACTAATATGCCGTTATCGTACATAGTGTTGCAATTTCATAGAAAAATTTCAAAAAAAAGTTCTCCTACCGTAAAAAGATGAGAGATCCATAGCTTCTATGTCTGCTAGAAGTGCCTTAGAGTTTTGAAGATCGGTCAGTCAGTGAGTGAGTGACAAAATTAAGAAACTTTGACTAGTGGTTCAAATTGAATGAAATTTGAAATATACCATGGTTACACACTGCGTGCTTGTGTAATAAAAATTCAAGCTTCTAGTTTAATCCACAACGAAGTTATAGGGGGTCGAAAATGGCCTGAATTGGTTCGATAAAAGTATAGTACGGTCGTGCCGCTTTCTTTTTTGCTCGATTTGGTTTATACCGCTTCCGAAATTCCTCATCCTCCAAAGAAAATGGAGTGCCTCTTGGTTGGTACAGTTTTCTACGGTGATTTATATTAGGATTTTCCAGCACCGCAATACTTGCCAGAGTTTGAAGGCTTTGTAATGCATCCATATTAATAAAACTAATAATTAATACGAATGTTACACAAATGATAACTTTGAACGGGCGATGTCGTATCCATATTATAAAGTATCTGTGGTCGTATCGTATTGTTGGTTGTTCAATGTCAATAGTGCAAGCAAAGCAAACGTCACACGTCAATATTATAACAATCAGCTGATCAAAATCGGCCATGTTTCTTACTAATATACCCTTATCGCAGGCTTAATAGAGTAAGATCGGGCCGCCAGACGTCACGTATTTTCTGACGAACCAAATGTGGGTTATTGAGTAGTGCTAGTATGTACTAAGAACGCATGCCTACTAGCTAACTTGCCTAGTGGGCCAATTTTCAGGTATCAGGTAATCAAGGTACATACAAATATTACTTACCTCACGTAAATTCTCCAAGCTGATTTTTACGTATATTGTAGGCAATATCCTTAAAAATAAGTCGCCAATACTCCCAGACACTTTCCGTCGGCCGTATTGCTTTGCAGACGCTTTAAAGCTCCCGAAGGAATTAATTAACTTCACGTAAATTATGATGTTCCATTGTTTATATCTCCACCAGACAACTATTTCGAAACCTTTTACGAGAAGACAGAGCGATCCAAGGGGCCAATCATCCCCTAGACTTCCGCATATTCGCAATCTGGCTCACACTCATGCGCGTTGATAATACCCTCACGCTCCTACCCACAGTGGCATTAAAATTGAATTAAGGGGGATGATTGGCTCCTATGATCGGTCTGTCATCTGTCACAACTATTTTGAAACCTTTTACTAGAATGGAACATAATTTACGTGAAGTTGATTAATTCCTTCGGGAGCTTTAAAGCGTCTGCAAAGCAATACAGCCGACGGAAAGTGTCCGGGAGTATTGGCAACTTATTTTTAAGGATATTGCCTACAATATACGTAAAAATCAGCTTGGAGAATTTACGTGAGGTAAGTAATATTTGTGTGTACCTTGATTACCTGATACCTGAAAATTGGCCCACTAGGCAAGATAGCTGGTAGGCATGCGTTCTTAGTACATACTAGCACTACTCAATAATCCACATTTGGTTCGTCAGAAAATACGTGACGTCTGGCGGCCCTGGGATCTTGGACTATAAAGTAGGGTCCGAGCTTGTATAAATCGAAGCCGCTTTATAGGACAGTTGTAGCACATTTTAGCGTTATCGAAAGATTATGAATAACATTTTTTTACAATCTACTTTTAGCGAGCTCTAAAACTTCCGATAACTTATTATGAATAAGACCATAAGTCTTTACCTATGATATTGCCTTTCTACAGTACATTTCAATACAAAATATTTATAATTTGGCAAAGTTGGTGACGGTTTGAAACCACCCCGCTCCAGATCAAGCGCGGCGAGTGTACGTACCTTTTTATTTGGATTGGCACGGACTTCATGCCTTTTCAAACAAAAAAAATTGTTAAATCTGTATTAAGGTGAAAGCTCCAAGCTAGCCCGCGAAATTCAAAGGCGAATGGCAGGCTTGTATGTATGAGAATCTCGTACACCTAATAAAATTTCGTGTTTTGGGATACTTTTTGTTTTAATTGGTAGTTAATATGATAGACAAGCCTTTTTTAAATTCTTAGATTTTTAGAACTTGGGACATAAAAGTTATAACCAGCTCTATTTTTTGAGGTTATGTACTAGTGTACCGATGTAAATTGTTACTTATAGGTACATAAACATTGTTTTGGTGGTAAAGTAAATGTCTTAGATTGCTTGTCGCTATCCTTGTAGTGTTTTACTTACTTAAGTAGGTCGATTGTGAAGAGGATTCGGTGTATTAGGAGATAGGTACCTATGTCCAGCAGCGGACTGGAACAGTTTGATCATGATGATTTTCTGATGGGGTTTTGAGTGTCGGTAAATAAAAAAATACTTTGTTTTTGTAAGTACAATTATTATACCTACTTATATTTAAAATAAAACTTAATATTACTTTATCCAACAATTATGCGTTTGTACGTATAATATATGAGTAGGTATTTATTTATATTTAATGTTTTTTCTATTTCTAAATAATTAATTATCATTTCGATATTTGTGTTATTTTACATATGGCAACTTCTAAAAACATAACTGCGTTTAGTTTACGATTGTATTACGTTTCTTTATTAAAATATTTTATTGATATTATTAATTAATGCGAAGTTCTAAAAATAGTACACTTACATGAAAATAAATGGCTTAGTTGCCTTATCAAATGGTACAATTTCTATAACAGAACAACAAAAAAAGTATGCGGTACCAAATCTGCCGTTCGTCTTTCGTACGTTTTTCGCAACTTGCCGGTCATTGTCAGGCTGTACATTGAAGAAAATATGATTCGCGCTTGTAATAGGTATTTAGTTACAAAATTATAATAATTAATATCATCAATACAACCCTCACAGTGCATACAATTGGATTGAATGACTTTTTCATCAATACAGTTATATGCACTTTGAGGGCTGTTTTATGGATTTAAATGTTATATTTTCATCGCATTTGAATTTTCTATTTCGTCATCTTACCTTAAAACATTAAGTAATTATGGTATATGACTACCGCCGTTTGTAGGAGGTATAGCGCATCTCGCTATAGCGAGATTTCTCGCTCAAATTGAGCTGCCCGACTGGGGAAGTACCTCCGCCTTACAGAAGACCGCAGTGAATCAACAATAGTTGTCTTTCTGCAAGTGAGTAAAGTTACCAGAGCTCATTGGGGGAGTGACTATTCTGACGGCATGGGAATTCGGTTTGCTGTCAGGTCAGTAACTCCTTATTTTAAGAAATCTTAACGGTTTCTAATGGGTTTGGCAACGCATTTGCAAGCCTCTGGTGTTGCAAATATCCATGGGTGGTGGTCATCACTTACCAGCAGGTGAGCCGCCTGCTCGTTTGCCGCCTTATCACCATAAAAAATAATAATAAAAGAAACGTGGCATAAGCGGCACGTATCATAACGTTAACACTGCAAACACTACAAACGAACGCACCACTTGTTAACGGTGATTGGCTTGCCCGCTTTCTTTTCGGAAAAAATAACCCTGTGATCTGTAAAAGCCACCGTTATTAGAACTTTATCTATTATATATTATTTAGTATGTGACTTATATTTGAAATGATTGAACAAAATGTGTGATATGAGAAGAATATTTTCCTTTGAGATGAATGTAAAAAAATCAACATGTGTACGTTGGATTGTTAATATACTTATGTATACTATGTATTTCTGTTCACAGGCCACCACGAAACACATTTTTTCGTTGACTAACGAAACTGAGTTCAACGTAGAACCAACGCATCTGGACAAATAATCAATTTTTATTACCAATTTAAATTCAACGCCGATTCGACGTTATAGTAGAGTAATCTCTATAATATATCAAATTACTTTAGATAAATAATCATCATTTTTGTTTATTACACTTAAGTATAAAGTTAAACTGTATTGTTATTTTTGTTTTTGAAGGCGAATTTTGTAAACGCAGTTCTTTTATTTATTTTTTAGGTCTCAAAATTGAAAAATTAAACTCAAAATTGAGACTAATAAAAATGAACTTTCCTACTGTACGCGTAGGTACCGTACCAAGAATATCTCAGAGGTCTTCAAAGAAGCAAAAATAATTATGTTTAATTCATCGTATTATTATCTTCATTGTAATAATAATTTGAGTACCTACTTCGAATAAATTCAATAAAAATAATAATATCGTCTTGATTTATTTTTTTATGCCTTATTAGGGTTCCGTACCCAAAGGGTTAAAACGTGATCGTCAGGATGGCTGGACCAAACGAGATATATGCATGAGGCCATGCGCACTATTTAGTACCCATTTGGTACTATTTATTACCTATAATCAAATATTTGATACCTTTCTGTAAATAAATATATCCAAGAAATAAAGTGGCCAGCCATTCTGACGTCAGGTTGGCTGGCCACTTCCAAGTTCTCATAGTTTTAGCGTTACAAAAACTGCGTTGATAATTTAAATATTTAGTACCTATTTGGTACCTTAACATATATTTTTATACAGTTTTAGGAATCTCCTAGAAAAAGTTATAAATAAAAGTCTTTAAACGCCTGTACGTCAATGATTTATGTCTTCTATTAGAATAATTGCTAACTTTGTTTTTGCAGGCGCAGATTTCTTATAGTTATTTACATATCGCATTTAGGTATTATTAGAAATATAAGTGTTTAAAATTATGAAACAATACTTTATAAGAACTAATTGACCTCGTAGTTATTCTTTATTTAAAACTACGCACAATATTCAGAACTGTGATGATAAGAGTGAGGCCAGACGATCGATTATAACGGTTGGGATACGTACGGTAACTCTCAACCGCGCTCTAAATTGTGTTGCAACTTATTTCATTCTCTTATGTATTCGAAGAAAAATAACATGATTTCAAAATTATTACGTTTATTAAGTATGTAAGTACATGATGAAAATAATTTCCGTACTTTGATATAGCCCTTTTTTGATCTTCTAACGATACTGTTAATTGTCTACCTCGTTTCATCGTGAAAACACACTTAAATTTAATAAGATTATTTATTAATTATAGTTAATGGGTGCATTTCACAAACATTTAACCTACATAGTCAGGCTCACATATTGTAACCAAACTGTTTGGACTTTAAAAGAGACCATGATTCTCTGAGTTTCTTTCGGCATTTCTTCTCGGAGATTGTCAGTTCTTCTTCTTCTTCTTCGTGTCGATGGAACATGAATGTCGTCAAATTTAATACCCACATTTAAGTAAATATGGCCATTAAATCTGACGAGCCCAGAATGATGCCACATTTACGGCACCTTCAGTGATTGTCAGTTAGGAAATGCCGATGCCAACTAGTTACTAAAAAAATATTACAAGACTTGTAAAAGTGTCTTTAAAAAGATCTATTTACAGAAATAAACAATAATTCAATCAATCATTCAATCAATCATTCAAAACGTTTATCTTTCATAACATGATTGTCAATAAAATTGATGTTGAGAGTTTCCGTATGTATCCCCACCGTTATAATCGATCGTGTGGCCTCACTCTTATCATCACAGTTCTGAATATTGTGGGTAGTTTTAAATAAAGAATAACTACGACGTCAATTAATTCTTATAAAGTATTGTTTCATAATTTTAAACACTTATATTTCTAATAATACCTAAATGCGATATGTAAATAACTATAAGAAATCTGCGCCTGCAAAAACAGTGTTAGCAATTATTCTAATAGAAGAAATAAATCATTGACGTACATGCGTTTAAAGACTTTTATTTATAACTTTTTCTAGGAGATTCCTAAAACTGTATAAAAATATATGTTAAGGTACCAAATAGGTAGGTACTAAATATTTAAATTATCAACGCAGTTATTGTAAACGCTAAAACTATGAGAACTTGGAAGCGGCCAGCCAACCTGACGTCAGAATGGCTGGCCACTTTATTTCTTGAATATATTTATTTACAGATAGGTAGCAAATATTTGATTATAGGTACTAAATAGTACCAAATAGGTACTAAATAGTGCGCATGGCCTCATGCATATATCTCGTTTGGTCTAGCCATCCTGACGATCACCGGGAACCTATTACTAAGACTTCGTTGTCTGTCCGTCCGCCTGTCCGTCCGTCTGTCCATCCGCCCCTCTGCCCGTCCGCCTGTCTGTCACAATAGACTGTATCTCAAGAATCGCAATTGCTAGACAATTGAAATTTTCATAAATGATGTATTTCTGTTGCCGCTATAACAACATACTAAAAACAAAATAAAATAAATATTTAAGGGGAGGGAATAAAAAGTTTCAACCACTTTCACAACGTCCCAATCTCACATGGTTCGCGTGTGCGTCAGCTGACACTTGGTTTTTTATAAGTCATGGAGTGAAGGAGGTGGTAATCCCTCCATTTGAAAAGGAGGTTTCTCCGACCTATCTCGCGTGCAAATTTCACTTGCGCGATGTAGCATTATTTGCGTCGTCGCGCTGAGTCTGTAGTTCTTATGTGGCGAGATAGATGTCGCTACATAAGTCATTCGAGATCTATTGAAAAAGATGCCAATCGATTGACGTAAAATCAACACTTAAATTGCAATGGTACCTTCCAAACTATCTATAACGTAATAAAAATAGCACCACTTAGTCTTAAAGCGGCCATTCACGAGCGTTCCATCGATCCATTTGGCACCCTGTCGATCCAAAATTCGTCCATGAATGTGAAAACACTGTCGGTCCAAATGGATTGGCTCGGAACGATGGAATTACTACCGCGCGAAAATCCATCGCGCCGAGCCGATAGGCTCGGCGTGCATGGGCACGCGGTGCACTCGTGGATGTGGAAATCCAATGGAGGCATCAACAATGATCCGCGGGTTAGTCTCGCTCAAATTCGACCTGCAAGCAACGCACAACGCGAAAGGCAATTTGGGACCTTTTTCATTAGAAAATGGCCTAAAATTGGAGTAACAACGAACGACTCAGTCAAATCATGAAAGCTCCCCAGAGACGAAATAAACTACAAGAAACTAAAGTAAAAGTGTAATAAAAGTGACGAAGCATAAATATTTAGAAATAATAAATAGAAATAATACCTAAAAATAATAAACAGAAAAAATATATAGATACAATAAACAGAAATAATAAATACCACTAAACAAAATGAAAAAAGGGAAAACACAAATGGAAAAATAAGGTCTCTGTGTAAACATCACAGAGTAGGCTGGAAAGTAGGCAGGAGTGTAGTTTTAACCGGTAAGAGTCCGGCACTACCCAGACCAGTTATTCGTGACTGGTCTGGAATCGCTATGGGAGATAAATAAAACTCATATTCTGAATCGAAGTTCATTATGAACACGTCCGGTGCTGTCGACGCATATACACAAAATGATCAAATGGAACGGCTCGCTGGCGCGTTCGTGAATGCCATGAATTTGGCTCGGCGCGACTTCGAGTATCGAGCCCATGGCGCGACGAAGGCCATATGGACCGCTCGTGAATGCCCGCCATTAGAGTAGTAACTCTAATGGCGGGCATGGGATGGCGTTACAGTAGTAACGCCATCTATCAAATTATGCTGGAACAAAATATCAACGTGTCCCATAAATATTTGCTTTGGTCACGTATACTTCAATCAAACTGCGTTATCTTATTTTTTGAGATACTTGAACCAAAAGAATTACTGTCATTATATACCTACCACGGATCAGAAAAAGAGAGTGGAAGTGCTAGGTGGACCTGGCGCGCTGTTCAAATGTTAAGTGCTGTGCCGCGCAGATCATTCAAATCCTACCATAGTCAAATCAAATCAAATCATTTATTTCAATTAGACCAATACAGGTTGCTTTTGAATTGTCGAATTTAATTGAATTCAGTTGCACGGTTTCTTAAGGTAGGTCTTATGGAGAAGAACCACCAAGAAACTCCATAGAAATATATTTAAAAAGAGTATTTTTAAATTAAATATAGAATTGTTTGTTTTGTTTTACAATGATTTATGTATGTAATATCAATATGAGACTGGTGTAGTTCGATGTGAAACGTATAATTTATGCAGAAAGGAAATAACTAAAACCAATTTAGGTTGCCTTAACATGTATGAGCCGACCAGTCCCAACTGATAGCACCCGTTCACGAATATTCACGATGACTTGTGAATCGGCGTCTGTCTACTCAACCATGTTGTAGGGAATAAAAAGACCCGACACACAACGCCACCATCAGCAGGACATTTGAGTGAGCATCACAAGCTCAGACTGCCCGGCAACCGGTAGGCATTGACACATTTTATAAAAGAAACATCATCAAAGCCAACATCAGTCTCATAATTATTTTACAAGCTATTTTTCTAACTCAGTAACTATTGCGTTAATAAATAATTAATTAAATTAATAAATAATTAGCATGTCAATCTGTCAAAAATTATAAATATGTTTATGTAAAACAAAAAGCAGTCAAACCAATAAATAAAATAATAATAATCATGAGGCTAGTAAACCTGTGGAGCAGCACTATGCCAAACTTTTTTATCTACAAGATAATCTTCTAATTTGTAATATGATTTCTTGCATATAGTAGACTTAACGATGGACTTAAATTTATTTTCCGGGAGGTTTAAAATTATTTCCGGAATTGTATTATAAAACCTAACACTATATCCCACTAAAGAGGTAAGTATGGACTTTAGCGAGACGAAGCTGTGGCTGCATTAATTTTGACTTATGTATATCTAGTATTATAACTATGCAGTTCACATATTTTCGTATGATGTGATATATTTTTCCTAAAGTACATTATAATTTCAAAGATATATTGAGTCGTTTACTGACATCGCGTTGAGTAGGTAATTTGATAGAAAGCAAGAATTTGCCTAGTTTGCATGTGAAGTCTGCCAACCCGCAGTAGGCTAGCGTGGACGTTTTTAGCTGATAAGTTTTCCGCGATAAAAAATCTAATTGGATGATTAAGAAAGCCTGTAAAACCACCGGTGACTGTATACTAACTGTTTATTGCTGATGTATTTCTTAGGGCGTTTTCCCGCGTGTATGGCGTCGCGGCTTTATTCGAATAATACCAAAAAGTGGCGACAAACCCCCGGACGACCCTAAGTCTTACCGCCCCATAACATTACTGCCTTCTTTGGGGAAACTCCTCGAACGTTTAATTGTTCGACGTTTGTTACCGGACGGGCCATAATTACCAATTCGGATTTCCCTGTAGAACTGTACTGTGAACTGTACTCTGTTAGAACGATAGTAAATAATTCGAATTGTAAATACGTCGTCGGCATTTTCCTTGACATCTCTGGTGCTTTCGACAACGCGTGGTGGCCAATGTTACTGCTTAAATTAAAAAGTCGTGGTTGCTTTAGAAATATATATACGGAACCGGAAGGCACTGATTATGGGATGTCCTCAAGGTTCTGTAATCGGGCCGTACCTTTGGAATCTGGGATTTGATGATTTTCTCGCGATACAGATCCCGCACAGTTGTTCATTGACTGGTTACGCGGACGATGGCCTTCTGCTCATTCAGTCAAATACGCGGTCTGGTCTCGAAAACTTAGCCCACTCGTGTATAATACGTTTAATATCCGCGTGAGGCGAACGGAACCGCTTAACCTTCGCGCCGCAAAAAACCTTTCAACTAATCTTGAAAGGTAGCCTTAAATCCTCGCCCAGCATCAAATTCGATAACGTCACAGTAAAAAGAAAGGAGTCAGTATGTTACCTCGGTCAAGTACTAGAAAGATTTTTTTCATTATTTGAACACATTAAAACTGTCGGTGAAAAAGCTAAACGTAACTTTTATATAACTTTTATGCTTTGACTAGAATATCTACGGCTACATGAGGTTTATCTTTTCATACATTAAAAACCATACTTACCTAGGCTCCATAGGTGGACTTATTCGTCAACTCGCGCGCGCGCGCGTGTTTGCACCTCCCTTTTTTCTTGTCGTCAACTCGCTTGCTCATAAAATTTTACGTATTTATGGACAGTCAGCTACAAAAACGTATCAAAAAATTCAATATGAGTAAGACACTTTATACTATTTGAGTTTAAAATCAAACTCGTTTTTGTGAGAAGAGCTGTAGTAGGCTGAGAAGAGCTGTAGTGGTGAGATTTTCTCAATAGTATATACAGTCTACTAATCTGCAATATGGTTGATAATAGTAGTTTTTGGTATCACAAAGGTAGTTGTATAAAATAAAACAATACAAAAAAGTATAAAACTGCTTATTTCCCTAAAAAATCACAATGAGTTAAATAAAAATATAATAGGTAATAAAACCTAAATATTATAAGTAAAAATTTCTAAAGTAAGCAAATAAAACAAAAAATAAAATCAATACATATAATGTGAGTCAAATATTTAATCTGAAAATTGTAATGAACAACAAGTACCTACCTAGGTATAGACTTTGGATAATGATTACTTACTATTAAAACTAATCATTCTAAGGAACTGTAAAAATCTCAGATCAGGGTTTGTTGTAAATTATTTTTATAACAAACATTACAATTGAAAACTAAACTAGTTAAATAAATTTGTTAATGGTGAAGGTAACGTGTTCATCTATACCGTACTTCACCGAATCAGCCACTGTGGGCAAAGCCGCGGGTATAGTAAGTTATTTAAAGATTTTTGGTTTTAATCCATTTTTATTTGACTGTACTTTAACAGTGCGCGCGAGTTGACGACGAAAAAAGAAGGTAAAATGGGAAGGTGCCAAATCGCGCAATTTGGCAGTTGACGAATAAGTCCATAGGCGCAGTACGACGTAAGTTACTTCAAAGTCAGCGTCTAGCATTGATCTTTTTATGTAAAGCATATAGCACTGTTAGTACGGAAGCACTACCAGTACTCGCGGGAGTGCTGCCGGTCGATCTCGAGGCACAACGACGTGCTGCAATGTATTTCTCTTCAAGAGTGCACTTGAATGAATTCCTTTTAGAACGTGACCGGGCTAAGATTATTAGATTATTTAAACCCCAGGCCGACGTTTGAGAGGAACTCTTAGACGAATGGCAAATAAGGTGGGATTCTTCTACTAAGGGCCGCCATCTCCACCAATTCTTTCCATCCGTCCGTGAGCGGCTGGAGAGGACTTGGTTGGAGGTGGACCACTGTGTTGCCCAATTCCTTACAGGACACGGCAACTTTAAAAGTAAATTGTTTTCATTTAAGATCTGCACATCATATCCTGTGGGAGTGTAGTCTATGGAAAAGTGAACGCAATATCATGCTCGATAGTTTGCAAATTATATCTGGTGATTATTTATTACTCGGACCTTGTTGCGACTAGGATGAATTTCCGTGCGTTTAAGCGTTTTTGCCATACCTATTATTGGCATATTATTGGAAGATATAATAACTCACATTATTAGGACCCATAACTTATTAATTTATCATCCGTGGTGCCTGGCAACTGAGCTTAACCCAGTTGTAAACATCTGTTCTTATGTCAATGACATGTAAACTCTATTCTGTCTCTCGCTTGATAGGGAGGGAAGTGAAAACTGATATTTTTCTTATTCCTCCTATATAACTTCATGATTAAATTAGCTGCGGGTTCCAAGATAGTTAAAATCATTCCCCTGGGACACGTCGGACTTAATTGTCTCGACGATTTTCTAGATAGGTACTATTGTTGATCCTGGTTTACAGGAGTTGCAGTAGTAGGAATCGGGTGGTGGGCAAGTCCCAATAAAAAAGAAAAGTTTTCCGAAAAAAAAGAAACATTTTTTGGAGTAGGTATTTAATTATTATAAATTATTATAGAAAAATACTCGTGAAAATTTCATGAACGGAACAATCATCGAGCAGTGCCACCGTGATTTTGTAGCATTTTAAAAACTAAACAAATTCCTGTCTTAAGTTGCTATCATTGCCTAATGCATTTATTGCAAAATAAACAACTACATTTTGTGCTGGCATAATTTAAATTTTTTATCCTCTAATGTTTGGAGATAGTACAAAATGATATTTAATATATGGAGGGAAGGAAGTGGTAATCCCTCCACTGGTAAAGGAGGATCCTCCGACCAGGCGAGAAGTTGTGCCTGGTGGGCAACTGCCCAACGGTTGATGTTGGGTGGTTGTATATATGCAATCTCGCGTGCAAATGTCACTTGCGCGATGTAGGATTACTTGCGTCATCGCGCTGAGTCCGTAGTTCTTATGTGGCGAGATAGATGTCGCTACATCACTCCCCTCCGAGACCGGAGGTCGATATTCTTCTGATGAAGAGTCAGCGGTGGTTGCGTGTTGCCAGTGCCAGGTGTGATGTTCCAGTGGGTCGGAACAGGTTGCCGCGTAGTCCGCAGTGAGTCGGGACTGTGTTGCGGTGAGTCCACGGTGAGTCGGGACTGTGTTGCTGCGAATTCCTCAGTGTGTCGAGGTGGTGCAGTGAAGCGTAGTGGCTGGCTGCTGCGTCGACCAGGAGAGAGTGGCTCTGCTAGATGACCGGCCGAAATGCAGTGTGCTATGCCAAGTTGCTGATGCCGGCTGAAGGTCCTGACCAGGCATGTGCGTCCGCTACAGGCGTGTGGTCAGGGTTGAAGCCGGAAGGGTGCTGGCTGGCAGGGTGATGCGCTGGAGAGTGCTGTGAGGAGTGATGATGGCGAAGCTTGCTGGTCATCGAAGGTTGTGTTGATGTTCAGCTCGGGGTCACCAGTATGGGGGGAAGGAGGTGTGAATCCCTCCACTGGTAAAGGAGGATCCTCCGACCAGGCGTGGTGTTGTGCCTGGTGGGCAACTGCCCAACGGTTGATGTTGGGTGGTTGTATATATGCAATCTCGCGTGCAAATGTCACTTGCGCGATGTAGGATTACTTGCGTCATCGCGCTGAGTCCGTAGTTCTTATGTGGCGAGATAGATGTCGCTACAAATACATTGACAAAGAATGGGTAGGTTTGTTTAGTTAGTATTTAAAATAATATTTATATATATTTATATATTATTTTATTTTCTTAGTAGGGTAGTATTAATATGAACAATTAATACGCACTTAAGATTGTATTATAACATCTGTCTATTTAAACATAATGAATATATTTATTTTATTATCACGCAAAACTTAAAATTTTAATAAACTCCGACACATTTTGTGGCGGTTATCTTGGACCGATTTTCATCAAACATAGCTAAGAAAATTCCCATATAACTCAACTTCCGAACAAAATCAAAATCGGCTCATCCGTTCGAGAACTACGATGATGCCACAGACACACACACACAGACACGTCAAACTTATAACACCCGGTAATTTTTGCGTCGGCGGTTAAAAACAGTAGGTCCTACACCTTCAATCAACTTTAAATGGTCCTATATTAAAATTTAAGTTATCGCGTAACATAGGTACCTACTTACTTACGCTAAAATGTAGATTCCTTTTTTAATGTCAGCAAACAATAAAAGGTGCCACTTGTTTTAAATAATTGCAAGAGCACAGTCAAAAAGTATGCAGGTTACCAACATACCAATTATTGCCAGATAATAATTCTTACAAATTAATAGATTCAAAAAGACGTTTTTTAGATTTCCGTACGCAAAGGGTAAAAACGGGACCCTATTACTAAGACTGCTCTCTGTCCGTCCGTCAGTCTGTCTGTCACCAGGCTGTATCTCAAGAACCGCAATAGCTAGACAGTTGAAATTTTCACAAATTATGTATTTTTATATATTAAAATAAAATAAATATTTACCATAAGTACAAAAAACTAAATTTTTTGCCTAATTTTGTACGGAACCCTTCTCACTTGGCCGGTTTTTATTCATTTTAGACAAACACGGGACGAAATCTGGGCATACTTATTAACTAGGGGATGTAATATCAGCTTCAATAGTGCATAAGCACGCTAAGGATTACATTGCTATGAACTGTACGAACTAGAAAACCAGTGTGTGTGTGCGTGGGCGTGTATGAGTCTATGTCTCAACATAGATAACAAACACAAATGAACTGTCGTTACACTACGCGAAATATCACTATACCTATATCTGTTGCATTTATAATCCACGTCACGGTGTTCTAACCATTCCATTGCTAAAATTCGCAGAAACTTAATTTGTGCTCGTAGCTGCTTGCGCTAGGCAATGGATTCAAATTCAAACCTATCTGAGTTCAAATCTTATTTACAACGTGAGGGTGTTTTTGTTTCTTTGAAATCATATAATATTAGTATTAGGCAGAAACTTGTTTTATATGTTTATCTATAATGTATTAATTATAAATAACTTAATACTATTTTTTAATAATAAGCATGATACATTATTCTTATTATTATTAAGAAGTTAAATATTAGTATTAAATATGATTTTTATTTATCTTTTTGGTGTTGGGAGGGTGGAAATAAGAAAGTCTGTTGAATGAAAACAAACAATTTTATTTATTTAAAAAAATTGTAATCTTCTATGATAATTGTGACGTCACATTCCTACTTAGATAAAAATAGTTCATTTGTAACCGTTCATAACAGTTTTGTTGTATACCCACATAGTGAAAATAATACCTTAACAAAAAAGGGTATTCTAATAACACAGATATAATTGTTAATACACACTTCTTATAGGTTTAATATATGATTTACACTTAATGAAAATTATTTCTTATGTAACGTCATAATAAATGTATTGAGGTTATAGCTTAAGTGTTCATTTTCTTAGCGAAAAGAGGATTGAAACTAAACCTCAATTTAGGATTGTTAATTTTTTACAGATAATTATGTTAATATTACAATTTTTTTATTAACACCTAATTATTTAAACCAAAACATCTAGGTATTAATATTCTGTATAACCCCCATTATTTTCAAGTAAACGATTTCGCATGGACCCTAAAATGTTAGCACATATTTCGGTTCCTTATATTTTCCCACACCTCCATACAATGGGTTTTTAACTGTTTCGTAATCGCTCTTGTTTCTATCTTTCCTCTTAATAGCTGTGTATCTTAATAGCTTAATAGCTGCTTTTCTGTGATGTAAACCCTCAGCGTGGAGGGCACGGTTTGCAATAAGTGTCTAATAATTTCGCAGTGTCTCGTTGGTAATAAGCGACGGCCTTCGACTTCACCGTATCCACAAACTAACAATATTCCTCTAAAACAAAATAGAATAAATATATATTAGAATATATGACATACAAAACTGATCTACTAATGCAATAAATATATAATATATTATTATATTACACACTAGTTACAGGTATATTATTCACTTGTAGACCTTATGATTGATAATCTTAGGTAACATTCCAAATAAAAGTTTAGCTTAAGTTACAATTATTTAATATTACAATACTCACATTCAGTCCGGTTTCATCAGATATTTGTGTTCTTTTAAGAACACTTTTATGCAATGCAATAATAGTTGGTCTATTTATATTTGTTTTCGCCCTATTGTCTATTTATATTTGCCTGCATTTTGAGAATAAATATGATACTGCTATTTATTAAACCACATGTCACTAAACAAAGCTACACATTAACACTAACAACTGCGACCAAACGCCAGCGTTCACATCGATCACGTTAAATATTTGTATAAGTGATATTCATGACTACCCCACACAAATCTAAATCTTTACGTTGTTTTTTATGATCTACCGTACTAACTTGACGAAATGTGTGCATAAAGCGTGCGAGATAAAGAATATTATATTTCTGTCTCATTACTACCAATCTAGTAAAATCTTACAAAAAGTTTATAATTACCGCGTGAGATTCGAACTCACAGCTCACTGATTCTAATATGTGTGTGTAAACAGTTTACTGCTAGGTCATTTTCACTCATATTACGTTGAAATTATGAACTAGAATCACTTGTTAGACAACTAAGATGATGCTTGAAAATAGACGGTCGTAAGTCAAACTTAACGTCAAGCAATCGCTTTGCGGGAATGCCTATGCACTTTTGGAACTGGCCGTACCTAAAGTGACCACTCAAGTTAAACCACTGTATCTACTTACATAATGAGTAACATACATATAGAGCTCTTTTCTTTACTTCACTTACGAGTAAAATAAAAGAAACTTGCTAGTTTATTTTAATATTATCGAATAAACTAGCTATATTTAAGGATTTTATTAGGTACATATATATTTTTATTGCATTAGCATATTGCCACATACAAGAATAATTTCACACTGTGATTTTAGACTATTATAGATTTTTATCAAGATAATAACATAAATTCCTTGAAAAGGGTTACAGTAGAGGTCACTGCAACAAATGAAATCCCTGTGTAGGTACTATGTGAAAATTACCAGTCACCGAGATATTAAAGGCATAAGGCTATTTAACCTTTTTTGTCCAATCGCCCAACGGTACCTATATTTCAAATGAGTTAAATTTTCCTTCTCTGACAAATGTTTATCTCTACCAAATGTTGTCAAAATCTGTTCAGAAATTAAGGCAAAAAGTATAATTTTATTATAAAAAATACTTACAATAGTGTTTATATACAATACAATTAAATATATATTAAATAAAGATAATATTTTAGAAATTATACTATATCATAATATATATTCGTATAACATGGTATTGCCCAAAAATTCACTTTTCCTCCTTTCTCTTACTAAGTCGCTGTGCCCGACAGGGTTTATAATTATTTCTAGCACTGTCTTACCACCTGTACTTATAACATTATGGAATGCAATAAATTTGAATAGAATATATTTAACATAATTATATATGTATATTGTATATAATATATATTTGTAACTTTATCTTTAGATCTATATTCCTTCATAAATGGCTAACAGCGAGGCTCATATTCATAATATAATTTATTTTAAAAATATCATTAACTAATTTCAGTGAGAAGTTTTTTTGTTATGCTATGTTTGTATAGCCATGGCTGAAGATAATCATGACACAAAGACAGTTCCAGATAGCCTAACCTAACCTATAATAACCTAACCCAATTTCATAGAATCGTTATCATACGACTAGCATTGTTGAATGTTCTAAACTATAACAACATTATTTTTTTAAAAGCAGGTCTTTGAGTATTAGTACGGTACAATCAGAAATATCAGTGTTTAACAAAAATTTTAGGTGTAATTATTATTCTACTTTTTTCTATTATTAGACGTGATATACGCAAGTAAGTAGGCACAACTAGCGAGCTAAGGAATTGGGCGCGACGAATAAGTAAATAATAGCGATATCACTTTGAATCACTAAAGTACTTCTGATAAAACATTTCAAACTCTACGCTACAGGAACAACGGATATTTTACTATCCGCAACTCGATAAAACATAAGCTTTTTTATTTCATGATTGCGCCATTGTGATAAGCGCAAGAGAGGGGTCAAGGAACTTTGTAGGGCTCATACGCGGGAACGAGACGAAGAATTTTTCTTTATGCTTACCAAGCTACATATTCCGTACCTTTGCAAGTTTAATAAAAAAAAATCTGAAATAAATGTATCCTCAAATAATATCCTAATTATTCATAAACCAGACTTATTAAACTTGAATCGTTGTAGGATGGTGATCAAAGCGCATCACAAGGCTGCTTAGGAAGTGTAACTCCCATTCCACGAGTGTGCGTGCTTCTGGACTTGAAACGAAAACTTAATTTAATAGAGGAGAGTAGCGTTGGAGTCGAGCGGTTCATACTTCATCATTCGCGGTCCGACAGTGGTGCGGCGCGGTCGACGCCAGCGCGCCTCCCGGTATTCGGACTTAACTTTTCAACATTCGTCTTACAACTTTTCTGGATCATCATGAGGACCGGAGGGGTCTCGTTTGCGGCCCTTCTGCTAGTCCTCACCTCCTCAGTGCTACAGGTAAGTCTAACTTCGACAAAAGCGAAAAAGCCGGTATACAACCAGTCCGCGGCGTTTCTGAAAAATACTTCGCAATAACTTTTTGGCTTCTCACAGTCTAGACCTCGTGATTTTGTATTTATTGTACGCCTGACTCATTTTACTGGACACTAACAGTGTTTTGTTTGAATATTGAGTAAGTTGAAACAATCGGTAAAGGATCGGTGACAAAGCCGGTTTTTGCAACTGCAGAAAATAACTTTGAATATACGATGTTCAGTCTGTGCATTTGTTTAAATATAAATGACTAACGGTATGTTAAGTTTGGAAGGATATAGTTTAATAAGTTTGTAACGACTTCCTCGGTGAATATTTACTGAATGCGTTTTGGAATACGTCAGTGTCTACTTTACGTTCAAAAGTCTAAATAAATCAATAAAAATAGATATACAACTTACCTATATGTCGATAAAGTTAGATCAACTCAGAAATCTAATATTTTTATTATAATCTCTGATTACTTAATGAAGGAAGCAGTGAAATAATAATCGGGCCATAATTCACATAGGTAATACTAGTGACGTGCGTATTGCATGTATGTATGTAATTTTCAGTTATATATCAATAAAACGCTTAATGTCTCCTTGCGATTTTTACAATTGCACAGTACCTACTACCTAGCAGTGTATTGTTACAGCTGTTACCTACATTGCCTAAGCTAATTATTCTATTAAAGCCGTGTCTGCATTTTTGTGTACGTTAATAATAATTTTTAATATTTGATTAAATGTGCAAAATTAAATGAGGTCAAAGTGCCAAGCAAAATCATCGTATTACTGAATTCCTATTTTTGTAGCATGCGTCTCAATATAATTATTTTGTAGAAATGAGTTCTTGTCTACAAAAGTTGAACAAAGTCAAACGTCCATACAATAAAGCCATGTCATAAAATATAGTTATACAGACAGATTGAGGAACCATCACGCTGTTATGCTGTCAGTTTTAATCTATTGGATCTACTCTACCTCAAAAAATAATCCGTTTATTTTTAAAGTCTGTTGATCGTTCGAAAACTGAAAATTTTAAATTGTTTGGTGGTATGAGTTAGTTATAAGCTGAGTGCAGCATCCGAAACACAAGGTTGTTTAGTATAATATATACTCGTAGAGATGAACCTTATTGTGTCGAAAATTATTAATTTCCATAATCTTAGGAACTACTTTTGATAAAAGAAAATGTTTCCTGCAAAATATACAACATTCTATAGAAAACCCAAGCAATGCATCAAATTTGATGAACTCCTTGCAAATTAAAAGAATTCTCAAATTTCCAGGTGCTTTTCTCTAAGTTGGATTGATTCTGCCATGTGAAATCCGTGCGAAATATTGCAAAAGCAATATGTAGATGCGGGGAGCCCGTCTCTTAAATAGTTTAAAATCTCTGAAACCGTCTTCTACGGAAATAAGAATGTCATTAATTAAGAAATATCTAAGGAAACTGTTAGTTATTACCAAGACACCAACAATTTGCTCTTAATTTTTTGCTGAATAATTACTAATTCTACGCAGACGAAGTCGCGGGCAAAAGTTAGTCTAGTATAATTTTATGAGCTAGTTTCTATAACTTCATATAATTTGTCTGGTAAATAAAATGAAATATAGGTATAGCTACGGACAGAAGTCAAACGACCTTCAGTTTGGTACAGTATTTTTATTAGGAGTTAGTAAGCGGATATAAAATACGATTAAAATAACCAATATAATTGTATAACTAATTATAACAAACAAGTATTTATAACAATGACACCAAAATGTAGGTATTTAAGTATTTATAGATCTTGATTTTAATTAATCTTAATACAAATATTTTGGATTTGTTTTAGGTTTGGAAAATGTAAACTCTTTTCAGAACACAATATATAGGTTTTTACCACGCAGGAACAATGGAACATCTAAAGACCATTACTTTTTTTATGTAGAGTATCAATATTTTAATCCCACTTTTAAAACAGTATATTAGATCAACAACTCGTAAGACATCATTCAAGTATTTTTTACCAAGAAACTGGCATTTTAATTTATTACAACTGACTAGCAAAACTTGCTGGTTACGTCACAAATCATCACCAAACTGGTTTAATTGTCTTAAGCTATGTTTTTGTACTCTTTCGAACCAACAAAATAATGTTATTTTGAACTTTTTTACCAGTAGGTACCTATTTGTTAAAAGAAGGATATTTTTAGAAAATTTTCTAATAGACTTATTTTTCAAATAAATAATCTGATGTCGGTTGCTAAAATAGTATTTAGTGTGACGAAGATTAATTTAAAGTTTTGAATTGTATGCTGGATATTGGATGTAGAGCTATAAATTTATTTGTTCGTTTAAAGAACATACACAATTAGCAAACTTGGTTGTAGGATCACATTTCAGCATTTCACGTTCTCTACGCGTAGGTACCTACACGTAGGAAATTACCGACAGTTTCAGATAAAAAATCGACGCAGTGTGAGTTGTACTGACGTAGGGTTATAGGTATACTATAAATATGTTATCTATGGTTTATTTAAATAGGTCCCTTTAATGATTTTCCCCTACAATTAACATTGTAACATACACATTCCAACCACAAATGTAAGTTTTTACGTACAATATTGAAAGGTTTCAAGACGATAGGTATAGTTTTTTTGTTGAAATCTCTGAAATCTCTTTCAGAAATTAGGGTAATTTTTATTTTAATACTAAACAAATCATTTTTCATATATTACGTAATATAATTTGGTAACTCTATTTATTTCTTGATTTGAAATATAAATAAATAAATATTTCCGGACATTATTAATAATTGACTGATTGACTGATTTATTAACATTACGTGTCCGTGTTTGGGTCACAGAATTATAAAATTGTGATCAGATTTCAATTTATCGTTCCCGTGGATTCAGAGAAAATTAGCTGTGACAGACAGACAAACTTCCACATGAGTGATCTTAGATTGCCCGTTCCGTTCCGACAAGTAGAACCCTAAAGCCTGTTTAGCTGTTACTACTACGTTGTTTAGATATTTTCGCAGAAAATTTGCTAGTTTAATCGGTGTACAAAATGTGAAGGTAAACGAATGACGTAAATACATGATAATGAGGTGTTCATCATGGCAACCAGCAACCACTTTGTTGGTATCACTTAGGAACACTATTCGGAGTGAGTTATCATAACAAAACGATGCTCTTATTTAGTATACTACAGAAAACAATAACTTTAACAATTATGAATCAGGTATGGTAGAGTTCAAGGATAAAGATTACATTTTTATTTTAGTACCTACTTATTAAATGTTGACCCAGCAAACGTTGTTTTGCCACATTATAGGGGTTGGTGGACAACCGTTATCACTAAGGGGTATGAAAAATAGATGTTGGCCGATTCTCAGACCGCCGATACTCGATATGCTCACAAAATTTCATGAGAATCGGTCTAGCCGTTTCGGAGGAGTACGGGAACGAACATTGTGACACAAGAATTTTATATATAAGATACTAGCCCATCTCTATGAAACATATACTAGTTATGGCCGAAAAAGGGCTCCGTGTCTCACCAAACGTGTTCATTCCAGTATACACAGAACCGAGTACACCTACGCGTCACCAACAACTCAATTTGCTATCAGAGCGGTGTATTGAAAGCTTTTCTTACGTTTTAGCCACATTTCAATTTTAACATGGTTACAATGAGAGGGAATTAGTGTATATAAGTATGCATTAGAGTATTTACAATGAAGACAATAACACAAATCTGGATTTTTTCTATGTAAGTCAATTTTCAATTGCAATCCAGTAGGGTATTAAGCAAGAATATTTCTAAACACTGTTTAATAAAGATTTATCAGTAGCTGATATGAATCTCATCAATGTTTCCTAATGCATGTCCGTCAAGTAACTTAAAGTTTGCGGTTTGGTACGAATACGTACCTACCAAACCGCAAACTTTAGGTACTTTACATTTTTTTATTGAATCCAATCTGAGTAAAGTCGCGTCAATAATCCAGCAGATGACACTATCATATCGGCAGACTTTATAATATTTATGTTTGAAGACTAGCTGACCCAGCAAACGTTGTTTTGCCACATTATATGGGTTGGTGGTAGAAGAGTGAAAAAAAGTCTGGTGAAGGACATCCATATCACCTAGGGGTATGAAAAATAGATGTTGGCCGATTCTCAGACCTACTCAATATGCTCACAAAATTTCATGAGAATCGGTCTAGCCGTTTCGGAGGAGTACGGGAACGAACATTGTGACACGAGAATTTTATATATAAGATAATATTTATTTTAACACAACGTAAGGCATGCCTGAAGTGTATTCAGCTAAGATGTGTATTTTAGCTGTATTTTAACCCATTACTAGGATTTAAACTGAGAATATATTAACCATAATCATCTCAACCAAGTAGACGTGCTATGCCTGCCCTACAGGAAGAAAATTTAACCACTAGGGCAACGAACAGATCTGAGCGTAATCTACATAGTTTAGTTAATAATGTTACAATTAGGTATAAAAGACTCATTATTATAATCTGAATTTTATTTGAGCTCTGAATTCGAGTTGCAAACGGTGTTAATTAAAATTTGTTAATTAAAACTCTTCGTTTTGATAAGTAAATGTCGTTATCATAAAAGGCTATCATTGTTTTATTTTTAACAAATACCTTTAAAACGTGATAAACTTCAGCGCGATCTTGCGTCTTAATATTAACCATACGTGGGACACTCAGAAAGTTTTGAGAAACTAAAAAACTAATTTCTATGAAAAAAAAAACATCTTTATTAAATCTTTTCAAAGAACTCTCCACCAGCCTCTATACATAGTTTCATGCGTCTGAACCAATTTTCAAAACATTTTTTTTAGTACTCCGCTGACACCTCTTCCACGGCCTTCTCAAACGCTGCTAGCGCGTCTACCGGCGATGAAAACTGTATCCCTTTGAGTTGATTTTTAATTTTTTCGAATAAAAAGAAGTCACACGGAGCCAAATTATGACTGTAAGGTGGGTGTCCCAAGACTCTGTCCAGTGTGGAGTCCAGGGAGTCCCTCGTCTTGATCGCAGAGTGCGCGGGCGCGTTGTCGTGGTGAAGAAGGACCCCGCAGAGCCCGGTGTTCGGGCGCTTGTTGCTCATTGCAGAAAAAACTTCTGGCAGGCATTTGTGCTATACATGATGAGACAAGATTCAATTGGCTCTCAAAAAAATGCGGAGGGAAATTTGAAAATTGAACAGTGGTATTTTTACTTTTAAATAATCGAAGTTTTCAAAAAAACTACAAGTGGCCAGTGTCTTATACATAAAAACTTTTTGTCGCAAACTTTCTGAGTGGCCTGGTATATAGTTCTGTGGGCGGAAAAAATATTAGCTCAGTATTGTCCTACATTCTTCACGTTATAAACTGTCTTATTTATTTAGATCTATGCTTAGTTGAAACTATCTATTGACTTTTATTTTAACAGATTCTAAAACACATGTTACGAGTATGTGGATACAAAGATACACCTCTGTTTAACCTTTAGTGGAATTTGGTTGTATGGAATGATATATTTTCGAAAAGAGAATGGAATGGGTTTTGGATTACAAGTTTTTGACATGTTATTTGTCACCTTTTATGTAACTATATTGCTTCTCATGACCGTTCAAATATAGATACTAATTTTCATTTAAAAATTTATACGATTCGTATAGATTAATATTGAATACAAAACACGAACCTTACATCATAAAAATAAATACCCATGGCTATTAAGAATATGGCAAAGCGTTGATGGTTCACGTTTGTTGCCAACTTGTTGCACACATAGGTTTCACCAACATTAAGTTTGAACCGGTGCACGAAACTTCAGGGTGTATATTCTATCCTTCTGTCAATTAATGGCGCCATCGGAAAGTTCAGAATAACTATTGAAACTGTTGAAATAGGTATGTATAAAACTTTTACACGCCCATGCGCTAACACTCGCCGACATACACATTGTTTGTAGCATCTGAAATTGGAATAGGAAATAGGATAAGAGACGTTAGTTTAAACGAGCAGTAAATCTACCCGGTCGAAGCATTGTCTTGCATAATAATAGTCTAAGGTTAAGTTGCACCGTAATTACCATATTAACAGTTGTCAACCTAGAATCTTAAGTTTGACGGTATGATTAGCGCTATGATTATCGTGTGATTGGCAACAACGGATTGTGAATTCAATGGGGCCCATTCCGAGACCATTAGACCAACATGTAAGTATTGATCCTGCAAAGTGACCATGATATCTGATTCTAATGTCGATGACCTAGAAGTACATAATTTGTAGATAAGAAACTATTGAAGGAATGTAAATCAATCTTATTTTGCAGCACACATTTCAAGACGAGCGCTTAGTGATAGATAAAATTATGAATCCAAATTATTTTAGACTTTATTTCTTTAGACATAGGTAGTTCATTCATTTATGTGTTAGACGTTATTGTTATCTTGAGTTTTATATTCCTCTAGGGCTTCGCTGATTCAACAGGTTGAAGATTTTTAAAGGGTTATCACTTCCTGAGAATTATGCGAGACGATCCGCAACATGTTGTGTGTTATATCTGTTTTGATATAATTTTAAATCTATTTTTGCTATGTTGTAGATATTATAATGATTTTTGGACAAAAGATGTCGATCTATATATACCTAGAAATTCTATTTATGGGTGCTAATAAGAGGGCAATGACCAAGTACATTACTTGTTTTTGAATGAATGATAAATTAAAGTTGTAACTATGCAATAATAACTAATAATAAAAAAAAGTTTGACAAATTGATAGTCTTTTATTTATATTTTATAAATTTACTCATCTCTCATTTTCGTTTGCAAAACGTAGGCAAATATGTCTTTTATCATGTTTTACGTAAATTTCATAAAAAAAGTAAGTTCTTTTGACCCCAACAAATCCGTGTATATTTTATCAGGACAGATAACCCTGATAAAAAGTAGGTACACGGATTTCAGCAAGACTCGGACGGAATGAAGTTTTAAATCTCAATTCACATACTTTGGAACAGAGTCGAAGCAGTGCGTCTTATCAGACTTTTACTCATAAATATTTTGAACCTGGTTTCCACTGTAGGTAGTTCAACGTTTTTTAATTACCCACTTATCTTTTCATCAATATGAATTGACCCCCTAGAAAGATTGAGTTACTTAGCATCTGCTTACTTAAGTTTGCAAACGAGCCCAGACTTACGTTTACCATTACGAGTTTCGTCCATAAGACAATACTTTAAATCTTAAGAAACGGTTTTTAAACTAGTGTCTTCTTTTCGGAGATAGAAACCTTAAATCCTTTTTGATAATAATAAAATGAAAATTTCAAATTGACTTCCTATGCACGCAACATACATTACCGCTCAGATCAGTAATTAAAAACACGATAGGTATACGATAAACAATAGTGTATGGGCAGCTATAAGCTAGCTTACTTGTAAAACGTAGGGACCAATAAATAAAAGGTTACGGACTAATTAATTAAAAATACCATCTTCATTGCCAAAGTAGTCAATCCAACACCTTGTTTTTATAATATATAAATTAAACGAGTAGCGGATTCAAATTATTTCATAAAACAATAAAAGCCACTGTTTTGAAACAAGATTACAATTATTATTTGCTGTTTACTCAGAACTTTACGTCAATTAAATCTTTTTAGATCAAAAAAATATATTTCAGACCTTTTTTTCTATTCGGTACTACATAAAAATGACTCTCGGTATCAAGTAGGAAGTACCTACTAAAATTACATAGGCAGGAGAATAGTGCGCTAATCTAATTTCATAAAACAAGACATGTACATATATATACATGACAATAAGAAAGATATGATTTTCTGGTGTATTTATGGATACAAATAATTAGAACGTGGGCGTTAAATGTATTTTTCTCCGACCTGCAACGGAAATACCGATATAGAGATGGATAGAAAAAATAAGTGATTTATTTATATTTATGATTTATGAAGTGTATATATATAATATAGCATAAATATCCGTCTGGCCACGCCTAATGCCATTGAAGTGGCTTCTTATTACTCAAACATTGTTTAGCCATTCACACGATAAGAAGAAGCATAAATATCTAGCATAATATAGAATAGGGTAATCATTAAGAGGATGAAACAAATGAATAATGAAAGTTTACATGGAGAGTCCATCATATTTTAAGTAAAAATAATGGAATTTACTATTCAAGATTCTCAGCAAAAAAAGCTTGTGTTTTGTCTTTTCAACCCCAAACAACCATTTATTTTTTACTTACTCACGCGCGAGTATAGCCGTTGGGGAACAGTTAGTAATATCATAAATATTTGATAGATTGGTTAAACTGACTTGATTCCTTTAAATAAAATGGTATCTTTTAAAGAGCTATTAAATTGTTACAAAATATATAACTGATGTATTTTAAGTGTATTGATATTTTTGCATAGGTATTTCCTCTTATTACATAAGATACTAGAGAAACACAGAAAAAACTCATAGACACATCAAGAAGAACAAAGCAATAAAACCAAATGCTTGAAACAAAATTAGGGCAATTTTTGTCTATATTTAGCCGATTGTTATAATTCTTATCGAAAAAATGAGATAAATCCCTGTGAGTAACCCCGGGGAGTCAAGCTTTTTTATCTTTTAAGGTTAACTATTTGAGTCGCATTTTTGTTGACCAAAAGTCCTTATTTTAGTATATTTTGCTATTCAATTTGTTGTGTAAAAAATACTACTTTGGTTCTGATGTGTTTATAATTATTGTTTAATGTTGAATTTTAAAACGTCACAAAACATTAGGTAGGTACCTGTGGACTTGAGACATATATTCGTCGCATTTCCAAAAATAACTGATTTCAGTAAAAACATGTGTTTTGGAGCCGTTTAAAACCAGCCAGCCAGGAAATGTTGTGTCTCAATGTTTGCTGCCACGTTTGGCGCGAGTAGTGATATAAGAACATTTAGGGGTTAAAGTATGAAATTGCCGATTTGTACAGATTTAACATATTTATTTAATCAAATCCATCAAGCCATCTAATAGGAAGCTCATTTATTCCTTTGCGATAGAACTCTGGTGATCTAGATTCGACAAACTGTGTGCAAGCATATTGTAGGTACTGCCTCCTGGTAATATTTTTTTTTATCACGTAGAAAATTGTCCAAAATACGAAAAAAATAGTAGTCCGTTGGAGCAAGGTCTAGCGAATACGGAGAATCCACTTATCATCACTTGTCAGAATCCAATCCAATATTCCTTCATTTCTGTATCGATTCAACAAGGCAACACAAGTTTCAAGACGCGTTTCTTTCTGCAGATCAGTCAAATCATGAGGCACCCATTTTTCATATTTTTTATTTTATTGATTTGACGCAAATGAGTAGATGTTGTTGGTATAAAGGTACCGTTAAACCATGCCGCAAATTTCTGGGTAATTTGGCTCCAATCGGCTTCCACCATCTCTTTCAATACATTGATATTCGCCTGTGTGGGCGGTCTAAAATAAACGTTTTTCTTTCTTTCTCTTTCCAACTCGTATTAAAAAATTACTCGAATTTTCGAAGTATCCATCTTTCTTGTCTAAGATGATTAAAACAAACAACTGAAAGTCGATAATCGAATGTTGCACATTTTTTAAAATAAGATTTTTTATAGATAGGTACCATCTGAAAGAACTTCGTCAATTCAAAGTACCTATTACAATAAAACGGCATTTCCATACTCTATCCCCTATTATTATTCTATTATCTTTGAGAGAAGGGGGGTACTACTCGTCTCGGTAAGGGTATACAGGCCCACCTCGCACTCGAATAGCTTTTATATTCTTATTTTACATTTTAATAATATAATTAATTATATTACCATTTACTATCAGTTTAAATGATATTCTGAATTGATTTTCAATTTATTAGTTAGATTGGTAACTGAGTTTATATGTGGTAGGGTAAAAGTTTATCTAATGGAGTTGGACAATTATAGAGAGTGCAGTTAGTTAGTTCAGTTACTGTGTGTTCTTGATAAATATAGAACACCATTTTACAGTATTTATAACACAACTTTAGAACTATTTAATGGGCCCGTTCAATATTCAGCATATGACCTCCTAAGGGAAAAAGAATTAACGTTTCAAAAATTTTAATTGAAAACGCTTAACAATATATAGGTATTCAAGACTAATAAATCTATAATTAAAATATTATAATTCTGCTACTGAAATATATGAAGCAACAAGTTAATAATTATTGAAGATCTTAAGATTGTATTGAAAGTATAAATTATTATCTGTTATATAAAAATCTCGTGTCACGGTGTTTGTCGCTGAACTTCTCCGAAACTACGAGGGATTTATGACATTTCGTATGTATATCTGTGTGTCTGAGAATTCGTTATAGGCTATATAATACCAAAAAATTATAAAATTGCTTATTTCCCTAATAATAATCAACAATATCACACATCAAAAATATCACAATGAGTTAAGAATTCGGTTTATTACTTATTAATGACTTATATCAATTTCTAAAACTAGCCAAATAAAACCAAAAAAAAACAATAAAATCTGAAAATTGTAATAAACAACAGGTGTAGCATATGGGTAATTATTAAATATTACATACTAATAAAATTAATGATTCTTAGGAACTGTAAAAATCTCAGATCAGGATTTGTTGTATATCTAATATATAAAATTCTTCTGTCACGGGGTGCGTAATTGAACTAAATTTTCACCCTTCTACCACCAACCCCTAAAATGTGGCAAAACAACGTTTGCTGGGTTAGCTAGTAATTTTTATAAGAAACGTTACTATTAAAATTAAACTAATTAAATTCGTTAATGGTGAAGGTAACGTGTACATGAATACCGTACTTACTTACTTACCAGCAATCAGCAACTGTGGCCGAAGACGCGGGTAATAAATTATTTAAAATATTAATTTTTGGTTTCAAAACCTTTTTATTTGACTGTACTTTAACAGTGCGCGCAAGTTGATGACAAAAAAAGAAGGTAAAATCGGAAGGTGCTAACTAGCGTGTGTGTGCTAGTCTCGCGTGCGTGAGTTGACGAATAAGTCCCCAAATATTGTCAACTGATTATTTCATACAAAAAAAATAATACTTTTTTGATTGGACTCTGAAATTGATCACTAGACCAATGAGGCTATTCATTAGATAAAAATATAAACTAGTTTATGTAACCATTATAGTACCGGGCTGTTTACAAGCCAAACATCGGAGATGTGCATGCGCATGATATCAACCGCAAGTAGTCTGAAGATTGCCATTTATTGAGGTTATCCAATAATGTTATCGGAACCTTTTCACATACATTCATCAGCTCACTATTTCTGTAACATGTGATAAAGAAAAATAATTACTTAAGTATATTTTGTGATTTTTTTCTTGTGGTTATTATCAATTTAAGTTTATCGAACACGATGACCCGACGCCGCCTTGCACAATATTATAACCACTGATAACAGTGTCAATTTCCTTATATTGTTTTGATATAAAGTCGTATTTAATTATGAAATTGGGATTTATAGAACAGGATGGCCGGAGATTTATTTGAATGAACTTATATTTATTCAGTATTATTTATAACGTATCAAACATACCTACATAGTTTAACTACCAACTGCTACTTAATATCTAGAACTAGTATTTAACAAATATATTGTTAAAACCACTGTTAATTCCTCTTCACTTAAAGCAACCTGTCCTTTAACCGGAGTCGGGCAAGAAGCCGATGGCGTTGTTCTAAGATTGTATAAAATTGAGTGACTTATACCTATACGCAATGGTAACAAATACGTTATAAGAACATAAACTTATAATTTAAATTTAGTTTGACTCGTTCTAACAATAAACGCAAGAAAATATAGAATAAAATAAGTCCTGTCAAATTGTGTAAAGTTAGTTCTGTATACGATAAATAAACAGTAAACACTTGTTCTTTCCCAATGATATTTAAAAATTTCGCTTGACTCGTAACGCTTTACCATCTATAAGGTGTAGCAGCTCTGGTTGACGTCAAATGAATCTCCGCCCTGTAAACTAATTTACTCTAAGAGTAAATTAGTTGTCGGTATTGCTTTGTAACTATATTGTATGCACAATTTAGTTACAAAGCATATATAGCATAGACAGCAATCACTTAGTCTTTTAAAAAATTACTGATAATGTTCAGTCCATTCGAAGTTATCCAAGAGGGACCACGGGGCCGTAAAAAAGAAATGTGCTGAATTTCGTTTATATGCTGTTTGCCTCATGATGAGTTTGGAGCCGATTCTGGAAAATAATAAAACTTTGTTATTGCAACTGAATTAACTTGTCTTTAAACCCGGTAAGATAAGGGGATTCGGTTCTAATTTAGATCGCAAAGATGGACGTGGAAAGCATAAAAGCTATGTGCGTGTGGTGTGAGGGCCACTTCGTCAAATCTTTTTGAAATTTGCCTAGGATTTAGTGAACATTCCAAAACAATTGTGAAAGTTAGAATCAGAATTTGTGAAAGTCGAATAAGCGAGTTATAGCCTGTAATGTTGGGCCCTCAATCCTCACATAGAGGATTGAGGGCCCACCCGTGTGGATAAACTATGGACACTACAGAAAATGTGTTTATGGCAAAATCTAAGCTAATTCCAAACAAAATTTGTGAAAACAAGATATTATCGTAAAACACTATCCTACTTTATATATCTTCGTTCAAAATGGGCCCTCAATTCTCACAAACGCAAAAGTTTAAACACAAATAAAATTAAAACCATTAACTTACAGCTGCTGTTTGATGTCTTATACGCTACTAAATAATTTGTGAAAATTTGTGAAAACAAGAACAGGACACCACGTCTTGTGGTTTAAAAGTTGTGAGCTTCACAAAATTTGGGCCCTCAATCCTCCACTTTTTTTGGTCTTCTCGTTATTACGCTTATCATATTAAAGATAAAGGAAATCCAAAATAGTCATTAATTGTGAAAAAATTAGTGCAACAAATTGTTGTTATTTGTTACCAATAACAATTACAATAAAATTAAATATCTTGAAAATTACCGAAATCGACTATTTTTTTATTGTGTATGTGTGTAGGGTGACAATAATTTTATAATTTAACTATTGACGTCTTATGACATTACATTTTTTAAATTGCTCTCGCATACATATTACCAGTTTTTTTTTTCTTTTTCTTCCCTTCCGGGATAACTCAAAGGTATCTTATCTATACAGCCTTGGCTGTATGGACAAGATTCCTTCAGTATTTTTTATGATGTATTTAAGATGGATGATACATGATAATGGTTGATGATTTGGTGAATTAATGGTTTATGAAGGATGATAAATGATTTTTTTTCTAGTTTCAAAAAAGATGTGGATCTTAACGTTTAATAATTCATCGAAACACAAATTTTAGAAAATAAAACACTACTGCTAAACATGTTTCGATGAATTTTAATGTGACGCTTCACTTTCCCGCCAAAAAGTCTTACCAGAATAATAACATAAAATACCTTATTTTAAAGAGTGTCTATGGAGTTTCTGGCCGGTTCTTCTCCATGAGATCACCTTCTTGAAACCGTGCACTAGAGTCATAAGTTTTTTAAATGCTTGAAAAAGTTTAAGTATATGAAATAAAAACCTTTTGATTTGATTTAATTCATTTTATATATTTTATTAGTGACGATTTTGATTATTTGGGATGTCTGTTTACTAGGGATGGCAAGATTGGCAAGATTGATGATATAAAAGGATGAGTAAATACTAAAAATAAAGCAAATAGTGCTTTTGTAAAATAAACACGATTTGCTACCCAGGATAGTGTGCTGGTAGGTACACTTAAATATGGCACAAAATATCGGTATAGCGTCGTTACTGTATAAGATTCACTGTCACCATGGATGCTAATTATTTTGTTCACTTACCGTTTGTAATTGTTTAAAATGACAAATTAAAGGCTTTCTGTATATTTTCCGCTCAGGTGATTTGATGTGCGTATGTTCATCACTGCTCAACATTGCATATTAAACAATTAAGTATGATAGATTACGATAAATACGATAACAAGGACTTCACTTCATAAATTGCAAGGTTAGAAAAACTTTCATTGTGAGCACAACTGCCAAATTGACGGCGACGGTTTCAAGTTTTTGACGTTTTAAGATAATATTTGTTTGTAAGTGTGAGAAATTAATATTTATTCACTCAGAATATGGTAAAAATGTTATTAATAGATGATATTTAAGTTCAACACATTCGCCTTTGGAAGGCATGCGAATTGGTAAAAGTTATAATTGTTGCATTATAACTAGGAAAGAAAGAATGAAACGAACTTTTAAATCATGTTTTCACCTTAATTCTAATTACGTTTAAAAACATTTCGTGTTTTGCTAGAGCTATTACAACATATATTATAGGATAGTTTTACCCAATTTATTCTGATTAAGTTATGGTTATAAGTAATACGCCTATAAGCCAATAGATGCCATTAAACGGTCAGTTTTACAAAAACTGATCTTCGTTGTTTATCCCGTGGAGACTTTTTGTGGTCACCCTATTTTGAAATTTACCCAATAAAATTAAACATGGTTTTTTTACACAAAAAAAGGTATTTTAATATCTTTCTGGTATTGGATTTGTTGCACAATTTTTTTCACAATTAATGACTATTTTGGATTTCCTTTATCTTTAATATGATAAGCGTAATAACGAGAAGACCAAAAAAAGTGGAGGATTGAGGGCCCAAATTTTGTGAAGCTCACAACTTTTAAACCACAAGACGTGGTGACCTGTTCTTGTTTTCACAAATTTTCACAAATTATTTAGTAGCGTATAAGACATCAAACAGCAGCTGTAAGTTAATGGTTTTAATTTTATTTGTGTTTAAACTTTTGCGTTTGTGAGAATTGAGGGCCCATTTTGAACGAAGATATATAAAGTAGGATAGTGTTTTACGATAATATCTTGTTTTCACAAATTTTGTTTGGCATTAGCTTAGATTTTGCCATAAACACATTTTCTGTAGTGTCCATAGTTTATCCACACGGGTTTAAAGGCTATAACTCGCTTATTAGACTTTCACAAATTCTGATTCCAACTTTCACAATTGTTTTGGAATGTTCACTAAATCCTAGGCAAATTTCAAAAAGATTTGACGAAGTGGCCCTCACACCACACGCACATTAAAAGCTAGTATTTAAATAAAGTTTGGTAATAAAAAAGATATTATACAATTAATATTTATGAAAACTGTAAAAATTACAGTAATTAATGGATGAAGTGATGTCAGCTTAAAAATGTAAAAGTATTTACTTAAACTAACTAAACGATCAATTAGGCAACTTTAGATATACGTGGGACACTCAGAAAGTTTCGAGAAACTAAAAAGCTAACTTTTATGAAAAAAATATTTTTATTAAATCTTTTCAAAAAACTCTCCACCAGCTTCTATAAAAAATTTCATCTGTCTGAACCAATTTTCAAAACATTTTTTCCAGTCCTCCGCAGACACCTCCCTCCACGGCCTTCTCAAACGCGTCTGTACCCCTTTGAGCTGATTTTTAATTTTAGGGAATAAAAAGAAGTCACACGGAGCCAAATTATGACTGTAAGGTGGGTGTCCCTAGACTCTGTCCAGTGTGGAGTCCAGGGAGTCCCTCGTCTTGATCGCAGAGTGCGCGGGCGCGTTGTCGTGGTGAAGAAGGACCCCGCAGAGCACGGTGTTCGGTCGCTTGTTGCTCATTGCAGAAAAAACTTCTGGCACACATTTTGTGCTTTACCGTTCGGCGTTGATGCTGCTTTGGTCTCGAAGTGGAATTGAAATTAGGTGCCCCATCAAAGTGAAGAAACTAGCGATCAACATTTTTCCTGCGCTCCTCGATCGCTTCACTTTCGTAGGCGTTGGTTCATTTTGAAACAGCCAAACTGTCGACTTACGCTTTGTTTCTGGATCGTATTGATAAATCCAGGATTCGTCACCTGTCACAATGTCGTAAACGCGCCGTGACGAGCCTGCATCAAATTTTTGTATCATATCACGGCACCAATCCACACAGGCCTGCTTCTGAGCTTCGGAGAGGTTGTGCGGTACCCAGCGGTTAGCTATCCTCCTTACGCGAAGGTGCTCGTGCAAAATCTTTTGAACATTTCCTGAACCAATCAGCAGAGTATGCTGAATCTCTTCGTACGTAATGCGTCTGTTTTTTGTTATAATTTTTTTACTGCTAACACACTTTCTTACAGCCGTCATAGGACAACTACTCCTTTGTTCATCCGCCAAAGTAAGATGATCGCGTTTGAACTCGCTATATCAGCAGTAGATGGTTGCTTTTTGGCCTGGTATTATAGTTACTTTCTGCAATTGTTATCACAATTATACTCCCCTGCTTCACCCTTGAGAGTAAAGGCGTGAAGCGTGTGCTAAAATGCCTTTAAAATTGTTAAAAAAATAATTGAACAATATCGATAACGCTGTGAGTGACAATGGATAACGTATACATACAAATTTATAATGACATAATTTTCTCATTATAATTGTATGTGCTGCAAGCGTAGAATTATCGACACAGACCAAAGCTATGTTGGCGTAAAAATATCGTTTATGTATATACAGGGCGTATGTATTCTCAAGTGGGTAGGTACATTTATTAGTAATAAATAGGTACATGTGATAATGTCAGTTGTATGTCCTTACTACAATATTCAAGGTACTTTCCCTCCATGTGGCATATCCGTGGGACGCTCTGTATATTTTTTATTTTGTTTGGAAACTCAACAGATATACTGTGATATGTCACATAGAATTTTAATAACGATGATATTATATGATTAAAGACAGTTGCTTTATTTACCTGTTATTTGATAATACAAACATTTACAATAACACTTTTATGTGATTTTAATTTATAAAGTTTTATTTGTACGTATATTATTTATTTTGAAAATACATTATTTAAAAAAGCTGATGTATCGCACTTACTGGATAAATAACAATACAAATGGTTAATTTAATTTTTTAATATAGGTATATCTCCATTAAATTATATGAAGATTGAGTTAGCTGACAGACTGTAGAACTGCAGAACCTCATTCAATTATCATGTCCAGTTTGAGGTCATATAATTAAATTAAGCAGTAAATATAGACACGCTTATGACTTATACGCCTTAATTTATCTTTGATTAATTAATAAATGATTTTATAAAAGATTCAGACGAAAACTGTTATTAGCTTAAGGTATTTATTTATATTATATTATATTCATATAATTTACATTATATTCATATATTTTTCAAAAACGAATATAAATAACCAAAAGACCATTTAAAATCTTATATTACTATATAGTATTGCTAAAAGCTTACGTTAGGAATGATTATAGTGATTTAAAAGAATAGGCTTCAGTATGTGCGAGCTATGAGAAATTATGATAACAATAAGGTGATAACGCATACGACCCACATCTCGCATTCTGTGTTGCTTAACCTGGATGTAACGGATGTGCGTGCATGCAATGCAACGTGAACCTTATTTGTATGCAAATATGTTTGATATTAAACTGCAGTTTGTATATACTCAGATGGTTTTCTTTCTAATTGTGCGAAGACGAGTATGAAACCAAATTGTGTTAGGTTTGCTGAAAAGCGTATTCGTCTAAATAACATAAACACAGTTACAGAACTGTATTTGTGTTATAATGACGTATGCAATGAGCTGTTTTAAAAAGTTGCAGTGGAAGGAATAAAAGAACACATTCAACCATACTCACTCTGTAACCATACTTTTCAAAATTGATGTTCGGAATTAAAAATAAAACATGGGTTTAAGCAGTTTCGTTTCAGATATCGTTTAAGAACATGTTCCATGAAATAAAGTATTTAAAATCTATTAGCCATTAAATATGGTGTATTCATGTCAATCATATTCATATTTAAGTACGTTTAAAAATATTGTAACGGATTACCATCCATATTAATTCAATCGACACATTTGTGTCGTGTTTTTATGGGACCAACGCAGAATATTACACTATGAAAAAAACGCAATAAAAGTATTTATTGCGTTTTGAAGAAGGTGGCTGGCAGCCCAAGACCGGGATGCTTGGCGCTCTTTGGGATGGTGTGGGTATATCCCGGCAGGCTCTAGATGCTTTGTTTGTAACCTTCATACAAAAATGTTAGTTTAAACTTATTTTACATACACAACATTGATATTGAATAAGAATAATACCGTTAAGTTTTATTAGTAAACTGATTAGTTTATTTAGATTATTCAACGTTGGAACCAAGTAAGTAGTTTATTATTATGCATTTCTAGTAGTAGCCTACCCCTAAGGGATAATGACGTCAGAATGATTATAAATAAATTATTTTCTAGTATGAAAACCTCATTACAGATGTATAACGTATTGCACCGACAGATTTATTTAGCGGCCATTATAATTAATTACTAGCCTTGCCATATTTGAATATGTAATTTAATCATAAGATGAACTCATTATACCATATAACCTAGGTTTTAGTTCTTGTTTTGGTGCTCATCCGGTGTTTATCTTAATAAATATAATATATTGCGGTTACTTTGGGATTGTATTTAAATTTTACGACGTTTTCGATACTGCACCGCTATTTGACGACGCGCTGTGAATATTTTGCTTGACTGTGTTGAATACAATTTGATTGATTATAATGTGTTTTACCTATGATCGCATATATTTTATATATATTTTATAATGTTAGTTCCGTGCGGGGTTCCAACCCTTCCAACCTTCGATGCGTGGCGCGGCTGCAGTCAGCTGCCGTCGTGTGGTCAAAATACAATCTCGTATTGTAAGTACCGACATACCTTAGAGTTTCTTAGCTATTGTAAAAAACCTATTCATATAAATAACTTTACGTAAGTAAGTATATAATGGTTAATTTAAACTTTAATTCACAATGAGCTGGTGGAGGCCATTTCCAGCTGCTAAGTAGGTTAGTATTATTACTTAGCTGAGAAACATTCGATTTTCTCAGCGTCCACACTGATAATGATTACTTATTTACTGCACATTGTTTATATCGTTGGCCTAAATTGACATACATATTACAAAAGGAAGTACAAATGTTCATCACAGATTTAGTCATGCGCTTTGAACTTTGTAATGTTGCTTACATCGATTATGATCCAGTCTAAAAGTGTGTAAAATGATAAAAAGAACTATTATTAGGTAGCTACTACTTCAAAATCACGTGACCATTATGAACTCGTATGGATTGTGTTCACTAAATCAATAAACAAATTATTATAATTAGGACTGTAAATATAATATTTTTGAAACTTATAATCTTAAAATGCTTTCTGGAATGACCGGGTAAATTAATAAAAAGAAGCAAAATAATAGTGGGAAAAAGCCAATAGAACTTTTGTTTTTATTTTATCACATGAAAATGTTTGAAGACGTTTATTAAATTTCTCATAAAAATAAATACTCAAACTATTTATCTATTACCGTTTCGTATTGTAGCATAATAGTTATAAAAGCCATTATTTCGGGGTAAGGAGAGTGGATTATTTATAATAGTTAACACTAAAAACACTTAAGAAAATAAGGAGGTATTATTCTCTTACTACGATAAACGAATATATACAATAGCACATTAGTGAATTTTGAGTTTCATTATAAAAGACATCTTCTGATTTAAGATTTGTGACCAACATTTCTGTGTTACTTATTGCAAAAGGTACATACTTTAACGATATCGATAGCTATTTTTTATCATAGCTTGTTACAGTATTTCTTTGTTTTAACACAAGTTGTTTCCGAAAACCCCCGTTAAACTGAACCTACCTACATCATTTTCGAGAAACGGATTTTTGTTCTGTGCAAGCAACACATCCCGCAACTTTTTGTCTAATACGAAGCTTGAGTTTATAGCAGTGAATGCTGGCCGAAATAAGCGCAAGGTCACCATATCTTTGAATTCAAGACGTTTTTCTAAAGTTTAAATGCTAACAATGGCATTTTGAGGTCAAACTTATAGAATTTTTAAATCGCTCAGATCTAACACTGGTTAATTTGAAGACTACAGAATGACGCGACTGCATTCTATTAGTAATAATTTAACCAACATGTAACTCATGTGGATAGTCTAATTAATAGTCTTAGGTTCTTAGTTCGATACCCAGATTCAGTTTGTAGTTTGGATGTTATACCCGGTTAATTGTAATAGGCTCGCCATAGTTAATGTGACCTACAATTTAACAAAAAATCATTATTGAGTCTATAAGACAGACAGAATAAACAAGTATGAAATTCTAATAAACCGCTTCGTCTTGTATTGGAGATTAGGTAACATTTTTTTTTTCTTATAATGCTTGATCCATTAATTCGATAGTCATGATAATAAGAACTGCTACGAGTATCTGCTCAAGTACCTAGTTTGTATTGTCCTGGTAGACAGATGTACATATGTCTTACTTGCCTACTTAAATCCTATTTGTCTTCATGACATCATCAGAGTGATGTGACTGTTGAGCTCCATTACCGCGAAAATAATGCCAAATTCTGGTAATAACCAAAGAAGACCTCTTATATGCAAGATGAGATCTTATAAATATTCGCTCTCTGCGGACTTTTAACCCATGACTACACTAGAAGCTGATCGCCTAGTCGCTGCAACAATCAAGCCATCCAATTTACTCATTGAAAAATCGTGATCCAATTCCTATTAATTATGAAGAGTCGCGACAATGAAATTTCTACTGACAATACATGCCTATTATACTCGTAATGCTAAAATTATCGGAAAATCGATTGGTCTCTCCTGCCGGTCCGCTGCATAAAATATGTCAACTTTTTAATATAAATTATATAAATAAATATGAGTTTGTTTGTCAGTAATTAAATTTAAAGTATCTGTTTTAATTTATAAAAAATAAAACATGTCAATTAAAGCAGTCGAAAACTATTCAATTTCTATTTCAGGACTATCGGCTATTAGGCCATTGTTTGGCTACTTCGTACGAATTCCAGGATGACGTGATTATTACCCTGATTTTTAAACCCGTATTCTCAGAAAGTTGTCAAATATATATATATATAAAATAAGAAGCTAACAATATAAGGTTAAAACCTTGTAATTTTGCACAGGGTTTTACCCCTGTGGAGTACATTTTTCGTTAAATTGCACGCGGACGAATTCGCGGGAATCAACTAGTCAATTATAAATCTCATCTCGTCTTTCATAAGTCTCGTCTCATATTGTAAGTCTCCCATCTTATTGCATTTTCCCTGATCCTTTTCAACGTCTTCTATATTGTCTAATGTGAAACCGTGTCCCATTATCTACAAAAATTACACTTTTAACGGTCAATGCTCTCCAGTATGGAGTATCACTGTACTTTTGCAGTATATTACGGTCAGGACTGTACAATGTCCTGATTATGTCACTTGTATGTTGTCAAGGGCTTGTAGTATCTGCGTCGTTATCTGATTGTACCTAATCTCTTTTAATAGATAGGTACTCTTCGAATACTTAATACTTCGATGAAGGTCTCAAAAAATGTTTCGATCAGACTGCAATACTGATAAATACAGAGATTTAAACATGATTATGAACTGTCCTGTATATCAAGTTCTAGCTTAATCCCATTTTTTTTAATTAGGTGCCAATATGACATAGTGTAAATTAATTGTCCAAAAAGACAATTTTACTTAAGATACAACAAAGCATGACAGCATACTAGCTGCTAGCAGCATTATGTTGTTGCAAGTTTTTTGTGTACTCACTTCATTATGAGCAGCCGGTAAGCTGTTTTCATGGAACTTTGACACTTACGTCAGTATTTTTTATGTCATACGATTAAAACCAAGTAAGAAATATGAGACCTTGCGCGTGCGCACTGTGATTATGTTTATTTGTTGAATGATTTGAGCATATTGAAGTTTCATTGGTTCCGGCTATCTAGCACACACTTAAATTTTAAAGAGTGAATTCAATCTACTAATATTAGTGCAGTTTACAGGGCGTTAAAAACTTGAAAACTTTGGATTTTCGTTAGAGTGGATAAAAAAATATAAAAAAATACACAATGGAACGTAAGCTAAATACAATTGCAACAGCAATTTTAGTCCCTAAAATTGATATTAGGCTGTTGAATATTATTGTAGGTACATATACACTATGTTAATGTGTAGACTTATACATACATAACACGCCTTTGCCTACATGGGCAGGTAGAAACTACCAAAGGCAAACTATATGTTTGCCTGGTTGTCCCTAGCTGACGGTGAACCATATGTGCTACTTATTAGAAGCACAGTTTTATGGTGGAAATTCCCGAATCCCGCACGAAGCGTTTCGTTTCGTCGTTTTTGATCCGCTCAGCGAGGGAATGGAATCAGCTGCCTGTTTCTCGATGGAAGTGTTCAAGTCACGAGTGAATAAATATTATTATCTTCTAGGTAAGCGTGCTTCATCTTAGGCCTAAGCTACATTAACAGAAATTCTGACGCTGAACTTCCGTTGCGGTAAATCCGTAATTTAAAATTGCCGCCACATTGAATATTCCGTGGCAGATCATAAGTCGACTCTTATCTCGAATTCTTATAAAGTGTGGTCGTGATGGATCCGATAGAAGTGATAACTATTTATAGAAGTTTTAAAACACGAAAGAAAAGACAGCGTAAATATGATTCATTCCATAAATACTCTTCGATTAGCAATTGTGCAATTACAATTGGCACAAACTCACCAAGACCTCGCTCTTTTGTTTCTATTTCATCATCCCATTTACCGTAAATTAATTTTGTTACGTCTTTCCCTGTTTTTGCCGTTTTATCCAGCATTCTCTAGAGTGCTAAAGGCAAAAACTAGTTTGCACTTCTAAAATAAATCTTTCAGTATCAAACATCATGCGCCGTCGCCGCAAGTTATTCGCCCAATGTGCCGCGATGCATATACCTAAATATCTGTAATGCGACGTTACCGATCTTACGCTGACGGAAGATCAGTGCGCGGAGGACGGTACAGACGCGGAGAACGAGCGGTCCGCGACAGACCAACCGATCTTGCGCGTAATGTGCCGATTATTATTAATTTATATTGCAATTATAATTATAACATGTATTGGCGTTTCGATGCGTCAAGTGTGGCGTAGGCCTTAGACCAAAGCATCAGGTAAGAATGTGGTCAAACGTAAACTAACTAACTGTGGTCAAACTATTTAAGACACAATAAGACACTTGCGTACCTTTATTTATCATTATAGTTTCTAGCATTATACACATTTAACCTTCTTGAAAATGGTGTTTTATCACCCAAACTCCTGGATTTGCCTATTATTGGTATATCTCTGCAATTCTTATTCACATAGGCTATTTTACTATGAGTTTGTACTCTACGTACTTTCACAGGCAAAACTATAGATACAACATATTATATAATAATACATAATTATACAATGTAATAACCTCTTATTATATATGGCAGTGTATAGAAATTATATAACGCTGCGAAACGAAAACATCGAACCCAGACACGAAAATATTTTCCATTCTAGGTGGATATTAGAAAATTATAAAATCCAGAGCTCATTTTAAACATAGAATGAACTTGCAATTTCATATTGTTACCCGTTTTTAGGGTTCCGTAGCCAAATGGCAAAAAACGGAACCTTTATAGATTCGTCATGTCTGTTTGTCTGTCTGTCTGTCCGTATGTCACAGCCACTTTTTTCGAAAACTGTAAGAACTATACTGTGGAAACTTGGTAATTAGTTGTATGCTGTGAACCGCATTAAGATTTTCACACAAAAATAGAAAAATACAATTAATTTTGGACTTTCCCCATACTTAGAACTGAAACTCAAAAACTTTTTTTTCATCGAAAACATACGTGTGGATTGTCTATGGATAGGTCTTCAAAATGATATTGAGGTTTCTAATATCATTTACTTCTAAATTAAATAGTTTGCGCGAGAGACACTTCCAAAGTGGTAAAATGTGTGTCCCCCCCTTTAACTTCTAAAATAATTTTACCTTTCTGTCAATTGTGGACCCACTGCTGTTTACCTAGTCAATGGTACGGAACCCTTTGTGCGGAAGTCCGACTCGCACTTAGCCGATTCTTAATTATTTGCCTATTATTATTTTAAACTAGATCGTTAAAATTAATTAAAATTTTATCAAAATTGTTTAGTAACGGAGTTAAGGACTTTTTAAAATATATTTGAGATGAATGGAAGCGTGTGGTGCGCGACAATATCATCAGTGATCCCTTTTCCAAGTACGAGTAAATTCATGTCACTATAATATGCTTATATTCTTACAGATATTGGGATATCATTATGTATAACTTGTTTTACTCAAATGAGACGATGGCTAGGTGTAAGCTTAACAAGATTCGATAATATATATGCAACTAGCACACACAATTTGATCTTTTATCAATCAGTTTATTTGTTTCAACGTATTTTTCAGAAATCATAAATTCCGCATGCAAACTTTAACAAACCTGCTAACTTATTTTATTTCACAAGTGATTCAAAACTTTCATTCTGAGTTAATAATATAAACAATATTTTGTTTAAATACAAATCAAGAACTATGAAAAAACAAAAATATTTGCTTTATTTTACAATGTAACGGTATTTAAGGTATACACTACATGAACAGAGTCTATAAATAAGTCTCCGCGCCGCGCCGCTACGCACAAACCAGTTTTACTGGTGCATATCTTGTATAATGCAGCTTTTTGCAACAATATATATTCAATGCCGGGCGTTCTTAGGTTTTCTGAGAGTTCAGAAGAATTTGGCTGGCGATGGTTATCGAATTACTGATATGTCCGTATTGGGTCGCGAGGAAAGACCTCTGAGTCATAATATAACGTGTTCGCGTCGAGTCAAAATACTGGATCTCAGATAATTGTACTGGTTAAGGTGCGTTCAGAACAAAATTTGAGTTGCTAAGGTGAAATTGTGTTATCAATTAAATCTGTATAGTATTTTTTATTTTAGTTCGAGTACTTATAATTAACCCAACTAAGTTTTTTTTAACTAGTAGGTACAAGTAATCTGAGTACCAAGTTTATTATATCTTCATATTAATTTTCGTTACCACATAGAACTTTCATGGGTGTATTAATAGAATAGTTGTATATAAATAAAAGTGAAATAAAAATAACGTTTGTTGACGGTCTGTGATACGCGAAGTCGCAAATTTCAAAACTACTATAGGGATCTGAAATTTTGTACATATAGGTATGTAATATATTACAAGAAGATGACTTTCAAATGCAAGTATACCTGTACTCTACTTTATAAGCAATAAGAAGTTGCCATAGTAATTGTACTATAGGTATATGCTATTTATGCCAAATATTGAGTATTGCAGCGATATGGGTAAAGATCCAAAAGAACTTGAAGCAGGATTCTATCAACGTTAAAATCGTATTTACCTATTCAGCCATTAAGATAATATGGTGTGTGTCATTTTATTACGAATATGTAGAACGCTCACATGTTTTGCGTACCTATCTAAAGAATCAGACAAACACTACGCTCCACATTCATGAGGGATTAGATTAGATAACGCCTATTGCATCATGAACCTTTCACGCATGTTTTAGACAAATTTGTATTATGTACGTATATTTTTACGAGAAAATTAGAATGTCATACATACATAAACATGAAAAATATAATTTTTATTGTGGAAGAAAAGTTTTTGCTTAGCACAAAGTTGTCGTTAGGTAATGCTTTATTTCTTACTTCTTTTAGATACCTAATGTTTGTCTATACGCAAAAATCTAATACAAATGAGGACATGCTCGTTTTCTTAGCTTCCTTTGATTATCCTGAAGTCTTCCAAAGGTTTGGCTAGAATGTCATCTTACATAGATGTCAGTCACCAGGCAGGGTTCATACAAAATAAAGTAGGTTTGAAAGTTTGGATCTGTCGAGTCCATTTCGTCTATTTTGGGTCACTACTGTAGATTGGGGCCAGTTAAGTGGAATTAGAATTTATATTCATTGAAGTTCACCTTAACATTCGAGTGTATTGGTTATGACCGGTTTTATTATTAGTATATCTAGTAGTACCAACCTGCACCTCCGCTATATTCTAAGAATATCCTAGCGATGAGAACAAACTCCAAAGAACAAATATAGCGGCGATCAGATGGCAATATCTACAGTGACTAATAAGCTAGGATGACGGGCTAAGTAATCGAGGAACTTGTGACGAATCAAGCAAATTTTGCAACCAACATTTTAATAAAGTAATATTTTAAATAGGTCATTGCTGTGGACACAGGCGTACGTCATCGGACATGCAAATCGTTTAAAAGCACGAGGAAACGGTTCGTCGTTGGGTGCGCCGGCGCGGGCTGCGCCGGCGCCGCGAAGCGAAGCGAGTCCAAACATCTAGACGATGCGTGTACTTTTCTGATTAATGTATTCGTTAATTTTTGTATCTCGAAAAGCCCATTCGGTTGCTGGTTACATTGTATCTATGTCGCTTATATTTGACATAATTCTTTGTCATCGATAGATAATATCTATCGATGACAAAGAATTGAACATACTTTTCAGATCTAAATGATTTACAAACAAACCATCAAATATATTGATCTTACACGATCAATATTTTTTTATTATGGATTGCAATGGCCAAAAAATTTATTCGGTAATTGTAGTCTGGCATATCTCAATTGAATGCAAATTAAGATGAACTTTTACATAAATTGATGATTATTGACATTTTCTTTTCCATATGATAAATTAATTTGTTACTTATTAAAATAAGTACCTTAGCCGTATCCGGCGCATCTATTGAAATTACAATAATTGTAGTGCAATAATTTTATAAATGTTTTTGTTCCAGGTAATCTCTCTTCTGTTATTTTAGCCAGTTAACGGAATAAGGTATGTCTTATTTTAAAAGCTATTATTACTAGGAAAGATTTGTATCTATAAAATAACAATCCAATAAGTATTCTAAGATTACACAATGCATCATTCAATTTAGTAATGGGCGCTGTTAATCTAAAACTCATAACCTCGTTAGCTTCGTTACTTGGAAGCTATTTCGTATGATTCGTTTATGTCGTATGTCAAAACACGTCGGTGACGGCCAATTGCCTTGTTGCTGGCTCATTGAAAGGATGAGTAATGCGCAGGCGCATTAAACAGGCAAACGCGTGGTATGGGTACATGATGCCTATTTATACCTTACATTACACGCTTGTTCTTGAAAAACTATATTAAAAAACTAAACTATATTATTTATTATTAAAGCCTTGATTCTTGGTTGTTAAGCTTAGAGGGGAAAAATATACAGAATTATGTTTAAGCACCAACTTATTTTCTCATTTTAATGAGTAAATAGTTTGTTGAGAAAATTACTTAGTTATAAGAGACAAAACACGACTGTGGCCTTCTTTAGCCAGCCGTACAAGACAAATAGTACTTACTGCGAACATAATCTTCAAAGTGTACTTAGAAGCATAGATATGCAACCTATACAAAAAACCGCAAGTGAAATAAGACCAATAACAATGATGTCCGTGTGGTGTGAGGGCCACTTCGTCAAATCTTTTTGAAATGTGCCTAGGATTTAGTGAACATTCCAAAACAATTGTGAAAGTTGGAATCAGAATTTGTGAAAGTCTAATAAGCAAGTTATAGCCTGTAATGTTGGGCCCTCAATCCTCACATAGAGGATTGAGGGCCCACCAGTATGGATAAACTATGGACACTACAGAAAATGTGTTTATGGCAAAATCTAAGCTAATGCCAAACAAAATTTGTGAAAACAAGATATTATCGTAAAACACTATCCTACTTTATATATCTTCGTTCAAAATGGGCCCTCAATTCTCACAAACGCAAAAGTTTAAACACAAATAAAATTAAAACCATTAACTTACAGCTGCTGTTTGAAGTCTTATACGCTACTAAATAATTTGTGAAAATTTGTGAAAACAAGAACAGGTCACCACGTCTTGTGGTTTAAAAGTTGTGAGCGTCACAAAATTTGGGCCCTCAATCCTCCACTTTTTTTGGTCTTCTCGTTATTACGCTTATCATATTAAAGATAAAGGAAATCCAAAATAGTCATTAATTGTGAAAAAAATTGTGCAACAAATCCGATACCAGAAATATATTAAAAGACCTTTTTTTGTGTAAAAAACCATGTTTAATTTTATTGGGTAAATTTCAAAATAGGGTGACCACAAAAAAGCCTCCACGGGATAAACAATGAAGATCAGTTTTTGTAAAACTGACCGTTTAATGGCATCTATTGGCTTATAAATTGGGTAAAACTATCGTATAATATATGTTGTAATAGCTCTAGCAAAACACACGAACTTTTAAATGATGTGAATTAGAATTAAGGTGAAAACATCATTTAAAAGTTCGTTTCCTTCTCTCTTTCCTAGTTATAGTGCAACAATTATAACTTTTACCAATTCGCATGCCTTCCAAAGGCGAATGTGTTGAACTTAAATATCATCTATTAATAACATTTTTACCATATTCTGAGTGAATAAATATTAATTTCTCACACTTACAAACAAATATTATCTTAAAACGTCAAAAACTTAAAACCGTCGCCGTCAATTTGGCAGTTGTGGTCACAATGAAAGTTTTTCTAACCTTGCAATTTATGAAGTCCTTGTTATCGTATTTATCGTAATCTATCATACTTAATTGTTTAATATGCAATGTTGAGCAGTGATGAACATACGCACATCAAATCACCTGAGCGGAAAATATACAGAAAGCTTTTATTTTGTCATTTTAAACAATTACAAACGGTAAGTGAACAAAATAATTAGCATCCATGGTGACAGTGAATCATAAACAGTAACGACGCTATACCGATATTTTGTGCCATATTTAAGTGTACCTACCAGCACACTATCCTGGGTAGCAAATCGTGTTTATTTTACAAAGCACTATTTAAGCTTTATTTTTAGTATTTACTCATCCTTATATATCATCAATCTTGCCATCCCTAGTAAACAGACATCCCAAATAATCAAAATCGTCACTAATAAAATATATAAAATGAATTAAATCAAATCAAATCAAAAGGTTTTTAATTCATATACTTAAAATTTTTCAAGCATTTAAAAAACTTATGACTCTAGTGCACGGTTCCAAGAAGGTGATCTCATGGAGAAGAACCGGCCAGAAACTCCATAGACACTCTTTAAAATAAGGTATTTTATGTTATTATTCTGGTAGGACTTTTTGGCGGGAAAGTGAAGCGTCACATTAAAATTCATCGAAACATGTTTAGCAGTAGTGTTTTATTTTCTAAAATTTGTTTCGATGAATTATTAAACATTAAGATCCACATCTTTACTGAAACTAGAAAAAAAATCATTTATCATCCTTCATAAACCATTAATTCACCAAATTATCAACCATTATCATGTATCATCGATCTTAAATACATCATAAAAAATACTGAAGGAATCTTGTCCATACAGCCAAGGCTGTATGGACAAGATACCTTTGAGTTATACCGGAAGGGAAAAAAAAAACTGGTGTATGCGAGAGCAATTTAAAAAATGTAATGTCATAAGACGACAATAGTTAAATTATAAAATTATTGTCACCCTACACACATACACAATAAAAAAATAGTCGATTTCGGTAATTTTCAAGATATTTAATTTTATTGTAATTGTTATTGGTAACAAATAACAACAATTTGTTGCACAAATTTTTTCACAATTAATGACTATTTTAGATTTCTTTTATCTTTAATATGATAAGCGTAATAACGAGAAGACCAAAAAAAGTGGAGGATTGAGGGCCCAAATTTTGTGACGCTCACAACTTTTAAACCACAAGACGTGGTGACCTGTTCTTGTTTTCACAAATTTTCACAAATTATTTAGTAGCGTATAAGACTTCAAACAGCAGCTGTAAGTTAATGGTTTTAATTTTATTTGTGTTTAAACTTTTGCGTTTGTGAGAATTGAGGGCCCATTTTGAACGAAGATATATAAAGTAGGATAGTGTTTTACGATAATATCTTGTTTTCACAAATTTTGTATGCCATTAGCTTAGATTTTGCCATAAACACATTTTCTGTAGTGTCCATAGTTTATCCATACTGGTGGGCCCTCAATCCTCTATGTGAGGATTGAGGGCCCAACATTACAGGCTATAACTCACTTATTAGACTTTCACAAATTCTGATTCCAACTTTCACAATTGTTTTGGAATGTTCACTAAATCCTAGGCACATTTCAAAAAGATTTGACGAAGTGGCCCTCCCACCACACGCACATATAACAATGACCCCTGCTCAAACTTCCTCTAAAAATTATATCGACCTTTACCCATTGCTCTACAATAAAATTAAATAAAAAATCCTCACCTTAAAAAAATCAAACTTCTTTTATCTACAAAGTCTAATTAATAACAACGAAACTAAGGAATTCCTCAATAAGTGACACAACAGCACACAAATACACGCACGTTCGCCCATATACACACACACTCTCTCATCTTACACATACATATATGTATATTACGCCCGACTCCTGTGGTTCCACTTCATAACATGTATACTTTGGAACATGTATGGATGATAATGTAAATATTACTTGTTCCTATTCCTATATATTATTTTCTATATATTACACGGTGTAATTTCTACAGAGGAGAAATTATATCCTTTGATAAGGTCTAGCTAGTAAAACAGTAATTTATCCACTAACTGGATAAAGAAAAAATCTATAGGTATCTGTGCTAAATTTATCTGAAAACGTAATAAAAATATGGTCTTAGTTTAAAAAATTAACATATTAAAAGATATCCATGATGTTGTAATTTGGGCATGAGGTTCCAAAATCTATGTTTTCAATAATAATTATTACAAAAGATAAGGGTAAAATATTTTTTATCATAAATTATTGTTATTAATTATAAATACGTAATTATTAATTATAGTAAAAATAATTAATTATAATATTAATTTATTTTTATTATTCTATGTGAAATTATGAGCGTATTTATCACATGCTCAACCGGTATAGAACATCGTGAATCAAGAAAATCTGTCAAGTACATTCGCCGGTTTCGCATGCTTCAGAGATTTTCTTGATTGTATTTGAGGTTTACCAATCCACAGTAGATCAGCGTGGTAGACTTTAGCCTATCCCTTCCAAATGAGAGGAGATCCGTGCCCAGCAGTGGGACCCTAATGGGTTGTTGGTTTACCATTCCAAGTAAATATTCCTTGGTTGAAGAATTCACCATTATTCTGACATCCAGTTACATCTAAGAAGCATTAGCTGTGGGCAGTTGGTATGTGTGAAATGATATTCAAATTTCAAACACAGGAAATCACAGCCAGCATACCTACATAGTTCATTCTAAAAGGATATCGACCTGATATCAGAATCATTAGTCAGTGCTCTACTATCTGATTGAGGTTTGACTTCTACCAGTTTGTTACACTATTTAATTGCTACCCGGCAGACGTATGTTAGCATTTGCTACATTTATAAAATAAGCAAGTTGATCTTGATCTTTGGAATGATGGCTATGGTAGCCATCATTCCGCGGCAAATTTTACTCTACTCGTTTCATCATTTCAACCGTTAGACGTCCACTGCTGGACATAGGTCTCCCCCAAGGATCGCCACGACGACCGGTCACTCTACTCGTTTATTTAACTTAATTTATAAACCGTCACAAATCATATTCAACAATTTAAAAGGCCAACTAAATACTTTGGACGTCGAGCCAGTTGAGAAAATTATCAACTTACATGTTCAATGAGATTTTATTGCATCACAAATTAACAAGCGAAGTATATCATTCAAGCAGTAGACATGCAGTTGAAAAAGGCCTGATTTTGAAGCTTCATAACGAATGATTCTTCCAAATCATTTGCGTTAGGCAGACTTATATAAGTTTCAGGCCACTCTATGAACCGGTTCGATTTGTCACACTTCCTAAATTACTTGAACGTACCTAATTTACTAATTAATTATATACCTAACTAAGTGATCATAATTAGCTTGGTTTGTGAAATAAGATCGGCCGTGGTCAATTTATTAAGGAGTTCTCAGACAAATTACACACGTATCTAAGCTTAGTACCGTGAATTATTACAAGTGGTTCGCATTCAACGCGCAGCCTCGAGGAGCAAGTAGGCACCCGAATGGTTGTGCAACATCTTTTTGGATCTAAATTGCTTCTCCAAAATCAGTATTGAGTTAGACAACTCAACACTGATTTTGGAGAAACAATTTAGATGATTAGACAATCATTTAATGTTAAATTAGAAGTTATAAAGGGTTATATACATCCTACATAGGTACTACTTTTTGGGACACTAGTAGGTATCATAACAAGATCACCATGGGTTAAGATAAGATAAATTCAAGTAGGTATCTATAAGATGCTAACGTCAATGATCACATTAATTTCATGTATGTATCGATAAGTGACCTTTTCCAGGGAATTAATACCTACTCCTACTCTAATTAATAATAACAATATTTGATTCACATAACTAATACTCTTCAAAATGTCATATGACAATATTTATCACTTGGGTAGGGAGAGACCTTTCATATTATAACGATCGTTTGATGCAAAGGAATTAACACATTGTATAGGGATTAAATTTGCTGCTGATGCGTGCCTTTCATAATGAAGCTTAAGAGTCCCTGGTTTAAATAGGTATAGGTTGAATATGTGCATTTTAGAGTCCTCCGTTGCCTGAAAAACGTTAAAAAAGTTTACAGAAGCAAATCCTACTATGGGTAATTCTTATCGTTTCTTGTTTTATAGGTTTTCTTTAATGTAAGTAAATTTGGTCCTGTACCTTTGAGTGAAATAATCTATAGGTGGCGGGGGTCTAGTTGTAGCAGGGGTAAGTAGTAACATTTTTTAATAATAATAATAGAAGAATATTCAGGAATATTCAGGTTGTTGTGAAAGCGCCTTAGTACTTATTTACTTCGGTTTTGTAAACTGTAATTTAAAAATAAATAAGGGATATATTTTTTATAGAAGTTATTTCAAAAATCCTTGCAGTGGGGTATCTTGTATGTTGTATCACTTTCATGGGGCAAGATGTAACAAGTTAACTTGCAAAGTTCACGTTAACTTGTTTTGCAAGTTAACCAGTTAACACTTGCCCGATGATTTATTTATTATATCTATGAAATAACATAGTACATGCTTATTTTTTTTCTTTTCATATTTTTTATACTTTTTTAAACGTGTATGGCAAGAGACATTAGACTGTACCTATCTGAGGACAATATATATCTTTGAGCTACACAAGCAACATCTTTTAAAAATCCAACGTTCAGGACTTCTTATGGATACGTATCAATTTACAGAAATCACGAATATTATAATATGAGACATAGAAGATATAGAATATAATATGACTGGAGCAATTACAGTCCACAAACCTAAGAAAACTGTAGCTCTACTAGGACCAAAACTAGTAGGGCCTATCATTTCTGCTGAATGGGGTGCATGTACATATTTGTATTTTTTTAATATTGTTATATATTTTTTAAATAAATAAATATCTGTGGGAATCTGACACAGCGCTATCTTATTCCGTGGTTACCAACAAGGCTTGTGTTATGGATACTAAATGGTTGATATACTACAATTATATACTTGTTTTTGTAAATACATATCTATTATACATAAATACATCCAGGACTGGGATACAAATGCTCATCACACAAACATTTGCTCCTACCGGTATTCGAACCCGGGACCCGTAGCACAGAAAGCAGCTGTAACTACCGCTGAGCTAAACGGGTCGCCAAATTATTAGATAAGATTAAGAATAAAACTTAAGAGTAAGTCTATTTTAGGGTGCCTAAAGTTTCTAATGCTAAAATAAATCTTTTCAAAGATTGAAAACTGGTTTTCAGTTCCTACTGATGAGTGTTACAACTTACCCTATAATTGGGGCATCTTTTAACATCTTTTAACACTCGTCACTTTTTTTCTAAGCCATTTTAAAAAATTCGATTTTCACACCACCACCCCTCTCATCACTGTTCGATTTTAAAATTTTCTTGTCTCATAAAAAATGGATCTGCATCGAGAACATTTTCGTGCAATGATTTTTATGATTTCAAATGTGAGTCATTTGATCGACTTCGAATTGCTTTTATGGATGAAGGACCTTCAAAAGCAACCATCTACCGCTGGTATAGCGAGTTCAAACGTAGTCGTCTTACTTTGGTGGATGAACAAAGGAGTGGTCGTCCTACGACAGCTGTCACCGAAGCTCAGAATCAGGCCCGTGCCGATTGGTGCCGTGATATGATACAAAAATTTCATGCAGGCTCGTCACAGTGCGTTTACGACATTGTGACAGGTGACGAATCAATACGACCCAGAAACAAAGCGTCAGTCGACAATTTGGCTGTTTCAAAATGAACCAACGCCTATGAAAGTGAAGCGAACGAAGAGCGCCGGAAAAATTTTGATCGCTAGTTTCTTCACTTTGATGGAGTACCTAATTTCAATTCCACTTCGAGACCAAAACAGCATCAACGCTGAATGGTATACAAGCGACTGAACACCGGGCTCCGCGGGGTCCTTCTTCACCACGACAACGCGCCCGCGCACTCTGCGAACAAAACGAGGGACTTCCTGGACTCCACACCGGTCAGTCTTGCGACAAGGGCCTTACAGTTCTGATTTGGCTCCGTGTGACTTCTTTTTATTCCCTAAAGTTAAAAATCAGCTCAAAGGAATATAGTTTTCATCGCCGGAAGACGCGCAAGAAGCGTTTGAGAAGGCCGTGGAAGAGATGTCTGCGGAGGACTGGAAAAAATGTTTTGAAAATTGGTTCAGACGCATGAAACTTTGTCTAGAGGCTGGTGGAGAGTTCTTTAAAAAGATTTAATAAAAATATTTTTTTCATAGAAATTAGTTTTTTAGTTTCTCAAAACTTTCTGAGTGTCTTACGTATTCCTGGACATTATTCCTGGACATTATGGCACACAGCGCCACCTAGTTCCGTGCTAAGCAACGAGGCTTGTGTTACGGATACTAGCTGGTTGATATACTACATATATACTTTTTTTTTTGTAAATACATACATATTATAGATAGATACATCCATGACTCGGATACAAATGTTCATGCTCATCACACAAACATTTGACCCTACCGGGATTCGAACCCGGGACCCATAGCACAGAAGGCAGTGTTAACTACCGCTGGACTAACTGGGTCGTCGAATATCTGCTGATTATGTAGAAATAGAGTTTTCTTTTGAATGGAGTCTGTCTAATTTTACACATGACAACTGCCACTTTTGAAGGGTAGGGAAGTCAAGTGTTTAACAATCTTAGTTTTACGTGTATATTCCAGAAGCTTTCTTTGTCAATCAACCAATTTTATTAAAGTAGAACATCTTTGCGTCACCAATAATTTAGACCGGCTGGTCGATGAGTGAGGTTGTTTCACTAAGTGATGTAAATTAACACATGTTTTTATTTGCAACGACTAATGTAGTCGGTTTTCAATAACGAGCCAAGTGCCATGGCTGCTTGTTAACGCCCTACTTGAAAGCTATGCTAATTTTACACGTATTTAACGAATATGGAGAAGTTCTTTGTTGAATCATTTTTTTCACGCTTGTTAAAAGTGTTTAATGGTATTACACGGAAGTATTTCCATATTTTCCAATGAAAGCAATAGACACGATAAGAGATCAACACCTGTTAGACAAAAACAATTAAGCTATGTATATAATTAATGATACATACTTTTCTATTTTACTACATTTTAAAGCTGTTGGTTTTCCGAATAAAAATTATAATTAAGAGAAGGGATCGCTTATCTTTTGTTACTAATATATTATTAGGTAAATACTAAAATGAACACAGCAGTGGTACGACTTGTTTTTTATTTTTTTCTATTTTTTTCTGAATGGCCATTAGTTCTACCAGGACCCAATTCAAGGTTATCCATTCATTACCGGACACCCTGTATATAATACTAAGTTATATAATATATATATATACCTATTGAATACGGAATTCCAAACTTCCTGAAAAAGTATAACTATAATGTCGAAATTTGCACGGCGTATGGAAAGCACTAAAAAAACTAGGGTCGAACCTCGAACATTTAACAAAACTTGTGTCGTACTTTAATCGGGGGGAGCTTATAAGAAAAATTATGACGTCAGTTTAGTATGCGGGTTGGCGCAGCGTCGCGTCGTGGTCGGCAGCGGGACAAACCCCGCCGGATCGGAGGCTAATTGGGGAAGAATGGTCCGCCGTTTTGTCCTCTTAGTATTCTGTTCGGGCCGGCTCTCGGCTCGGTGCTAACATCAATCTCAATATGAGGAGATGACGGGCGGCGGAAAACCTCCTCGCGGACAAGAAATCCCTCTTAGCGAGTATAGTCGGGGAGATGACCGGCACATTGATTGATCCTACTGTTTGATTGTTCGCGACAAACTGATATGAAAGACTGCGTTGTGAAAGGCAAGATGAAGTAGGCATGAGTACGAACGATTTTAATTTATTATTCATTCAAGTTAGACAACAAAACTTAATTATTAAAAAGCTGTGTAACTATTTGTTTTCTTAATAGTTGAAATACTACTGACAATACATTTTACGGACTTTAAAAAGTTCCACTGATGTAACACGGCTATATGATTGTGACGAATATCTATATATTATATAAATAATATTAGGTAGATAATTAGAAAACAGGTATAATATGATGTAGGTATGTACAAAATTTGATGGATAATTTAATAAGTAGTACTTAACACACTTAGAATTTACTTTTATGTCCTGTCGAAATGTTTACTACCTTCAGACAAGAAAACATTTAGCCGAAGTGATTTAGTTTTTGTTAGTTTAGTTAAAGTAATATTCCTTAAGTTCATGATGTGATGATGGTATATTCATATTTGCAACCAACTTGATAAAACAGAAAATGTGTAAAATGCTAGGCGAAATTCACTGACTGCTAGACTATGATTGATTTTGCATATTCATACTGGTAAGTCCTTAAGTCAAGTCCACATTTGCGAATATACGTTCACAGATGCTTGCCAGCCTTGACATAGCATAAAAAATATCATAGCTATATTGCTTCACTCACTTAATGTTTCTTTTTAAAAAAACGGTTCTGAAACTTAAAAGCCTTTTTAAGTTACATTAGTAGAAGATGGACTTGTCAAGCATTACAAATGTTCGGTTCTTAGATATTTGACAAATGTTTCATAGAACTTTACAACTTAAATAATAGTTATTGCATCATTAGGCACTTCTAGCACATATTATTAGTTCGCATGTGAATTAAAAAACTTTATAAAAAAATTATATCGACTTCAAAAAAAATTAAAAACAAAAGTTAAAAATAATACCGAATCTAATAAACCAAACTTTAATTAATTAACCTATAAAAATACCCTACCTTTAACAAGTGGTACAAAAGATACAGCTGTTTCAAAAATATCGATGATTTTTGGTACCTTATTTTACATTATTGTACACCACGGTTACAAATTAATTAATTCCATCGGTTTTTTATTATTATAGTAATTTACGATAAATAAGCTGATAAATAATAATAAATAGTACGACTACTATTACACAGCTTTAAAAAAAATATTATTTATTTATTATTGTTTTAGTGGATAATTTGTGAAAAATATTTATTTTGAAAAAGCTTAAAAAAATGTATGAAAACACGAGTGACCAATAATTTAATAAAATTAATATGTGCTCATAGCCGATTTTAAAATGGTATAACTCATCTATTCACGTTTGCAAGGAGTGAAATTTGGTTAAACAACGGAGATTGCAATATTGGAATATTTATTTACATTAAATGTACCTGATTATTAAAGTTTAACAAAAAACAAAATTTGAGATTAATAATACCGTTCTAAATTATAATAAACGTTCAAATTGTCTGCAACCCACTCTGATGCAGGCCCTACATGTCGCGTATAGATAGATATGAGTCTGTAAAATATAGTAAATTATCTATTATTTGCTTGGCACCAACTCCAAAAATAATTCATTCATTTAATTGTGTAGGTTTCTGGGTTAAAGGTAGGATATTTTTATGGGTTAATTTTATTCAATGTTTTTTTTAAGTCGGTTTTAATTTTTGTTAAAATGTTTATTTTTAGGTACCTACTGAATTTTAAATATATAAGAGATGGGTAGGCCAATTAAAGATGTTAACTACTCGTATAAGCAAACTATGAAGGTATTAAGTCGGTGCCGATGATGTGCTGGTTTTAACCACACCGCTCAAGGTCACTCGCGGTGAGTGTACTTACTATTACGTTTGGCTTGGCATCGACTTTATACCTTTAAAACTAACTTCTGCACTTGGCCTTCTGCTGCTTCGGCTACAGCTTAAAATAGGTATAGCACAAAAAGCCTACCAGAAGTTTTTTCTGTAATGAGCAACAAGTGATCCGCGGGGTTCTTCTTCATCACGACAACGCGCCGGCGCACTCTGCGATCTAAACGAGGGACTTCCCTCTCCTGGACTCCACACCGGTCAGAGTCTTGGGACACCCTTCTTACAGTCCTGATTTAATAATAAATAATAATAATATAATGAATATTTCTGGACATTATGACACAGCACCATCTAGTCCCAAACTAAGCAGAGCTTGTACTATGGATACTAGACGATGGATATAATACTTATATACTTTTTTTTTTGTAAATACATACTTCTTCTTCTTATCGTGTCAATGGCCTAAACAACGTCTGAATAATAAGAGGCCACTTCAATAGCCACTTTAATACATACTTATAATACATAAGAAACACCCAGACGAACACAAACTCTTAAATTCATCACATAAATATTTGTGTTCTGTGGGAATCGAACCCACGACCTCGTGATCAGCAGTCCGGTACTCGAACCACTAGACCACAGAGGTCGTCAATTTGGCTCTTTTTATTCCATAAAATTAAAAATCAGCTCAAAAGGATACAGTTCTCATCGCCGGATGACGCGCTAGCAGTTTGAGAAGGCCGTGAAAGAGGTGTCTGCGGAGGACTGAAAAAAATGTTTTGAAAATTGGTTCAGATGCATGAAACTTTGTATAGAGGCTGGTGGAGAGTTCTTTGAAGAGATTTAATAAAAATATTTTTTTCATAGAAGTTAGTTTTTTAGTTTCTTAAAACTTTCTAAGTGTCCCACATACAATATGCTTTTTCATCAATCTGCTTATTTGTTTTATTAGGTACCCACTAGTTTTTGCGTGTCTTAGCTTAGCCGGTCCTTGGGCGATATAAATAAGGCAAATGTATATTATACACACCTATTTATCTTTCTTCATGCACATTAATTAACCCATGTGGGGTCCTTAAACCCACTAGATGCATTTCGGGAATACCGCCTTGGTTTGATATGTATGGGTATGTATGTATCCTTTGAAAGATATTTGCAAAAAAATATGTCTTAAATATACGTGATATTATTGTAATGTTAAAATTCGCTGACCAGAGATCCTTGGGAGCCGTCGATGAATAACAATGGCCCAGCAATCCGCGGATAAGGCTTGATTCAGACGACACGGAGCGGCCATTACTGTATGAATTTATGTATGTGGTCGCTCCCCTCTTTCAGTGCTGTGTCAATTTTTTATATGAATATACTTTTAATGCAAATAAAGACTTAAAATAATGTGCTATAGATAAAAACAGCGCACAAAGAAAAATAACACATTGACTTGTAAGTGTATTCAAAAATATAATTATACTACAACATTTGAAATATTCGCTAATAAGTACCTACAAATTTCAAAACCCGTAAACAATTTCATTAGATAAGTTATCGAGCTGGACCTGCTGAAGCTTATTTCGCAGTGTGTATAAAGGTCTCTACTCGTAGTAGTTAAAAAAATGTGCTTTTGTCAAGATGAATTAACTTTATAAAAATCCGCAAACTAATAAATCTGTTATTAAATATCACAGTATTACTAGGTTTAAGATTATCCACAGTCTTCGATAATTAAAGCAATTAAAAAAATAAACAGTATTTTTAATTTATTTCTAGTTAGTATTTTTTATGTAACTGAACGGAATACCTCCAGTTACGTTATTACCCACTGTTAAATTTTATTACATATCTCGTGGTTAAGTGGTAGTATTTTTACGAACATGTTAATATAATAGCTCTCATCTAAAATCCTTTGTCCTGAATGATTGTAGGATCAACGCACAGCCTAAACCACTGATCGTAGAGACCTGAAACTTGGAGGGAGTACCTAAGGGTTAACTAGCAAAACCATTGGTCAAAACTACCTTGGGCAGTCAAAAGTAGTTTTGACCAATAAATAAATAAATATTCAGGGACATTTTACACAGCACCATCTAGTCCCAAACTAAGCGGAGCTTGTACTATGGGTACTAGACAATGGATATAATACTTATATACTTTTTTTTTCTTTTTGTAAATACATACTTATAATACATAGAAAACACCCAGACGAACTCAAACACTTATATTCATCACATAAATATTTGTGTCCCGTGGGAATCGAACCCACGACCTCGTGATCAGCAGTCCGGTACTCGAACCACTAGACCACATAGGTCGCCAATGGAGCTGGTTAAAAGTAGATTTGTCTGATTATGCTAGTAAAAAGTAGTTTTGACTGGTTATGCTAGTCAAAAGTAGTTTTGAGTGGTTAAGAGTTTTGACTGCAACATTAAATTTATACTTACTTATTATTTGCGTTAACTAATAACGTATTCTGCCTTAGTCTATTAAACGCAAATAATAAGTTCGACTGTGCTAGTTCTAATTACAGTATTACCGCTAATTCACAAGTTAATTAATTTGTACGTATTTATCGTGAGTAGTTTTATTTAAAAAAACGTGTATATCGTAAATATAAATATACGTCATGATGGGTTTTGATCAGGTCGTAAATATAAGTTGAGCTGAGAGAACACTAAAAGAGATCCACTTATTCTCTTTTGAAGTTAAAAGATAAAATAGAAATGTTTGTTTGTACCCAAAATTCATAATTCGGTGGTGATAATAATGTTTGTTTATAAATTCCACTCTCACATTTGGACATAGTATTTATATGTATCTATTGTATTCAGAGTATTTTTTACAAATTGTAATTAATTTGCCTTTGGGTTCAGAAGGATCTCGCAAGCACTTATACCATATTCATAACTACTCAATTATTTTCCGCGTTTGACTACACAGTTATAACTATTAATACTGTTTTATTTTAAAATAACTACATAACCAACACACATATTTAGCATGAAAATTTACCAAATTTTCACCATATTTCGGGATAAACAATACATTATAGAATTCATTATACAACGCATATCGTTTTTTGGAAATAGAGCTAAATACCTGCCAAGCTTAATTCTTAGGCCGATTAAAAGATAATGGCCGTTCAAAGTGTCATTATACCCCTCTTCTGAAAACGTAAAGTATGACTATATCTGTAACACTCAAAGGAATAGCGAGGGCCTTACACAATAACCCTCTAAGTTATAGGTAGGTGCTTTTTGTCAGCCGCACTCGACTGACGACATCCCCCGTCTTGCTTACATACATTTCATGAGCTATTAAACCCAACCCCTGTACAGATGTCACCGTGAATATACAGCGTAGCTAAATACCCTGCTTTGCATATATTATAATAATGTAAATCAAATTAAATACATATTGATTTCTTATACTTACGCGAATATTAGATATTGCAATAAAACTACTTCTTATGGATTTTATCGCGGTATATTGATATTATTTTAACCCAACGTTTCGTTTGAAATACATATATTTCAAGTAACTTGGCTCTAAAAAATAATTCAATTATGTTCAAAGTAATGAGTAAAAGTAGTAAATTAATGTACATAGTGTTGATTATCCTGTATGGACAACTTAAGTTATGCGTACTGAGTAGTTTAGTTGAGGTTTTGATTTTGCATTTTTTTAATAGGTACCTAATGAATATAATGATAAAAACATGCTTTGCCTTTAATTATTACTAGGTATGTACTTACTATACATAAGAAGTTTATTATGAGACGTATTCTTAATATTTATAAACTGGTTGAGTATGAGTCAAACTCCTGCATTAAGGGTTTCGTATCCTCTATTCCGGCGAGAAAGATGCGTCTTAAAATATAATAATAATTATATTCTTCTAATGAAACCGCAATTTTAACTGGATAATTGTAGGCATTCCTCATTGACAAGTGGATAACGAAGTGATCCCTATTATGTTATTTTTCTTTTAACTTGAGATAATCCTAAAACTTGGCACATTAAAATGATAGCTGTCATACTAGTGTATTTTTATATCTATAGAACAAAGCTTTGGGATTTGACTAGAAATTTGTGATATAAGTTGAGATTTTAAGATGTTGGTGATACGGTTTTATATTATTTTATTTTGTGTGCAATATAATAAAGGTGCCAGATTTTACTTACTATCGAATTTGCTTTTGGCATATCTAAAACGGTTTAAAAACAGCTATGTACCTAATAGAAAAGTTTTGACGAATCATAAAATTATTAATTGGTATCTAGTATTATACATATTAATAATGTGAAATGTTCTATATCTGCGATGACGAAACTCTAAATAATTATGTAGGTTGTAATTTTCACTTTGTCGTATCGTTAGCCATAGCATTAAGGCTTCACTCACAGGGGATTTAGAGTCGACAACACTTGACTATCTGATCACCATGTCTGTATCCTACATAATTACAGAAACCTTCCCCCCTCCCCTTCCCAAACTGTCTATGAACAGATTTAAACATTATTATGAGTAAATCAGAGATTGATTCAACAAACAAGGTAAATTCAAGCACTTGTGTGATAAAATTTTCAGATAAGTAAGTGTAAGCAGGAACTTATTAGGGCATTGTGAAATAGGCTTTTATTCTGTGTCAAATAATGGACACACATACAACATGAATCCAATTTCAATTTTAATTTCATTGGGTATATTAAACATTTACCAATTCATAATTCCATAATAATTAAATGATAAAACTAAAAAAAGAGTTCCACGTCGATTACCGACACCACTTAATGACCCACAAAAGTAGTGTTATTTTATTTAATAATAAATTAAAACTGAACACTTTTAGTTGACAACGAAATATGAGGACTGTTTAAAGTTTAATTTAAAATCTCAAGTTAATTTAGTATGTACACATACTAGATAGAATTGTTTAATGCGCTGCCTGAAACCAACTACATTATTTCGCTTATAGTTTTTAGTTAAGTATTTAAAATTACAAGAAATAATTTTACAAACTAGACATAGCCTACACTTCATTTCACGATAGGACAAATTCTTCACTCCCCTATAACAGGTAAGTAGGGCGCGAAAATGTCTGTCCCACCTAGATCAGTGTTTGTATGTAAGATCATTAATCAGGTTTTAATAATACTTCCCGGTAATGCAATCGCGACTGTCACAGTATTTGATGTGTCATCACTTGCTTGATCAGCTGGGTAGGATAAGTAGTCGTTTTTATTATGAATATTTAATATTATTATTAATGTTAATGTCGCCGTCTTGGTAGAAGCATTGATAGCCTAGTTAAATAACCACGAACTGACTGATCTTTGGTCTCGAAAACGAAGCCAAGGCGTGCACCACCGACTGTTTAAAATCATAATAATTATATGGAAATGCATTATTAGTTTAATGACTAGTTGAAAAGGTATCGTGGAGGCAACATAACATTTTATTATTATTATTAATAATAAAATTTATCATAAAATTTTATTATTATATTGGTCACATTCCATTTCTTCAGCACATGACAGCACAGTGTTTTCCAAATTTCATTCGCTTTCTGAACATTGATTAATTGCCCAAAATATATAGGTAGTTAAAATGTTGTTATAGACAAACCTAGTAACAATAACTTTTCGCCCTATTTTAATTGTATGCAGTTTCATGATAATATTTGTACAGACATAAGTTGCAGGTAAAATATGAAAAAATATTGACAAGGCAACCTTTCGATTTGATGGTAATATTATTTCATAAAGTATAAGAAATAAGACTACTTACTTCAATCTGGTATACTAGTAATATTACATTGTTGTTGTACTTAAAATTTTCTTAATAGAAAAATACTCAAAGCTCAGTAGTTAAGAAACGTTCGTTATTCATGTCGTGATGTATGCAGTCTGTTGAATGTTTAGTAATTGTTTGGAGGGAGGCGGCAGGGAGGGTGACAAAGGACCCTCAGGGTGGCGACGCGACGGGCCCGCAATCCCCTACACATATTACACTACAACTACACTCAGCGAAAAATGAGGCGACTATACTAATGATCTTATACCTCTAATTATATGTTTATAAATCTTAATTACGTTCTCAGATTTTGACTATTTATGTCTGTTGGTAAATGGAGAGTTTTTTAATACCTACACTTTTAAAATTCCATATTTTTTAGATACTAAACGTATTATACATACAAGGCAAAATCTAGAAAGCCGTTTTGAAGAATGTGCCATCCATAGCAAGTTTGTATATATATAGAGACAACTAGATCTACCCAGTTCGTATTCGCCAGCCAATTGATACATCTCGGACAATCAACAGAAAAATTTGGATAACAATGTCTCCAACTGCATACGCAAGATGACAGTTGTATACACACATATTTGAGTATGAAGAACTCCAGGGACCTTGACGTCGTGTAGGTATTTAGTTAATCTGTGGTGAAAGAGTTCAAAACATATCGCTGCATAACCACACCAGTGCGGCAGTGCTTGATGTTAAAGTTTGTATTTTATTAAAAACAGTGGTTTAGCAATGTTCCCGATTTATGTACATACACAAATTCTGGTTTGCACCATAGCTTATTGCAGTACACATGTATACACCAATGTTAGAGTGAAATAGATAGGACATTCACTTACACACTGAAGGCTTGTACACACTAATACAATATAGGGTATTTAGTCTGAACGGCCCCATATGCATATCCCGTGCACCATGTCACAATGCCTTATAATTAGAGTATCTGGAAAAGGTAGAAAAAGACAGAACAGATCAGAAATTATTGTTTTTCTACAGAAAATAATAGTAATCTAAGAAAAAATAACCTTTTAATCCAACTTTTTAACTTTGCACCTAAATGTACTTGTTGTTTTGTTTACATTTTTTATAGCCGATTTGTGTTAAAACTTTGGGCCATTCGACTATCTATCTACTCTTTCTGCCCGGAAGGGTTAATTAACGAAATAATTCCTACTTTTAATAAGTCGTTATTATTATTGTCTCAAGTTCTCTGAGAGTATAACTTACTTATACTCATTATTTGTAGAATAAATGTTGATTATCGAGTTATAGCTTATTTAATAAAATAACCTCGTGGTATCATACATTTAGAATTAGTTTTACAACTCATCAAAGATTTGCAAGTATGATGTATATACGCACTTATCACTTTCCACTAAACAGTCTCATTGAACGACATCAAAACTTCGTATAAATAGTATAATATATCATACCTTAAACTTGGTCCCACTAAAATTTAAGAAACAGACCGTCTTCTGCAAAGAAAATTTATGTTAATTTTCTTATATTGCATTAGCATTGTTTTTAGACACCTCTGAATGCAAATGAATTCAATTCAAAATAACAACAAATACGAGAATTACAGCCAATTCCGACCTTTTGTTGAGATTGACACTATCTGTATTATATCCTATCGATATCAATATACGATTTTAATCGACGCTATCGATATTTCTAGATGAGGAATGTAATATGTCTTGTGTCTCTATTTAATCTTATTAAAATTTGTGCTATTTTCAATAAAAACATTTAGGGTTGTGTAGCCAAATCTTATTTCATGCACATATTTTGACGTGTTTACTACTGTCATCTTTCCTACAACAACATAAAGCAAGTATTGAAATCGAATATTTAAGACATGCACTATACGTAAACTCTATCGACGTAAAATCAGCGAACTCAATATGAAGATTGTGCAATAGTAATTATCGATATTGTGGCGGGTAATGCTTTGGGTAGCACTATTTGCCTCCCACACACGTTTCACGCACACTGTCGCACTTCGTTTTTGGTCCCGTCCTTGTGACTCCATTGCCAAACTACCTAACGTAACTTTAGTAATACTACATTGGTGTTTGCACCAGTGTTATTTAAATACCCAAACTATTTCAGTCTGCATCAATAAATGGAAAGTTTGGATAGTTGGATATGTGATGTACAAAGTAAAATATATCAAACAGCTATTCGTTGTGTGTAGAAAGCAATTTTGTTTACTTTCTATGTCAATGTACTGACCGTGCATCGTATCAATAAAAAATTCTATGCCTAACAACTGAAAATGTAATATTGACTTAATTTAAATAGCCCAACTAACGCCAAACTGACAAAATAACTACAAAAAAGGAACAGGCATGTTATTTTGTGTTTTCTGATACATTGTTATGTCATTAAGGTGGCAAATAACAACAACCGTTGTATCACTGCTTACTGCTATAATTATAGTAGCACGATAAAGAGATATTACTTAATATTACAGATTGTCTTAGAGTCTAAAGATTATTTAATTTGATATTAATTATCTCCTTATTCATAACGGAAAACTAAACGCGGTACCCAAACTAACTGCAGTTATTCTTATCAGTTTGAAGTTGTGACCACTGTCCTCGATGCTACTATATACGGCATCAGTCCAACACTGGCGAATAGAACTCGTCGAGTTATTTGCACTAGACTGGAACTGTTCAAGATTATAAATTAATAAAAAATATATTTATAATTAATTAAATAGATTCTAATTGAGGTGTCTTGATGTTATGATGTAGAAAGTCGTAGGAGTCATGCATATAAGTAATAGTCACATTTTGCATATAAGTAATAGTGCGTAAATATTATTTTACTACTTTTTGCCCGCCATTTCATCTGTGTAGTATTAGTGTATCCAACCTGCTTTACTTATTTCTATTCTATTTTAAGAAATTATCGGTTTAGCATACTATCTTGTACCCCCGTTTTCGCCTATTTAAGAGGTGATTTTCGGGACAAAAAATATCCTATTTCTTGTCACACGCCACAAACTATCACCATACAAAAAAAAATTTTAGCGGTTAAATCGTGAAATGGTGAAAGACATACAAAAAGACAGACACACTTTCGCGTTGACTACGAAAAAAAATATTCATATTAATTCACTTCACCCGCTCCTGAGTTCTTAAGTCACACGGTTTTAGTCCCAAGGAACCCCAATCCGCCCGCAATATTTTTCTTTTATTTAATCTCCTAATAACATTAAAACTATCTGCAACTAAAATCCTGTCAAAATCGGTCCAGCCATTTCAGAGATTAGCTGGAATAAATAGACAACAATTATAAAACCGGCCAAGTGCGAGTCGGGCTCGCGCATGAAGGGCTCCGTACAAAATTAAGAAAAAGTGGCGTTTTTTGTATGGCCCCCCTTAAATATATAGGGTAAACTACCCTAATGTTGGCACCCTACCAATTTATTGGCACCTTACACAATTTTAACTATATTAAGATTATCAGAACGCAAAACATATTTTTTCAAATGGGAAAACATCAGTAGTTTTATACTCTATTGCCCTGCCAGCATAGAAACAGATGTATTTTCAATATGGTGCCTCAATAAGAAATTAAGTGACGTGTCTGAACGTTTGTGGAAAATATAAATAAAATTTTGATTTTTTGCTAAGGTAAGACTAATTTTATTCTTGTGTATATTAGTTAATCTTTTGAATTTTGACTACAAATGTTATTTCATGTGATTTAAGAGTGCTTAATCTTATTTTAGCCGTAAATAAATTATTGTATTAATGGCGATTTTCATATTTTTTAATAGTGCTAACATTTGGTATCAAAAATATGCCATTAACCTTTTATTGGCCCCTGCCAGTGATGTTAGATCTATTTATTGGTATGTATCAATAATGGGTAATTCTGTTGTGTTTATGATTGGTAACATTGATATTCGTTTCAGTTAACTAACATGAAACCAAGGACGAGAAATTATGTAAAAGTAAAATCAGTAAAGGTGAGGCGTAAGGTGTATACAGAGGAAAATATGCTTTAAGCGTAAATCCTTAATGATATACTTGTGTTGAAAAACTTTTATCTGAAATGGAAGACTAATCGAAGATGAATGACTTAAAATTACCTAGTTACATGATTTATGGCTGATTTTTTATTACTAACTATTTAAGAAGAATAACTCTTTCCAATAAATGCCTACCTTTGACTTTCTTTCTAATATTTTTGAACTAATTAATGTTCTTACTCAAATATACCTATATCTATATATTAAATTAATTAAATCCCTAGAATTTAGAATAGCTGTAATATTGTCTTCTACTCATTTAAGTGTATACCCACAAAATTAATGAGGGGCCAATAATAGGTAATTTTAACTGCCAGTAAAAGGGTTACCTATGCCAACATTTGGTTTTTTGAGACATTTCTTTATAACATAAAAACTATGCAATAATCTACTTTAAATTGAAATAAAAAGTACATATAATCAATCTTCTATGTGTATTTAACCAATATGGATACTCATTACCTTGTTAAAATTAAAAGTACATGCCTAATTTTAATGTTTTATACACGCCACTCCTTAAAGTGCCAATAAATGGGTGTTTTACCCTATGTATTTTATCTTAATTTTATTATTTTTTATAAAAGTAAAAATGAGTATTTTGTGAATATTTCAAGTGCCTACCTCGATATCAATAATGGCAACACCATTATTGTGTTATATTAACAGTACCTAAAAAGTAACAATAACAATATTAATGTGTTTCGCGTTATGATGGGATAAATTTTACGTAGATTGGACCAAGGAATCGCCTTGTCCCATACAAACTTTGCCCCCTTTTTCACCCCTTTAGGATTAGAATATCGGAAAATCCCTTCTTATCGGATGCCTACGTCATAAGAATAACGCACCCTCCAAGTTTCAGGTCTCTACAATCAGTGGTTTAGGCTGTGCATTGATCCTACAGTCATTCAGGACGAAGGATATTTATACAGATTACAGTTTAAATTATGAAATTCTTGAACAACCGAGAATGTAGGCCTGTGGTTTTACTGAAGTCCAATGCCACTATCCGGGTTGTCGAGTTTAATAGTAAGTCTAAGCTTTTCCTTAAGATGACGGTAGTATCGGCAATAGTACTTTAAAGACTTAAACTACACTTTATGTCTGTAAAATAAGTACTTAATATCTAAATAATACTGTTTCCATTTTTTTTTGTTTGTTTTGTTAATATTTTTTTACTGTATAGTCTGTTTATCTTAATCATACATGCGGTGTTTCCCTGTAAGTGGTTATACAATCATCTCGTAAGTCTTTATTCAATGTAACTCTAATCTAAGAACATTGTAATAACTGTTGGCAATTCAATAAATAAATAAATAGTAGCAGTATTATTATCGTAATCGGTTTCGTCTAAAATACAATTATTTAGCCGCATCTGGTTAATCTTACCCTAACATAAAAGGATAACAATGATGATATTTTATAAAGAAATTATTCAAGTTATTTACAATTTAAAAAGATTCAAAGTAGTTCCGACGTTTAGAACGAGTGCATTTATGTGTGCAATATCCGTATACAGTTACATATTACACTGAAGACTTCCCTTATCTTTTGCGATTATTCTCTGCTATCATTGTTTACAATTCATTAGAACGTAAAAACTAAAGTAGTATAGGTAGCTGCTAACCTATTTTCTCTGAATTCTGACTCGTATATTCTCTGAAGTCGGCTCAGTACCAGGCACTGAGCCGACAAAATAACACGAATACATCATGTCAATACCTATCTCTCTATTACTAAAGAGGTGAGTAGTCCACCCACTGTTTGTCGATACATACCTATTACGTCCACTGAAAGAGAGAGCGAGCCTATGGCTTTAAATCTACAGATACGAACTCCCGTTAGTACTATTATGTATTTGCGGGCTACTGCCACAGAATATACAGGTGTCCGGTAATTAATGGATAACCTTGTCTTGGTATAAGTAATGGCCATTCAGAAAAAAAATATGACACTTCTTAAAAAATATATTTTGCGACAAAAATAAAAAAAATATCACTTATCTATATAAAAATAAAGTTTATCTAAAAAAAATTGGATTCCCCGGAAACTTTTTTAAAAATCCCTGCCGGATTTCAAAAACAAAACGGGATATCCGGACGGATGGCAGCCCTATGTTTGTATGTGTATCATTTAAAATATTACAAATAATTTGAAATTCTGCTTGTTAGAAATCAATAGAAGCAATATAAGTTAGGTTATTATTTATTTATCGTTTGTATTCTCAAGATACGATGATGGTGTAGTAGGTACCAACGTTTGGTAACATACTTGAAAACCTCGTAAATAAAGCCTTTAGCTTGGATTAACCTTAGCAGTCTCCGTCTTAGTATTAAGATTGCAAGTCGGCTTCGTATCACGAACATCCCGCTGTTATAAGCCGAACAACAGTTAGGCGATCCATGAATCCATGTCACAAAACCGCCGTCTAGTTACCTACTCCGATTAATTGGAATCTAAGCTGATGATATATGTAAGTATGTATGTACTTGTACATACTATGTACCTACTCTTTTTGTTATTTATTACGACGACGTATAGAAGGGTCATCACACTTAAGTATCAACAATTATTAATGTACAAAACGATCTCTGTAATAGCCTGTCTGACCCCAGAAAAACGATTTAAGATAACGATTTATTTTGTTTTTTAACGAAGAAAATTCTCCTTTAATGTGGGTGCGACACACAACCGCCGAAACACGTAAACATTACATTTAATAGAATAATTCTTAATAGGTACTTACCTATAAATAATATAAATTTAATAAGAGTACACAACCCTTACGACAAAGCAATATTTTTTGAGAGGTAGGGCATAGCGAGATTCCTCGCTCAAATTGAGCTGCCCGACTGGGGAAGTGCCTCCGCTTTATAGAAGAACGCAGTGAATCAACAATATTTGTATTTAATATAGTAAGACTAAGGTTACCAGAGGTCTTTGGGGTAGGGACTATTCTTGTATAGACTGATTATCGTATTATATAGAATCTATAATTAAATAAACAGACAGAAATGTCTCGCTGGAGAGTTTGTTGCGCCGCTTCTTCTTCCCAGCAAAAACACGAGGAAGCGGTGAAAGGCGGGCGTTTTTGGGGGCTGTATTTATTGTCGACGTTCAATAAGAGCCAATTAAATTTGGCCTACTTTGAATAAAATGACATTTTAAATTTGACTTTGAAATAAATATATTAAATTAAAACAACTAATTTAGAATTTTTCACTACAAATCGTCAACCCCCTAATACTAAAATAACTAACTAACAGCATATTATGTAAACAATATCTGAAAGTAGTGAAGTAGAGTGAAGTTTAAAAATAAAACATTTGATGATAAAATTCCCGGCGTGTCCTTTGCATGCATAATGTTTACGGGCACGTTGAGTCTCAGTCTGCGCATAAAAAATAAAAAGTGGTTTTATTTCACTCAATTTTCTTTTTTAATAATCCCTTAAAATAAAAAAATAACACGAATAAAAAATCTCTCCCTTTCAATATAATTACCTAATATAAGTATTAGTCAATAATTATATTATATTATAGTGTCTTTCATTACAAGTTTGTGTGTGTTATTTGGTTAGGTAGTGAAGTTTCTTTTCAGGGCCGAAACATTACTGTTTATTATTTGTATTGCGACATGATTGGCTCGCTTCTCCTGCTAATAAAGTGCACTGAACGCGGCAAACATTGTTTATGCGTTTACATTTCAATTGTGGAAAGTTACAATCAATCATCAGCACTATATAGGTACAGTACTAACTTATTAATTACCAGCTGATTCCCGCGAGTTCGTCAGCGTACTATGTAACGAAAAAAATGTTCATATTAACTTACTCCACCACACAACACAACTTTCCGCGATCTTAACTCACGCGGTTTTAGTCCCGCGGAACTTTATTTTTTTTAAATTGTAGTCAACTATCTGCAAATGAAAGATCAATCAGACAGAAAGACAAATAAAATAATTTAAATTGTTTTTTTTTTGTATAAGTATAACTTCGTATGTTAATTTTTAATTACAAACAGATACTTCAATTTTATTTAGCAAATTGCAGTGTTCTATTATAATAAAGTAACCTGATCAACGTCAATCGCGTCACCCAAGTTAAGTGGTCACCTATTTACCCGATATTGATGGTGTTCCAAATAATATAAACATAAATAGGTTAATAATTATACACTTTTAAATTATTTAAAAATATACATTATTTCAGCGTTGTGCACACCTCGACAACGCAAAAGTGTTAATGTATAATAATGTTCCAACGTTGATAACTTGAGTAGGTATCAAATGCTTATCTGTTTAAGGAAGCATTTCAAACTGATTAAAGAAATAGGTTACTATGGCAACGGCAAGTGGCCGACGACCTTATATCCTTATTATAGTCAACATCTTTAAGTTAAAGTTGAGAGCTCGTACCCCGGGTTGTTTACAATATTATTTTTAACAAAATTGTATGTACTTTTTTTTCTCCAGAGCTAAAATGAAAAAAATCTAGTACCTGCAGGATCTATTTTATCCGCCAACACTAACAAAAGTTTGAGACTAATTTCTGCACTATGATAGGCTTCTGTGGCTATAAAATTAATTAGAAACCAGCTTCTGCTGTTTAATTTAATATCACGAGATGTGCCACGTGGACTTTCCAGACTTTAAAAAGCGACCAAATCAGTTTCGGAGAAATTTAACACAGACACAGACATGATAATTATGTAATTTCCAACTATTCGACATAATGATCTTTGTACTTTGCACGTTGGCTCAGGAGACAACAATAAATATATTACTAAGTAAAATATATTACTACAAATAATATATTAATATGTAGTAATTCCTTATCCTAATGTTAGCAGAAAAAATATTTATTAATATTATTTATTATTGTTATTTATAATGATTATTTAATATAATTATTATTAATATTATTTGAATTTTGCCAAAAAACAAATCATTTTCTATGACAATAAACTACAATCCATTCCGTAGCAATATAATTGTAAATAACTTGAATAGGTATCAGTGATTTTTTTTAGGAAAAGATAATTTTATTAATATTCTTTTTAAAACTCGCGGCCAATTTTGATTGGTTCCTAGGCAAAAATAGATTCCCCCAGTCTTAATACCTAAAAATAAGGTTTTGACTATGTACGCTATGAACGTAGTGATTCTGCAGCCGGATCTTAGACTATAACTTCATTAACCTGTTAATTTATTTCTTACCCTCCTTGTAAAGTAATTATCGTTCCCGTTACCACTACCACCCCGGTTTTATGGAATTATTTCTGGGACAATAAGTATCGTCTATCCTTCCCCGGGACTAAACCATCTCCATACAAAAATTAATCGTTCAGCTGTTCGAGACAAACAGACATACTTTCACGTTAAAAAAATAGTATCGATTTCTATAGAAAAACACTTTATTATACCTACATTATCCGACAGTGCTATTATATCATTTTAGAAATCATCGTGTTCGATAATTTTCCCCTATCAGGATTCAAACCCGAAGAAGATACACCGTAAAACCGTAGTAGAAAAATGTATTTTTTTATTTTTTATTTTATTTATTTAAAAATACTTACTCGTATTCGATTTTTATATCTGCTAAAGTCACGTGTTAAACTCTGTCCCCCCAATATTAAGTATTAGTTTACACCGAACCTCGACCCGATGTAAAGCGATATACAATATAATTATAAGGGTCGCTTTAAAAGTTTCTTTATTATTTTTATTAGTTAGGTACCTACTAGTAGCAGTTAGTTGCACGTTGACGTTTTCTAACCATCGACGTCCGAAAAAATTCAAATCAAACGTTTTGTGTATGTGTCTAATGTAAACAAGTAAAATATAATATATGTTAACCTCTACAGAGAATTTCAGTCACAGTGATTAGCTATTTCGTATAAAAAAAGTCTTTGGTAGGATTCAGTAATATAAAAATATATCAAGTGCTCGTTTCTCCGTAAGCTGTCATGATCCAATAACTAGATAGGTTCCTGGAACCGGATGCCAAGATAGAAGCAAACTTTTTAAAAATAGAATATGCTTGCCAACAGCTTGGCTGGTACTATGAATTAAAAATAATATAAAAAATAACCAACGATTTTTGTCCTCATAATCTCAGGTAGGTATATCATATTTGTTTAATGTTTCAGGTTCTAAATAGGAATCTTTAAAATAAACGGGCTTGCATGCCAGTAGTTATATTATTGTATTGCTTACGTAGATGTGCATACCAACACCTGTGAAAGGCAGGCAAATTTGATTCTACAAGAAAATAAGTTTACTCATACAAGCCTTTAAATTGGTCATTGACATCATAAAAACAATTTATAAAGCGAGCCTCAAGGGCTATCCACAAAGTACGTAATATTTTATTAAAATTAAATTTTAAAAATCGAAATATTTCCTTTACCTTGATCCTTTATCAATATTTTGAAATATTCCAGTATGACAATCACATAACCTATTTAAAATAACAAATTTCATAATTCCAACTTTTATATGAATTTAATATAATATTTATATGGCTTTTTTATTTTTTAAGCTTACATCTGAAAAATGTTATCGTATATATTTTTTAAAATGGTCATTATTTGTAATATTTAAATATCTACATTGATTCTTTCGATCATTGATTGATAATTCGCAAAGCTTACTGCACTCTACTTTTGTTTCTTCATTATTAATTCTAAAGAAACAAAAGCACGACAATAAGGAGAAACGGACAATACATACCTAGTCATTGAAAATATTAAATTTCCTGCACGTACATATTTGTGTCATAGATATCGCCGTAGATATACGCGGGACATTTTATTACTGTGTGAGACATCTCATCAGTGGATACAGATATGGAAACAGGCGTTGCAACGCATTGATTTCGCTATTATCTTCTACTCGTAGCACGCGAATAAAATTTACCATTGGGATATTTGAATTTTAAAATATAAATATTTTAATGATAACTATTTTTTTAATTTCATATTTTAAAGATATCACAACAAAGTTGATATTTAGAAATATTAAGCAATAATTTAGCTATGATTGCTTTGCCTTTTATAGAGTAATAAAACCAAGAGGCCAGTGAAATTGTACAGGGTTTCTATATAAGGGTTTTTAGAATATCCACGAGTTAATATTTGTGATTGTTAAACCTTTCGCGAAGTATAGGCCCACTATCGTCCGTGAATTCTAAAAATGCTATCTATTTTTACTAGGTATATAGATTATTTTGTATGCCATTCATCGTTATTACAGATAACAGACAAGCAACTGGATCAATGAGATCAAAGTACATTATCTTATCCGAAAGTATCAGGGACAACAAACTAATCAAATTCACGTTTACGTTTCCAATTATTTATTTATTATTCATAATAATTTATTATACCTTTTTGTAGGAAGTCAAACGTTATGATTAGGATGACACACAGAGTGTTGCGTTTGTCTATTTAAATGATTTGTCTCATATATGCCACCACCACCTTTAGAAACAAGACAGAAAATACTTACAAATAAAAAAAAATAAAAAACATGAGCTGTATTTGAAACAAATTCACATTCCCTACAGTCATTAGTAATGACCATCAGTTATGTGTGTATCAATTAGCGAATAGTCTAACAATACTACTTGATGCAAATGAAACTACGAACACTAGTAGCGGTTAATCTGTTTGATAAGCAAATAGTCACCTATGGGGAGTTACAAATAAAATTTTCGCTAAATTAGTAGGTACCTATATAGAAAGTACCCATTTTAACGGTTCCATTGAGTACAAGAAAACTCCTCGTTTAATTTTGACGACCTGATTGCTGCAGAGGCTGAGCGACCGGCTTGTGCGTTACGGGTTGCGGGTTCGATCCCCGCTCCATTTGTACGTTCTATAGGTAGTTGTTCTGGGTCTGGGTGTTTTTGTATGTGAAAATTTGTGTTATTAAACGCACCTACGACACAGGAGAAAACCCTAGTGTAGGGCAACGTTTTTTAAAAAAACAAAAATTTACTGTTAGCCGAGAATGTTATATCTTAGGTACTAGCACACTTATAAAAAAAATGAAGAAATGTAATTAATAATAATAAATATTCCTGGACATTATGATACATAGCGCCATCTAGTTCCGTGCTAAGCAACGAGGCTTGTGTTACGGATACTAGTTGGTTGATATACTACATATATCCATTTTTTTATTTTTTGTAAATGCATTCATATTATACATATGATACAAATTGATACAAATGTTCATGCTCATCACACAAATATTTGTCCCTACCGGGTTCGAACCCGGGACCCACAGCACAGAAGGCAATGTTAACTACCGCTGGACTAATTGGGTCGTCATTCAATTCAATTTAAATACGCAAGTAACAAGTTATTATAAGTAAAGGAAATTTAATAAAAGTCGGTCATTTACTTACCTAAGTAAGTTTGGAGGCATTCATTAACTCGTAATGAGTTAATGAATGCCTCCAAACTTACTTAGGCATATAAATAAATAAAATTCTAAGTATAAATCTTTTCTATGGGTTCTTGCGGACGAGAAAGTAAATAACTAATAATAACTTGCAATTTTGAATTTATATGATTTCGTGAGTCAGTAGTGAGCATTGCATTTTTATAAAAATAGATTTTAAAAAAAATACGGTTTAAATTACGCTAAGATTTTTTTAAACTAATTATCGTTGCTAAATCTGACAATCAACTTCGGACCAAGTCAGTGGCAGCGTTCCCAAATCTGTTTATAGATTCATTAATAAGCAGTGCCTCGCTTCGTCGAGTTGATATTTATTTACGTGCAAATTGAATTATAGCCACACACACACACACACACACGCAATAACGTAGCTTGGTTAGGCTAGGGGAATACGGATCGCTAATATACAAGCAGAATGAATCGTGTAACCAGTGGACTGAGATTGGATTGATGTCAAAGGTTCTAAGTTCGAACCCGAGGCACATACTACTGACTTTTCAGAAGTTTTGACATGCTCAAACGGTGGAGGAAAACATCGTGAGGAAACTTGCATGCTTGAGAGATATTTTCGATGACGTGTGAAGTTTGCCAACCCGCAGTAGTCTAGGGATTATAGCCTGATCCCTCTCAAATGGGGGGAGACCTATGTCCAGCAGCGGGAAATTAACGGGTTGATGAATATACAAGCGTAGCGCTAATCTAGGGCAACACACTTTAGCCCAGATGAAATAAAGTTTTATTGATGAAATAAGTTTTAATCCATCAAGACGCAATCACTAAAGACCGAATATAGTGTTAGTGATATTATTAGTCAGTTAGAAATTTGATAATTATTATTAGGGTAGCAAAAAGTCATAATATAAGAGGAGCTCTACTCATCTAGTCCTAGGTAGGCATAAGTCTTCTACAGTTTGTCCAATCCACACAGTAAACAGTAAGCTATGAATGGAAGATGTACTCAGTCGTGATTATGACTACACCAAAATAGTAACAGTAAGTATTGATTTCACGCACTAGGGTTGGGCTTCTAATCTAACTATAGTAGGTAAAGGCAAAACGTTATCAAGAATTACTAAGTATATCCTTCATCAACAGCCTGTACCTGACAAAATTAGATAATACTCTAGCAAGTTCTAATAGAATTAATGACGCGTCCCCCGTACGGCTCAACGTCTTTTTTTACGAAAATTAGAGGTCTGGGTTAGTAAAGGTTTACGATTGACAACACCGGAACCGGCGGTGAATGCATTTCACGAAGCCATTATAGAGACTCCTCTACTGAAGACTGGATTCACTACTTCACACAATAGTTTTAGTTAGTTCTGTTAGTTCTCTTACTACTTCACAAAATACGCATGTAAAGAGGCATATACTTTGCTTAGCAATAAATACTCAAATGTAAGAAATATGATCAGGTCTTTTTTTTTAAATAAACGTTTATAACTCTTAGTATGGCTGCAAGAGCCTTCATTCATTTCAATATCCTGAACGGTATATGTACATCGTATATTTTACATTTCATCAATATGGTCTCATAGATGAGCCAATCTCGTGCAAAAACGTAAGTGCCTATGGATATAATAACCACAAGATTTTGATTTTAAACAATAACTTCAAGGAATGTAAAGTTCACTAAATTGTTTATTGTTGATTTCCAATCATGAGATAAACAAATAATGGCAATCGTTTAAAATGTATGTAGTATATTCATCGTTCGACAAATCAAGTTCAGTTAAATCACTTATCAAACAAATTGTTATCACGGTAAGATCGATATTGTTTTCATCGTTATTTTCGTGACAGCCCTAGTAAAGTTCGTGTAACTAACCTTATTGGGAGTCCATTATACTACTAGTGGCATGGCGGGCGTAGCGCGTGGCAGCGACGCGGGCCCGTTTTACGTACAAACAGATTTGTTATCACATGTAGATGCCTACCTCAGTACCACATCATTTTAATAAGTCTTAAATATTTTCTTTTCTCTCTATCTCGTACAAATGTGATGTTAAAATGTATCATTTAAAACATAGGTATAGTTAAAAATTCGCACAAAACATTTTATGATGTTTTGGGGGTTTAGGTTAGGTTAGGTTTATTTAGTATAGTAGTAAACACTAAACATAACATGATAACATTTTTTGCAACTCTGAGCTGCTAGGCAGTCCTAGTACAGTCCTTCTACATTTAAGATATAAATGTCTTATGTTAAATTATTATGTATGTGTAAGTAATTAATAAAATTGTGTGTAATTAAACGGTCTTCTTCTTTCAAGGATGACTAATTTTTAATAAGATTTTTCTTATTTAAATGGCTACTTTGTTACGAGTAGTTATTCTTAGATAAAATTAAAAAACCATCTGTTCAGCCATTAATAGTTCAGTCGATGGATGTTAAATGTTTTATTTTTAAACGCGAATTACTGCAATAAATAAAAATACACAATTACAAGATATTACATGAAAATATATGGATCTTCATTTTACACTTTTAAACTTATTTTTGGGGTACTAAATAAATTTATTTGGTAAATTTTATTTATAAACATCTAATATAATAAAAGTTAGCACTTTCTTGAATAGTGCGTTGTGCTCCTATAGTATAAGCATAGAGTAATAGGTATACCACCACCACTAACTGTTAACGGGCAGCAATCATTATAATAATAATAATTGTTATTTATTGAAGTGAAACTTTTTTATCGGCGTATGGGAGAAATTTTATAGCAATGTAACGTTTTTCTGTTACGCGCCATCTTTATTTCTGGGTAACATTTTTCCGTTACGCGCCATATTTATTTGAATAGGTAATCATAGCAACATGATGTTTGTTTGACAACTAAAAACTATACCTTTTCCAATACACCAAGACCATTTCTTTTTCTATTGAGAACTTGCTATTGGTTGATTGATGAATATGATTTGATAAAAAGAAGATTATGATTGGTTCCCACTATTATTTGGAACTGACAGAGCTACAAATTGAAGACTATTGAGTCAAACGCTCTTTTTAAATTCAATGTTATTCGAGTAGATACCATCATTATATCAATAATCATAAAATACAGTTGGAAAACAATTAGTTTAACCAATGCATGTCTATGATAATAAAAGCCTTTTGCATAAAATTTATCTAATTTAGCTTTATTCAACCAATTTCTGTGAAGTTGTAAATGGTAAATCATTTTTCGAAAAATGATGTCGTAAAGAAGTTTCACTTCTTACGTGTGTACACTAATACACACACACTTTTTTATTTTATAACTTCATATACTATTTTATTTACTATTGACATAATATTGACTTGTCGCGTTTGTCTCGCCTGAGGGCACTTATTTTTACTCACCATTATGAACTTGGACATTAGCTGTCGGACTTAAACAAATGCTTAACATCAATAATCACATGTGCGTATCAGTCTTGATTAACATTATTTGGACCAATATTTGTAAGTGCTTTTATAAATAATAAGTGTTGATATTTAGTTGACGAGTTTCGTGAGTCAGTAACGCTTACCTATAGATACATTAGATTGATATCACGGAAGACATGATTGAAAATAATAATGTGCCTACTTAAATGATAAAGTAAAATCAAACACATGGCTCATACAAAAGAAAAAAAAATAACAAATAATATTTGTATAATATGTTAGGATATAACATATTATATAGCCATAGTTTTTTAGAATTTTTTATACTAGAAATAAACATTTTTTAATAAATTTTATTCCAATAAACTAATATCATGTGATTATAAATATAACGTACCTATACTTAATAATTAATTGAAATTTTCAAAAATATGAATTTCTGTTGTCGCTAAAATAACAAATACTAATAACAAAATAAAATAGATATTTCAGGGGGCTTTAATACATACAAACGCGTTTTTTTTGCCCTTTTTTGCTCGATATCAGTAATGGCTACAGGTAGAAACAGGTACAGGACTTGAAATATTCACAAAATACTCAGTTTTATTTTAAATTTAATAATAAATAATAAAATTTGAATAAAATCAGTATTTAACCCCCTTAAAAAGGCATTTTTTTGCCGAATTTTGTATGGAATCCTTCGTGCGCGAGTCCGACTCATACTTGGCCGGTTTGTTTTCATTTTCTATAGCAAATGATAAAACTATACAGAAAAATATGCTTCAAAGTAGGTATGTAATAAAATATAATGATGTAAAGTAGGCGGGCGTACAGTATGATAATGTGAAATATGTATCTGATATTTTGTATATCGATATTACGAGTATTGCCCTACAAGGGGCCACGTGTCAGGTACGAACTCCAAACTTTGCAGTCGATATAACTATGCCATCATAACTGTTCAGACGATTCTATGGGTACCATGTACTTATTACTTAGGCATTGAGCAATTCCTTGAGTGCGCACCATCGTAGTTATTGAATACTGATCAAGATTTTTTAAATAAGGTTCTACATACATATAAAATCAAAATCAAAAGGCTGTGGTAGCCTAGGTGGTGTGACCAGTGGACTGAGGTATCAAAGGTCTGGAGTTAAAACCCACGATACGCACCACTGAGTTTTCGGAAGTTATGTGCGTATTTATCACATGCTGAAACGGTGAAGGTAAACATCGCAAGGAAACCTGCATGCTTGAGAGATTTTCTCGAAGGCATGTGAAGGCATTCCACTTTATCATCTTGTATATTATAGAACATATCGTAACGTGCAGTGTTCTAGTTGCAATTGGAGTATCCACGTGGCTGGTACAAAATTAGAGGCAGTTGGCACGAGTTACTTACTGCCGTATAATTCTATTACTAGTCGAATCTACTAATATAACATTGTTATGCCTGTTGTACATTCCTGTCCGAGTTCTCGTTGCATAGTTGGGTCTGAGTTCCACCTGTGGTACTGTTACATAGTTTATAATTAACAACTCATAGAAAATGAGCAGAGGTGATCAGCGGTTGCTTTATATTCCATCAGATATTATAGGATAACTATGTTAGGTACCCTGTGAAATGTTTTTATGATATTCAAATTATCATTGAATCAATCAATATTTATTTAATGTGCCTACCTACCTACCAAAACAACAGCTGTTATCCTTCTGCTTGTTAGTAAAAATGTTTATTTATATAGGTATATAATGTTTATAAATATGTTAGAAACCTGTAACTTAATAACAATTTCCCTAATATATAGTTTTGTCTCCTAGTTGCTTACATCACAAAACGGAAGGCAACCTCACCTTTTGATTAATTGCGGCACCAATCGTGTCGTCGTGGGCCGTAATATTGAGCTATTATTTACAATTCTTAATAGGAAATAATATAAACGTTTGGAGATGTGCCATTCCGCTAGCTAACATAGATCACGTCACGAAGCAAACCAAGTTCAATGTCAAGTCAAAGTATTCTTGACGGTGCAAGTGATAGGCGTTTTAACAGTCCCTCAGAATAACAAAACTGATGTCTGTTCATTGAACATTATATTATCAATCGTAATTTATTTTATAATAAATAAGTGTACCTACAGTATAGCTCATAATCAAAATGATAAAAAAAAAACAAACTGAAAAAATATATACATATAATACTGTGATTTTTTAGCCATTTTTTACTCCCTTTTGTAAATACGTCTTCACGTGACCAGAAATAAAAATATTTTCTTTTAAAATTCCCTTTCACGTTTTGTTTTCAAAATGTGATTCTTGAACTTAATACTTGGTGTTGTGTATTAATAATAATAATAATAATAATAATAAATGTTTATTTCGGACCAAGTTACAAGTCCATATTTATTGAAAAATTGACAAAACGCTTATAAAATTTGTGTCCCAATTAATTTTTTCAGGATATTTGAGTCCTGTTTACTTGCAATGACCTGTAGGATGCTAAATATTGATATGCATTGTATTTTTGTCATGATTTTTTTATGTCCTATATTTTTAAATATAATAATTTTGTAGTTATTCATTTACCTACAACTTAAGCCATAGCTGATAACAAACTCTCGCGACTATTGCCTCTAAAAACGTAATAGTTACCTAACGTGGACCGGCAGTGACTAACGTAACCTTGGTTAATGTGATAACTGACAGATAATGAGCCTTGGGAGAAGCGACCTTCTATGATAACTTGTCGTTTAACGAATTTGAATAATATTTTTTTTAACCTTTTTGAAATATATTTAATACTATATTTGCTGTCTTATTTCATCTATTTACTGATTTTATCACACACTATAAAGGATCGTGAGTTTATATCTTTTTTAACATCTTGTAACTGCTGCAATTAGTGAGAAATCGATGTTTTATAAAATTTTCAGAACCTAGTTCTTCAGTTTATCCTCTCCAATATTTGGGAATGGGTTGGATCCTACTCTATTATAAGGCTTATAGTGTTATAGCTAGTCCCGGAGTACCTACCTACATTTGTACAGTACCTAATGAAACTAAAATACATATGTACCTACGTAAAAAAAACTACTTAGTTTTGTGAAATCGTTATAAGAATTATTATTGAGTTCTGATCGATCTATAACTAAATTAATATGAATAGTCCCACTGGTCGAAATTCGACCATAATTAATTTACATTATAAGTTGTTTATGCATCAAAAAAAATAATATTAGCATTCTGCACTCCTTCTCTATATACCTATACTAAGTATAAGTGTGGCAAATAGCATACCCCTCCTTCCGCGCAATTTTCGTAAAAAGGAGTAAAAAAAATTATAAGCAAGTGATTTTTCATTTTTACGGTAAATATAATAAAATTGATTTGCTTCGTATTAATTGCATAGATCATTTTACCAGTTGGTACTACTAGGTACTTTCTCATTTATTTAGTCGTTTATCAAATATGGCACCATTTTTTTCAACTTTTTTTTAACATAGAGGATGTAATTTGTAATTTATTATTAAAGAATTAAATGATTGAAACAACAATGCAAAACGAGTATACTTAGTATTTGTGTAATTTTATTTTTGTGTATTTTTTTATACACGTACCCTTCATGCCCAAACATAGATGCGGGGCCCGTTGACTAATTGTGTCGACAATTAGAGGCGCTCGCCTTCATTAACGTAGGTAGGTATCTATTAATGAGGAAACTTCATACCCCTTGCTTATTTCTTCGTTATTCTATTTATTTTTGACGGATTTAACGATTTAGCCCAATAAATAAATAAATATTTCCGGATATTATGACACAGCGCTATACATATAGTTCCGAGCTAAGCAACGAGGCTCGTTACTGACTACTTTTTTATACAGATATATTATAAATAGATACATCCATGACTCGGACACAAAAGTTTATGCTCGTCACATAAACATTTGTCCCTACCGGGATTTGAACCCCGGACACAGGAGGTAGTGTTAACACAGGAGGTAGTGGACTAATTGGGTTGTCAAAATCCTTAATACTCTCAAATGTGAGGAAGTTCGTGGCCAATGGGCGGCGGATGCATATACGATATTTATAACTTTTTTAGAATTACGTACCTATACGAGTATCGTCAAATAACACAAAACATCGAAGTCTCATTATTGCAAAAAAGCTAGTTTCACTAGAGTATAAAGGTAGAATGGATTCCTACAGGATTACTTCGTTGTCCGTCAGTCCCTCGCATCAGTCCAGTGAGTCTTATAGTAATGCGTGATGGTATCAAGTTAAAATTAGTAACAAGTATTTACTGTATTTACTACTTTTTGTTAGAATATTTATTTATATTGGATTATTTCGCGAGACGAGAGGGTACGATACATACCTAATTCGCGGTGCATGACTACTTGCACTTGACTGGTTTTTACACTTGCGAGATTTGGAATTTGTAAGGTTATCATTTTAGACCGACATGTGAATATCAGTATCCAAATTATACCAGTTTGATCATGGGTTGTGTAGCTTTTGTATCTTTTTTGCTAGATCTTATCCCCACCACGATTCCGTGGCAACGTTACGTTAAGCATGGAATTTAGCTTCAAATAATGTTTACGATAACATTTGTAAGTTTATTAGAGTAGATAACATATGGCATCACAAAAACATTGAACACACGTTTAACAACATTAATATATCCCATATCCAGCAATTGTTTACGTACTTACGCGATATTGACCTAATTTCCACCATGAAGTTATTTCGTAATCGCTGGATGTCCATCAACGGTGTGCGAGGCATATGGCAAGTAAAACTGGATACTCATATGAAATGAAAGGATTGTGAAATGATTTTTTAAATGAAATGATTGTTTATTTCTGTAAATAGATCTTTTTAAAGACACTTTTACAAGTCATGTAATTTTTTTTTAGTATCTAGTTGGCATTTCCTCAAACAAACTCAGAGAAGCATAGCGTTTATAGTCATCATTCTGATTATACATATTATAATAGGTACCAACACCCAGGAAAAAGCTTTATTAGTATTTTTCGGCAGATGAGCTGCTAAATAAATATATATGTACTTATATTTTGACGCTGAGGCAGTAAGCGGGAGTAAGACCTGGTTTCCAACAAAACGAAGAGAAGAGGAGATAACCGGAGATGTGTTTTAAATAACCAATCACATCTCTCCGAAAAGTAAATGTCCGCTTTGCTTGAAACCGGGCCTTACACCACTTTTAATCCTTATTACTATACTTTACTATACTTAGATAGTCTAACTTTTACACAATCATTATCTGGACGATTCTAAGAATCGCAAATGTATGACATTCGACAGTTTATTAAAACCCTTTATTATCCCGCGCGCTGGGTCTCTCCATGAGCATGAGAGCGGTTAATCAACAGTTCATTATTTTCAAAATTCGTACTCTATCGAGGAAGTACCCCAATGCAGTATGCAGTTTTGTCATGATGTTTTCCTTCACTGTTTCAGCGAGTGATCATTAATAGGTACGTAGGTTACATTATTTCGATAAGTCAAACGTGCCTTGTAATTACGATGTATGATGCTAATTCTGTTTAAACTTTGAAACCAATACAAACAAAGTATACAAGCCAAAATTTTGCAATAACAATCAGATATGTGTTTTAGTTACGTAAATGAAATAATAAACATTTTAAAAATAAACTAAAGGAAGTTATGTTTATTTCGTCATCCTATAGTGTATTTTAAACAATATTCCATTACGTCTTGTATTATTATACTTATGTATTATACTATACTTATTACTGTACTTTAGAATAATTATCATTACAGCCTCCGTAAAAATGGCATTAGAGCACATCTGGCCAGCGCGCGCCGTTAATTTACTGAAAGGCCTAGCTTGCAGGAATGTTTACAGTAACAACGACACAAGATGCAAAAATAATGATTGCGATGAATATAAAATTTTACGTAAATAGCTATACTATAATGATACAAAGTTTCAAAGATAAAACTGCAATCGGGATGGAATTGGAAGGAGATTGAAATAATTTCACTCAGGGTGGAACCACAACAACGAATATAATTTATATTATATTATATACCATGGACCTATAAAAAAAGGCGGACGGAATCTCGCTAAGAAAAGATTAAAGAACAAATATGGTCGCGGTATTTGAATGTGTGACTTATGCCCGGTTTATGGCAATCCATCAACCGGGTACGAATCGACTCTCCGAGCTACTAATCATTTTTTCACAGAAATATAACAGCAGTTACGAACACCGATACAGTGTAAGTGAAAAGGAAGTGTAGTTATTTCTACATGGTCAGCAACGCCAGAGCTTCACTGTGGTGTTGCAAACGTCCCTATGCTACGGTAACTGGTTAGTACTGTTTTCCAACCTCGTGGTAAAAATAAAAAATAAAAACATCTACATAACACACTTGGTATCGTAAGTTCAGAGTGAGTCGGGGTAAGTCGTTCGTTCGTCCCGCAGTGGCCATTAGCTTGCACGTCTTGTCGTTCTCACTCGTCGGCGGATCATGTTGGACTAACTAAAATTGCAAGGAAATCCCCCTTGTTCCAACAACCCCACCCTCCCCTAATTGCGGCTCGAGTGTCGATTTATTTGCGAATCATGACTCCCTGTTCCGACTTAATGACGATTTTATGATCTCTTGTCCGGTTTTTGTTATTTTACATTTTTTTCGCTTGAACCATTCTGGCTTATGTAAATTAATGAACACAGGCAGTTTGATTCTCAAAATGGTGATAATGTTTTTGTGCCTGAATAAGTAATTATATAAGCATCATATTCAAAAATCCTTTTTAAAGCTGATCACAGTGATCACAGATAATTTTAAGTCAATTTATTATTTATTTATACGGATATACCAGCAAATAAAAATTAATTACTTATAGATATAATAAAAATAGTAAATTCAGCTTAAACACAACTTAAACTCAAAAACATATCTTCTGACAATATTACTATGAATATAATTTGGCAGTTATATGAATATTGGTTATCAAACCAATGACTTCTTTATTAAATAAGGACATAATCTTTCTATATTAAATAAATCAACATGACATTGTAAGGGTTTGCCAGCAGTTAACGCAAAATGTTACGGGTAGTACACGATGTAATTCACAGATGGAGTTAGTTGTTTAGATTTGTAGTACTAATGTCAAGATATATGTCCTGAAGAACTTCGATATGGCCTATTAACTTTTAATTAACATTTATTATTAAATATTTCGCTCTAACTGGGCTAGTACTATAATTTATAAAAAAAGTAAAAATTAAAATTCTCATGAACATCTTTAAGACAGGCTTGACCTAGAACCCATTCAGTGCCCAGAACCCGATTTTGGGTCGATATTACAGCAAGGCTCTGGGCATTCAATATTTAAGGTATACCTATATATACCTATTTATGAATAGTTTTTGACATGAATGAAAATAATGTCAAAACGTCTTCATAAATATAATAAAGTAATTAAATTCAATGCCTAGAGCCCTAATATAATATAGGGTAAACTACCCTAATGTTGGCACCCTACCAATTTATTGGCACCTTACACTATTTTAACTATATTAAGATTATCAGAACGCAAAACATATTTTTTCAAATAGGAAAACATCGGTAGTTTTATACTCTAGTGCCCTGCCACCATAGAAACAGGTGTATTTTCAATATGGTGCCTCAATAAGAAATTAAGTGACGTGTCTGAACGTTCGTGGAAAAAATAAATAAAATTTTATATATTTTTTGCTAAGGTAAGACTAATTTTATTCTTGTGTATATTTGTTGATCTTTTGAATTTTGACTACAAATGTTATTGCATGTGATTTAAGAGTGCTTAATCTTATTTTAGCCGTACATAAATTATTGTATTAATGGCGATTTTCATATTTTTTAACCGTGCTAACATTTGGTATCAAAAATATGCCATTAACCTTTTATTGGCCCCCGCCAATTATGTTAGATCTATTTATTAGCATGTATCAATAATTGATAATTCTGTTGTGTTCATGATTGGTAACATTGATATTCGTTTCAGTTAACTAACATGAAACAAAGGACGAGAAATTATGTAAAAGTAAAATCAGTAAAGGTGAGGCGTAAGGTGTATACAGAGGAAAGTGCTTTAAGCGTAAATCCTTAATGATATACTTGTGTTGAAAAACTTTTATCTGAAATGGAAGACTAATCGAAGATGAATGATTTAAAATTACCTAGTTACATTGACTGATTTTTTATTACTAATTATTTAAGAAGAATAACTCTTTCCAATAAATGCCTACCTCTGACTTTGTTTCTAATATTTTTGAACTAATTAATGTTCCTACGCAAATATACCTATATCTATACATTATATTAATGAAAGCCCTAGAATTTAGAATAGCTGTAATATTGTCTTCTACTCATTTAAGTGTATACCCACAAAATGAATGAGGGGCCAATAATAGGTAATTTCAACTGCCAATAAAAGGGTTACCTATGCCAACATTTGGTTTTTTGAGACATTTCTTTATAACATAAAAACTATGCAATAATCTACTCTAAATTGAAATAAAAAGTACATATAATCAATCTTCTATGTGTATTTAACCAATATGGATACTCATTACCTTGTTAAAATTAAAAGTACATGCCTAATTTTAATGTTTTATACAAGCTACTCCTTAAAGTGCCAATAAATGGGTGTTTTACCCTATGTAGACCCAAGAGCCGGGTACTGGGCAGTGAAAGGGGAGATAGTCAAAAAATTGTATAGCTCTGATTTAAATATTTTATGAAAAGTTTTTGCATACCTACTGCAATGTGTTCATCTGTTAAGTAAAAATGATTACCTTTTAAAAAGCAAATAAGTTTATGTAAGGTTGTGAATATGACATTTTTGTTCGTACGATTAGCAAAAGTTATATTTTTTTTGGCTGATGCTTTAACAAGTTTCGTTGCAAGGCAGTAGTGTTGGTCATGACACTTTTTCTGAGAAGCCTTCTAGCAGTAGGTACATGAAATTAATCACTTACATTTCACTGTATATTATACATATTACATATTTAATAGAGAAGAGAAAGTCAAAGTTACTAGATGCCTTCATGATATGACCGACGCACCCATTAGTTACCAATGCAATCACTACCAATGCAGTCTTGTTCAACCTATAGGTACCTAGGTATATTTAAAATATATTCTTCCCCGTTTAAGGTTAGGTGATCTCAAGGAATCACTTTCCATGTACATAGTACTTTAAAATCGGCCAAGTGCGAGTCGGACTCGCGCATGAAGGGTTCCGTACAAAATTAGGCAAGAAATGGCAGACTTTGTAAGGGAGCCACTAAAATTTTATTATTTGTATATTGCCGCTATAACAACAAATAAAAATGTTGTTATAGCGGCAATAGAAATACATAGGTAATTTGTAGAAATTGCAACTGTTTATCTATCACGGTTTTTGAGATATAGCCTGGTGACAGACAGACAGACGGACGGACAGACAGTGAAGTCTTATAATAGGGTCCCATTTTACCATTTGGGTACGGAACCCTAAAAATTGAAATGATAAAAAATAGATGTATTTGTAGTATGCAATGAGTCATTGCATTTAATTGCATGAGCGAAAGCACACGTTGCATTCACGGGTACCGAAAATTATTATGACGAAAGTACCTACTTACATGAAGTATTTTTTGTACGAAAATCTAACTTATAAATAAAGGCGGAGATTACAAGACAGGGATTCAACAGTTAAATCAAGATCGTTATAAAGGCGGGGCAAGTTGAGCGGTTCGGACCAATAGCGTCACACCTAAAGTATTTACTTATTCCCACACAAACCCACCCAAGGGTCTTACGTGTCTAATAAACATTTTCTTCGCAAAATTCAGTGGACAGTAGACGTGTAATAGACAATAACTATTGTATTATTAATGTTACGTCACTAGAACGGGCGGCTTTTGACGATGAACTTTGTTAGTCGGCTAACAAAGTATTATTAAATATAGATTTAATAAAACTAAGTTGTAAAAACCACTTCTATACTATTTTGACGACCTAATTAGTCCAGCTACCTGGACTAATTAGGCGTTTGAATCTGGGTAGGGACAAATATTTGTGTGATGAGCATAAACATTTGTATCCGAGTCACGGATGTATCTATACATATATAATATGTTTGTATTTACAAAAGAAAAGTATATAATTATGTAGTATATCAACCAACTACATAGTATATTTGTAACACAAAACTCGTTGCTTAGCTCGGAACTAGATGGCGCTGTGTCCTAAAGTCCAAGAATATGTATTTATACACATTGGCACAGTACAAGTTGCTAAATATCCTCGGGAGCCTTATGTCCAGCAGTGTACGACATTTAACTGAAATGATGATAATATTTACGTTTATTCAACATTTGGTCTAACAAAAGTATATTCAATTGTTCCAGGTGTCATCTACTGGTGATATTTACTGGGAAGGAGAGGAGGATGCATCGAACGAGTTCCTGGAAGTGAAAAATGATGACTCTCTTGTTATGAACAACCTAAAACGGCTCAAACGATTTGGTAATATATTCTTTTATATTTATTTCCAATAAAAAGCAAAATATTTTAAAACATGTCACTTACATACGCAATTAGGTACTACTACCTATACAGAAATAAACAGCCGCAGCCATTATGGGAATTTACCTTCTCATGCATACCCGTTGATTTAAGGTGTTCTTTGCCTCAAAGGTCAGGCTAAGAACTGTCGCAATTTGATTGTTGTACTTTTTAACGTTTATATTGTCTCTATGTTTTTAGGTATTTTACATGCGAACGTAAACTGCTTTGTATTAAATTGATGTTTATTTTTGTTTTATTTCAGATCCTTTTGGATGGTTTAGTAAAGATTCGGAAACGGAAGCTGTGACCGAGAGCATTGACGACAGTGCCAGGTTTGTGTTTTATCTTTTTCTTTAGTCAGTGAAATTTTGTTTTATATTTAGAGTAGATTATATACCGGCACTCTGTATAATTCAGGTATTCTATACAATACCTAGGTAAAGTATAGAATAACTGGGGCATCCAGGCAATGTATGAAATATTTTGAATATTATAGTTATTGCCCATTACATACTTTACTATCTGGTTGTTGCACCGGCATTATATAAATAGGTTAGGTTAGATTAATACTGCAACCCCCTGCGCCAGATTAGAATTCACAATAAAATGAAACATCACAACATAATTAACGTGCAACTAAAAAATCTTGTGGCTATTAATACATACATTACCGGCTGTACATTCATTATTGTATAGAATATCTAGGTAAAGTATAAAATAAATAATATTTCATTCATTACCTACACGGTCAAGGTATTTTATACATTTATACATTATTTACGTTACGTTCGTGAGTCAATTCGGCTTCGCGAGTCATGCCAGGGCTCACGAGCGAAGACAGAATACCGGGGACTAACAGGAGTCGCCGTCGACGGATACGTCTGGGAGGACATCATCATCATCATCATTTACGTTAAAGCTAATTCTGAGTCTTTCTGAGTTTGTAGAAGTCTTGCTTGGAGTAGTAGTACTCCTCGCCTTCCAGATACAACTCATTTTTATTAAGGAAACGCTTTTTATTTTAACTTTCCTGCACATATTATTTTTTTCGTCTATTCATAAAAAGATAGATACTTTTTGAATGTTTATGACAAATTAAAAGATGTTTATAAAAAAAAATTATTATACATACTTTCAGAAGTAAAATCAATCACTAACACTTTTCCCAAAATCAAAAACTGGCACCTGAGATTTTAGTGCAAGTGTCGCGAAAATGGAATTTATTTATTTTTATTTAAATCTTAGAATTAGGGGTGTAGGGTGGGCTTTACTATAGGAATTTGAATTTGAATTTGAATTTGAATTTGAATTTGAATTTGAATTTGAATTGGAATATGGAATGGAATTTAATAATGACTAGTCTATTTGGCTTGTTCTATGGCGGACACTATGACTCGTCTTAAACAAAGATATTTTACGACACTCATTTAGTTAATTTTAAATTTAAGAAAAGTTTATTGAAGTTATTTGGCTGCGATTCAAAAACCCAATATAATATTTTAGTTATAGGTACTGATAGCACCGAAAATAGGATTAAATCTAAAAAAACCCTATTAAAACTGTGTGTATATTTACCAAAATCTTATTAATATTTATTATTCTCAAATTTCAGTTACGGTAAAGATGATGACTCGGATAGCTTCGGGTCGGGATCACCAGACAAGACTGAGACAGAACCCAGAGAAAGTAAGTATTTTTTCTCGGACTAAATCGATCTTTTTCTGCCTGACTGATTCATCAAACCAGAGTTTAAACCATAGAGAGGTTAAAACTTAAAGTTATGACAGACTAGCTTTTGCCCGCGACTTCTCGCGTAAAATGCGTAAAATTAGTAATTTTATCCGCACTCAAACTTCCATCTCTCTTTTCTCCCTTTGAAGGGATGATTTCCGGGATGAAAACTATCCTATATCCTTCTCCAGGACCCAAACTACCTCTCTAACAAATTTCATCTAAATCGGTTCAATGGTTTTAGCGTGAACAGGTAACAGACAGACAGACACACATACTTTCGCATTTATAATATTAGTATGGATGGATGATAATTTTTATGACCCCACTAAAAGGAATTTTACTGTGTTTCCATGTACATACAGGGTGACTTTGAAAGAATGCGACAAATCAAAATGGGAGGTTCAGGAACGATTACCCATTAATTTTAAAATGTATTTTTACGAATCTAAATTGTCAAGGACGTAAATTTGTTTTTGGACTAAGTTATCTTATAAGAAAAACATGATTTATCAGCTTTTAAAAATTAAATAAAAGTAATTATAAACTTTAATAAAATAATTATAAATTTCAAGTATCAATTCAACCGCGCCGAGTAGACTATCATTTATCTATTCCACAGGAACATACTACGTGAAGTATGGCAACGCATTGTATTTAATATTTTTAACTATTTCATTGAGAAAATAGGTAATGACGCGCGATGTTGCTAAACCGTTCAGCTCATCTTACGCATTGGTTTGTCCTTGCCGGCCTGTCCGCGAATACCGTAAACAAATGAAATTTGATTTGTTTTGATTTGACAGTCGCTCGGCAACTTGCTGAAGAGGTCACGATTCATTCATAGGTTCATCGCACACGCATTATTATAGGGTATACGTGGAATTATAATCGCTTTCGCCACTTTTACGTTTTTTGCAGGGTCAAAAAGTACTTATTCCTTTCTCATATTATCACGCTCAAAATTTTCTTGGTTCCACGTAGAATTATACATTTAATTTTGTCGCAAGTTTTCAAAGTCACCCTGTATATATAGTATGGGTATAGTATAATGCTTAAGAATTTATTTTGAAATAAATTTTGAAAATAGAAATATAAATGATTATTCTGAAAAAACTTGCTGTACAGGTTCGTATGGGGAGGTAGAAAGTGCGTAGCTAATAATAAGTCAAGAAATTCCTTCATAGATAAGTTTGTAAACTGTTCGTTTTATTTTGTTGTGCTGAAATGAGGTAAAAGGTTGGTCGTTATATCGACGAATATTCGGATTTTAAGCGATATGCTTTAGAATAACAATAGGCGATATGGCAGTATTATTCTTTTCTTATAAAAATAATATTTTGGTAACTTTTCAGAAACTCTGCGCGTCACGTTTTTGGTTATGGAGCCATGCCCTGCACCCCTCACTAGGGATTCTCCTGCGGTCATAAACATCTCTCGATCACTAGAAAATGCAGTCGATGCACTCTACGAGAGCCTACCAGGCACGCAACGATCTTCCCTCGTCAGAGTACAGTAAGTTTTGCCGTGAATGCTATTAAACCACGTACTTATCATAACTAATCTTATTATTTATTACTAGTTGAATCCATCACCTACTGATGGTCACAATTGAAAGTTATGCGCCAATTGTAAATCCATACCACAATGAGGATTTATAGGAACTGCAAGAATCATATTTGTATCTAATTTCGCCAGCCGCTTTCATAACAATTACCTACTGATATTTAAATTAATTTTATACATGTATACCTATATATAAAATAATTACAGAAACCATTGGAGTCAAAAACCTTGAAATTAAATAGATGTTTACATTTATGTAGTTTGCTTCGGCCGTTCTATTAAATTTAAACTAAATTAATAAATTATGGCCTTAACACTAAGAAAAGTTTTTAGAAATTCGACCCCTGATGGGCTAATATGAGGGATGAATGGTTATATGGAAACCCATATAACTATTAATTATTGATGAATAGTTATTATCAAAGATTCTTTATCTTTTGGTCAGAAATAAATGAATACTCGTTTCAGGTTTAAAAAAATCTCTAAGCAGTCACTTTTCAGCTAATAAAGCCTTGTTGAAAAATCAACCCCATACGACCATTTATTCTTTACCTATACTAGCGCGCGAGCGAGTTCCAAGCAATTTTCAAACGTATAATTCTTTTAAATGTTACCTCTTATTCATGTTATAAAGCAGTTATTAAAAAGTATCATAAATGGTTTCCATCAATAGTGTTTTCTGTTAAGGACAGAGGCGTATAACGGAGTGTCGCCATCTATAACACACGGTCTTCCCGAACATATTGACTCTATATTGATTTGCACCAGGAGGTATCTGAACACCATCAAAGGTTATCGTTACTGCTGTAGATTTTCCTTACCATTATCTCGAAACATGACATCGATATCGATATTTTTAGTATGCCGAGTCAAATCTAGTATACCTATAATAGTTTGTGGAGTACCTAAGGGAAATTATGATAGGTTGGAAGTGGGCTTCACTTAATGCGTGAATACTTAATTGCATAAACAGCTTAGGCCTACGATGAAGATGAATTCTCACTTTTCATGTTAATTACAAAGTTAGATCCATCATTAATTAATAAACCAGGTATATTTAATCTTGTTTTTACGCTGCCAGTAGCAATGCCAACTGAATTAGGCAAATGAAGTAAAATAATAATTAATAAACAGTCGAAGTGCTAGAAATTTATAATAATTAGAGTAACTATCTAAACAAAAAAGAATTTAATCAAGTATATCTAGCAAACTTGATACATTTATGTTAAGGTAACTTCATGCCACAGATGTTTAAAGTTCTCTTAGGTGGACACATTTAATATCACCAATGTATTTTATTTTAGCATAAATGTATACAAGTATACCCTTCGTAACTTATATAGATTCGAAGCAGTGTTAATATATTATAATTAAATAATTTTTATACCTATATTTTGTTCCAGGAACCTGGAAACCGATGATTTCCTGTGCAAAATCACTTTGGACATCGTTACTACAGGATATGAGGATACGGACAAGATTAAAGACATTTTGAGTAACACCATCAAAAACAACGGACGTTTGGGAGAGACGTCTGTGCGCGATGGAGATTTCAGCGCTCAGCTGATTGACCCAGGTTTGTTAATTTGATTAAAAAAATAGCTAAACTAAAACTAATTTTATTTTATTTTTCAGTTTAATATTCGCTACCTACCTATCTGCAGTCAGTATAAATATACACACGTTACGTGGTTACATAGTTACGTCATTACATTACATGCGATCTGCATTTCGTATAAAAACATTACATTTAATATTTAGTATCCTGTATTTTTAGTTACATTTTATTATTTATAAATAAATATATATATATATATATATTCTTATATTTTGTGCTATTTAGGGGCCACATTACATTGTAACGACGGCGAATTCAAATGTGACGAAAATGTCTGCCTGCGGATGTCAGTTAAATGCGACGGTCGAAGGGATTGCTCAGATGGTACCGACGAAAGCAATTGTCCTACTACCAGTACCAGTCAGTATTATCATTTTTAATTTTATTTGCTTTTTTATTGTTGTTTTTTAAGTTTCAACACCTGGTTATTTCTTCGTTCTGTTAATTTTAATTCAATTTTTATTATGTTTTTATTTGTTTAATTTCAAATATTATTAATATATATTTAAACGAATATGGGAAAACAATGACTGCTAATTTTTTTATGGTTTCGTTAATTTTTGTTTATTTGGTTATTAACTGGTTTTTCCAATAGCTTCAACGTTATTACCAGAAGAGCAAAGAAATTCACTTGATTATGATCCTACTGATCAGAATCCTGAAGATATTTACGGTACAAGCCCTGATGGCAGTGAGTCTATAACCCCTAGCAGTCCAGACTCCTACGATCAGACGATAGATAGTGACTCCAGGCCACCCGAACAAACAGATGACCGTTTCCCAGTTGCTACCACCAGTGAGTCGCCTTCGCCAAGCTGGGACACTGGTTCATGGGGTCCAAGAGGCGATTTAGGCGAAGAAAACGAGGCTGACCCTACTGGTATCTTCTATTTTAATTTTGGGTTTTGATTCGCTTTTATTTTTTACTTTAATTTTATTTATTTCATTACTTACGCAAACTAAAAGGCATAATTATTATTTTTTACTTTTTGTTTACTTATACTTGTTTATATCTTTTATTTTTTATAAAGATGCTTCAGCAGAGGAATCTGAGCTGCCACTGACACCTGACCCCCGTGACATAACGACTAGAAGAGTTTACACCACTGATACTGATGGTATAATACCCTTTGCTCTGTTAATTTGTATGTTAATTATTAACTATAGGAACGATCATTAGACGAAGACGAATTTATAAGTACCTCCAGCCAGCCTGAACCCTTAAGTGGGGATGGAGTATGGTGGGTGCACTCAGGGGACCCGTAAAAAATCAATTATCTAAAATACTCGAGCTATTAAGAACGAGGAGGTTAATTACTTGCATAAGGAGTACCATATTCGCTAATCTGATGATTTAAGCGTAACCTTTATGGGTGGGAGGGTAACAAAGTTGTAAAAACTGGACTTATTCGAGCGCGGTCGTTATTATTTTTATTTTAGAGGCAATAATACCAGAATAAACTAAAAGTATAATAATCTGACGATTTCCGCAAGCCGGGTGTAATAAAAAATGTTAATTAAGATTAAAATCGACGAGATTAAAAGCAGCATGCTCGCAGCGAATTTTCGCTGCGAGCATGCTGCTTTTTCAAATTGTCAGAATAAGAAATGGCAGTGTCAGTAACATACACTGAACACTCCCTTTGAAAATCTCACGTGCCCGACTAGCTTAATTTTTTAAATTTTTACCTCTCCCGCATAGTGGAAACATTATAGGGCCATTTTTTCGTCCTACCATCTAATCTACCAAATCTAGTAAGTTTCTGCGACACTCGAGTAAATCCACATTTAGCATCGTGGGCGCCCCTACTAATATCTCCATAAATTTAATACCTTCATAATAACATAGCTACTGAGGTAATGTATAATTATTTTTTATAATTACAAGACGTTATTTTTAGTCAAGAAAAAAACAGTGTTTAGTATAGGAACACAAAGATCATAAGACTTTTCCATCTTAATCAATTGCTGAAAGTTTAGTAATATTAGTACACAAGTCTCCTTTTTTCCGAAATCTACCTGTGTATGTGGGAATTTTATAATATGGGTACCATATTTTGTGCAGTAGTGGAGGATCAAGTAACATGGCCATTGTTCAGTATACCTGAACTTTCAGTTGTTCAGTATACGGCCTTTGACATTTCTCCTGATAACACATATTTCATATAGAAAATAGCAGCTGATATCTCAATCCGAATTATGGAAGGTCCAGAAGCTAGATTTATGGAGCTGATTTATTTAATTGAAACGACACGTTTCAATTAAATAAATTTGTAATATGAACTCAGACTCAGACTTTGGTAAATCACAAATTAGGCCCTAATGGTAGTTTCACCAGTGTTGTCTTTATTTATTTTAAAAAAATATAATAAAGAACGTAATATAGTTTTCAATTCAAATAAGTGTCCCAAATCTGTTTTATTACCTATGATAAGGATATCATAGGTAATAAAACAGATTATTACTAATGAAAAAATCACTTTGAAAGACTTGAACATTTGTCTACAGTTTGCCCACCTGATCACATGCGGTGTGATGAGACACGCTGCGTCGAAAACAGTAAGCGTTGCGATAGCCGTAGTGACTGCGATGACGGAGCTGATGAAGCTGGCTGTCCAGGTAAGTCTAGATATTCGACGAACCATGCGCGCTCGCTTAAATGGTACCTAGTGCCTTTGGAGGTATTCTAATCAGAAACCACCTTTGTTGCTTCCATATTCGTAACAGCAAGAACCATAGCCAGAAATAATACAATAAGTAGCAATTACCGAAAACTCTACCCTCTATGGTCTAGTGTTCGTAAAACGCGACTGCTGAGCAAGAGGTTTTGGTTTCGAATCCCAGGTCGAGCAAGAAGGCGCTCGGAAGTTCGATTACGGTTGATGGTAATAAGCTGGCCCCATATTACATGGGAATTCAAAACATGTCGGCGAAATGTTGCCTAACCATATGTTTAAAAAAAACAGTTTGACAAGTAATAGCTTGGTACCTATTTTCATCTTAGAGACGTCCAAAACTTAATTTTATCCGGAAAACAAAGATAAAATGACCTCGCCCTAAACAATATTTAAGCGTGTACCAATAGCACCTGCTATTGGTACACGCTTAAATATTGTTTTTAATTGGTATGGTTAATCAACATAAAATATTGAGGATTAAAGTATGAAACTGCCGATTTGTATTTAAAACTTGTTTTTTTTTTAATTTAAAATTTTTATTTAATCAAAATAAGTAGGTATGTATGCCTTTGCGATATAACTCTGATGATCAAGATTTTTTTTTTACTCATCACCATCTAGTCCCAAATTAAGCAGAGCTTGTACTATGGGTACTAGACAATGGATATAATACTAATATACTTTTTTTTGTAAATATGTATATACTTATAATACATAGAAAACACTCAGACGAACACAAACACTTATATTCATCACATAAATATTTGTGTCCCGTGGGAATCGAAACCACGACCTCGTGATCAGCAGTCCGGTACTCGAACCGCTAGACCACAGAGGACGTCAACACAAACTGTGTGAAAGCATTTTGTACTGCCGCCTGGAGAGAACACTTTTTATCACGTAGAAAATTGTCCAAATCTCAAAAAAATGGTAGTCCGTTGAAGCAAGGTCTGGCGAACTGCGGAGGGTGACGAATGGTTTTTAATTGCAGTTCCTATATAATTAAAACGGTTTCTCGTGTAACTTGAATTTTCGAAGTAGGCATCCATCTCTTTTTTCTAAGATGAATAAAAAAAACAACTGAAAGTCGATAATCGAATGTTGAAAATGTATAGGTAGCATTTGAAAAAAGTTTTACCCCAAAATATTAAACCATGAAGGTTCTATGTCAATTTGAAGCCTATTAAAATAAAAAAAGGCAATTTCATACTTGAACCCCTATTACAACAAAAATAAATAAAGGAGGGTGGGAAATGTACGGATCATCCCGTTATTGTTTTTTGTGCAACATCTGAGTAAGTAGGTACTGAAATTAATTGAAAATTAATACATGTAATAGTGCGATTCATATATGTTTAACGTTGCATTTCACTTACGAAAAAGTACTAAGGATAAGTGACGCATATTTCTGACTAAGCGACTGTCGAACCTCTTTAAGAACAACTTATTAAATATACATACCGTATTGTAGACATAGGTTTCATCGCAATATTATCTTTCCTGGGCAATGTATAGTATGTATATATATTTTGGTTGGTATATGGATACTCTTGAGAATCTAATCTTGAGTGTCTATCATAACAACAGTGAATACTCGATATTGTGTTCCGAATTATGCAAGGCGATCAGCGTCGATTATAGATACTTTGAGTGCAGCACTTGAAACATGAAGATGACCTATATAAAATACGTCCGAGCCATTACTACCTACTTTATTTTCGTAGTAATCTCCACTTAAGATAATAGCATAATACTATGTAGGTTAATGGTAAAAAATCTAAACCTTGTTATTTGAAGTCCAAATACATTGTCTTAGAACTTTCTGACTTATAGAAATCACTGTAGATACACATAAATTAGTACAATAAATAAATAGCCCACAACGGTGTTCACAGATAAATCTGTGGAAAATGGTATATAATAAGTAAAACGCCAGGTTTGTTGCATTTGAATTTAATTTCAAAAGATACACTTAAGTTTTTGTCGTGATTTGATTGTACGTCATTAATTTATTATCTATTGTTCCAGTTTTTAAAAGCCCCTTGAAATTGCTGTAATGTGATAATTATTTTCAACGCGTATAAGAGACGTTGCTTGTACTAACTGTTTCGTTACATTATAGTTACGATGAAGTACTTGAAATTCAAAGCGGCGCCGGACTTAAAAGGCGTCTGCGCAGCTTCGTAATATATCAATTAGTTAATAAGTATCATCAGTGTTCTATATATTAATTGTTATATTATTTCTGTAATTGGCAGATTTTTTTCAGAAGTAGATTACAACTTTTACTAATGAAAAACTCATTAGAGTATTTTATTAGAAAATGTATTTCTTAATTTTCGATTTTAAAAAAAAATGTTTGATTTGTTTTGCATTTACTCCAAACACAAATGTAATTAATATTGTTCAAGAGGGATTTGAATGCTTACAACGAGTCGTTTGGTAGTCTGTTAGAGGTAGGTACATTAACACTATTGGGTATCATATGAATAGCTGCAATTCCCATAGGCGATGACTGTTTGGATTGAAATAAATAGAAAATGTAGGATTATGGACTTGATAATGTGACTTGCCTGAGAGGATAAAAAGCTTGTTTTCTAATCAATTAAAAGGAAATATCAGATATTATTCAATCATAATAAATAATTATAACAAGCTTCTTCATTATACTATATTTTACATTACATTATACTATAGTTTAATCATTTAAAATGTTAAAAACCATTAAACACTATCAAATTAGTCAAATATTTTGTATTTTGAATTTCTGTTCGTGGTCTATGTCCATAACTTAACAGGACATGAATTTATACCTTTTCTCATGTTTTTGTTAAATACCTAATTACAATATTTTTTTGCCTATAAGCCTGTATATGTTTTTGTACTTGACACTAGATGGCGTTAAATGTAAAAATTAAGTATATAATTACGTTCAAAAAATAATAATGCTTTTCTAACAATTTAGTATAATTTACCAGTAATGAAATAGGAGTAAATAAAGAGTAAAAATGTTTAGGCACCCTCCCTTACATCAACTTTTATGCAAACTGGAATTTTAGCGTGGTCGTGCTAGGAAGGAATCTTCCCAGCACGACCTGTATATCTAGGATAATTGAGAGGTATAAAATTTCTAATTAGTGGTATAAAATAGTATAATTTAAAAGGATTTTATTACCATCAAAAGTTATAATGAATGTGATCATGGTCGTGCTATGAAGTACAACACTTTTTTTGACGTTTTGTTCCTTTTCACGACACAACTTCAAACTCTGTTATCATGCGGCGTCGCAGCGGTAGTGGCCCCCCCCCCCCCCGACATCATTTAGATGGACATGAATAAAAGTGAAACTTAACGGGTGAGGCATATAGTTCAAGATTAAATAATACATAATGAATACAGACTAACTAACCTAGAATATAAATTATAACTGAATACCAATAAAGACAATATATACAATGATAGGGTATATAAAGGGTACGACGATAAACAATAATTATTTTTATAGTTTTTAAGTCGGTAAACAAATGATTATAAATTATAGCACAGATGCTTTGGTGTTCGCATCAAATCAAAATAACATTATTCCCTAAGACCGGCTTTGCTCGTCTATTTCTTCACTGTTTGAATTCTAGCGTTTCATTGGTTTATAAAGTACAAACAGGTAACATTAAATCGTATATCTTATTATATTATTCTATTAATTACTTTTATCATCCGTCGTAGGTAATTTAAACGGACAATACCAACCGATTATTCCAAACAACATATGAAACTATTCAATTTTCTAACATTATTGTGTTATTAAATTTTGCACCAAGAGACCCGGCCAAGAGTTTTAATCTCATCATATTAGTCATCGTATCGCCTGTGACACGTATCTGTGTCGCCGTTGCCATAACATCCGTTATTAAGCCATCGATGCGCCTTTATAATGATGACTTTAGCATTCCTCTGGCTGCTTCCAAGCACTGATAATTGTAGCTTTGTTTCAGCAATTTTGTCTTGCCTTATTATTTAGGTACAAACTGATCGTAGGAATTATAATGAATACGTACTATATTATTTTATGGAGTCACTAGCTGCCTCCCGCGGCTTTGCCCGCGTGGTATATATATATATAAAAAGTAGCCTAAGTGTTAATCCAAGTAATAAACTATAATGTATACGAAATGTTATTAAAATCGGTTGATCAGTTATTGCGTGAAAGAGTAACAAACATCCATCCATCTATACTTACAAACTTTTGCGTTTATAATATTAGTAGGATTTTGATATCCGTTATAAACAAATAGTTATGCACTTTTATTTCTGTTCTTTTTACATATAGGTATGTAAGTATGATTTGTAAAAATGTATCGCGGAATGAATGTGAAAAAGGCGTGAGTGTATGTATGTCTTTATTGAATGTTACTTTCTTGATCATATACAAATTTTTTTGCCATGGAACCAATTTATTTAGGGTCACATTTTATGTTAGTCATAAATGTATCCTTGTGGGCTATCAACTTATATTTCACTCGTTTATCATTCTTACGGCCACATAGTACTTATCAAATCCTTACCTACATTATCACACTGCACAAACTTTCATATATATCGTCTATGTCCATATTCACAATATTTAGTCTCATTCCTCTTTATCGCGTTCTCATACTGCCAAATATATATTCCATCCATCCATATATTTTCAGCTTTTCTGTTACTTCCACGACAATCGTACTTTTCATCTCCAATTAATATTGCAGGCTTATATAATAATAATAATAAATATTGATTTCAGACCAAGTAAGAAGTCCATACATAAAAGCCTAAAAGCGTTGATGATCTGATGTTACCACTGAAACAATTTAATCCAATAAAACTGAAGCCATATTTAATTTATTTTCGTGTTATACCAAGGTTGTTTATGTTAGTTGTTTTAATTGCCGTCTGTGGGTCTTGGCGCCCGGAGCCTTTATTGAGACAAATTGAAACATGCCACAGCACGGTGCATACGGTCGTCCTTATTTATAATTGCCGCTAAACACTGATTCGTGTATGTTTGCATAAAAAGATCGCGGCTGTCACCCGTACGACTTCCTAAATTGGCAGGCCACATTACAACTTCAAATTGCAGTTACCCGCGATAATTATGCAGCCATCCTGGTGCTTTAGTCTCGCCTGACGAGAACTTTTGTCTGTGAGAGTTCTAGAAAACTACACAAAGAGCATAATAAACACATGCATTCGTAGGCGTGTATGCTGCCTTCTCGCGGATAAAACTCTCGTCTGCGTTGAGGTTTAGGATAACAGGTGTAAAGTACAAGATATGTTAATTTTTATAAAGTAAAATTATAGTAAGCTATCCCATCGGAGGGCTATGCAAAAGTTGCACAACGTAACTCGTGAATGAGACGTAAAGAATGACACTTTTCTTGTTTTGTGCAGTAGGAAAAAAAACGACTAAAACCTGTCTGTATACTTATCTTAGTAATTAAATGAAAAGCCTTGCTAATGAAAAGATTTAGTGATAATTTACTACGCCGCTCCCTAAGCACTCGCTGTTATTACATTTACAACGAACGTCTTAGAAATGTTTAATTTTCTTACTATTTATGTGGTAGTATGATGTTTTAAGTTGTGCTTAAGGTGGAAGCTAAATTTTTCGTAGGTTTTTTGCAATTTGTCGGTCATTGTCAGGCTGTACATTGAACAAAATATGATTCGCGCCTGTAATAGGTATTTAGTTACAGAATTATAATCATTTAAATCAATAAAACAGCTCTCAAAGTGCTGTATGTAAGTGCGCGTATCATATTTTGTTTAATGTACAGCCTGACAATGACCGACAAATTGCAAAAAACGTACGAAAATTTGAATTTCGCGGGCTAGCGTGGAGCTTCCACCTTAATTTTGCAAATTGATGAATATAATGATGAGGCTTTAATTAAATATAGTGATCTGTTTCTTAAGCAGTCATTACTATAATATTTTTGCGAGTGGTTTGGCCGTTGTAACCTTCACGACAGCTAATCGACGTCGGCGTGTGTCACTAAACACTAGTCAATCGGGGTCAAGTTGCTCGAGCGTATCGGGGCGCACCGTGTCACAAGAAGTGCCTTAACGACAAAATTGGATTCTCTATGCCACGAGACGACGCGCGACGTGCAAAAAGCGTGTAGAGCGTATTTATGGAAAAGATAATAAAAATCATACATACATATCATTACGCCTGTCGTCCCCGAAGGCTTTGGCAGAGGTGTACTAATGTACACCCACGTTGCGCTGGTATGTTTGAGGTCCCATGTAATAGGAGACGAGCCTATTGCCACCTATTACTAATCCACCTATTATTAATCCAAACTCCGAGCTGCTACTGAGAATTTCATAGAAAAACCCAAGAACACTGCTCGGCAGTCGCAGTGTACGACCACTAAGCCAATGATTAATAAGGCAGTTAATAAATAATAATAAAAATCATAATAATACATAAAAAAATCACTTCAATGAAAATTACGTCACATATTTATGGCTATATCGGATAATTTTATAAAATAATATCATGTCGAGTTATAATTATAGCAGCGCTAGTATTGCCAGCTTTAAGAAATAAAGAGTTAATAAGTCATTCCATTTTTATTATAGGTAATTATTTAGGGTTTCTAGTTTTAGATATAGTTGATTGTCTTGCCTTTTTTTATAATCTTTTATATGCTATTGTCTCAAATTCTCTGCAGAAATATAAACCAAAATAAATATTATAAAAAATATATATTTTTAAATGATCTTAACAGTGCATTAAATAAACACCGCGTTTATGGTATTAAAAATATTTAATTCTAATATAGTTTTCAATATAGTAAATATACTACTACTAGGATATATAGGATATTATGATACGAAGTTAAAGTAAATGAATGCTCGCCGGCTAACCTAACTATTTTGTTTACAAAAGAAAATTAAGTATTGTGGCATCAATTGATTCGATTCGTGCGTGCTCCAACATTTTATACCGTCCCACATAATCCACGATAAGTAGGAGCTTCATAAAATACAGAACATAATATTCATAATAAGACTATTACTACTAAGACCCCTGGGTGCATCGTTTAGGGTTAAACATTTAGTGATAGGCACTGATTTATCGATATCGGCAATATTATTACATTCGTGAATGTTATGCTCAAAATTAGATGAACAGTAGTAAAAAAAAATACAAATTAATGAACTGTCTTTAACTTTGTATTCTGTAACTTTGTTGCTTTCCTTTATTCTTTAATGTAGACTATCTACTCCAAATATGATCTAATATAAATTCCATCTGTATTTAACTACCGTAGAATACAGTACATATTATTTTTCTGAAAAGTAAGACAGACATTCCTCTTACGAGTAGGTATTGCATTACACAAAATCATAGTAGGTATATAGTATACTTACAAATTGTTTAATAAAAACAATGTACTCATACTTAACGTAATCAAATTATAGGTATACAGTGGTCAGTTAAATTATTGTTGTCTTATGACACGTGATTAAATATCTCTCCATTTTTTATCGTATAAACGTGTTTACACAATAGATTCAACATGTTCATTGAACATAATGTTATGTTATTGAACCAGTTCTAGGAGTTCTCTAAAATAAACTTTGTATTTAATAAGATAACTTTTTTAATACTTTCTAAAGGCCACTAGATATAGAACTGCTTTGGTCTTGGTTATTAAAACTTCTCGCTCACTCGTACACAAATTATTTATATTATGTCATAGAACCCCTTCGATTGAATTCGTGGATATCGTAATTTCATAAATTACATAACTATTTACAGAAGGTAAATAGAATGTATGCATTAATCGCTACAGGGACTCGTTGTTTTATTTTACATTTATAATTTCGTACCTGAAAATGTTATTACAATAATAATAATCAATATAAGAACTATATGAATTTGGTATTTACATAGAGTTTGACTATTTATTCCTTTATAACATAACATAACATTAATATACGTAACCATTATAACGCAAAAATATACCAACTGTTAATTGTATGAATATCATTTATCGGGGTTACCTACTCACACCACAATACAAATTTACAAGTTGCAAACAAAAACCAATACAATTACATTTGGTAGTTTAATCTTAAAGCTCTCCAATATTATTAAATTAAAATATAAAGCTTCATCATCATGACTTTCACAGTCCACTGATCCAACAACACACCACAGGGTATCACAGTTTTTAATAAAAAGCTTTGTTTTCACAGTTATCAAAGCCCGTTGTTATCTATAGCTTAACTAGAATATTATTTTGTATGTATTATAAGTAGGTAGTAACTAGTATCAAATTGACACATTTTAATATTTGATGAAATAGTTATAGGGGTCAAAATAACAGTTTCAAATATCTTTGTTACTATTAATCTTATCCTGACCTTTAATTAACTTAACAAAACAGTAGTATAACTTGGACTATGTATAATTATCATATTTTAATTATTAATTGGTAGAAGCAGGTTTCACTTGCAATTTATTTTTATATATTATTTATATACCTATCTCTAGTTTTATAATTGTACACTAGCTTCCGCCCCCGGGTTAAGGTTGTTTAAAAGAAGCCTATATCCTTCTCCAATTTTTTTTTGTATCAATACCAAAATTGATCGCTTCAGTCGTTCACGCGTGATGATATATAAATATAGACTAGCCTTTGCCCGCGACTTCATCTGAGCAGAATTAACATTTTATGAAATGTCCTTATTTATTATGTCCTCTTTTAATAAACTATCCATTCCGCATACAAACTCCCACCTACCTTTTTGCCCTTTAAGGACTGATTTCCGGGACAAAAACTATCCTATGTCTTTCTCCGAGACTCAAACTATCCTTATACCAAATTTCATGTAGATCAGTTCAGCGGTTATAGCGTGAAGAGGTGACAGGAGACAGATAAACAGACACACTTTCGATTTATGATATTAGTATAAGTAGATTATGGAAGTATGGATTATTATTCTGCATGTTGCGACTCAAATTTATAGTGACACTTATTCTTAGTTTTTTATCAGAAATATAAAAAATAAATAGAAAACTGACACTTCTACTCTGTACCAGCAGCCTATGTGTTAATCCAGGTAATAAACCATAATATGTATGCTAAATTGCATTCAAATCTGTTAAGCGGTTCTTGCGTAAAAGAGTAACAAACATCCATACATCCATACTTACAAACTTTCGCGATAATAATATTAATATTTATTTTTTTTTTATTAAAAAATTAAAGAATATTAACTAAAAAAGACACTAAATAAACAAATTATTACATAAATAAGTAACTTTTTGCCGATTATTAAAGTATGTATATAAGTGGCCGAAGCAAAAGTAATATGCAGGGATCGCAGCGCGTGGTGTTTTGTATATTTTGCCAACCCTACTATGGAAAACGTGCAGTGTTTTCCATGGTAGGAAACACTGCACGTTTTCCATAGTACGGAGTATTGATATCAACTTTGAAGCAAATCACTCAAATAATTTTCTATCCCTGTTTAACTCCGTTAGAGCTGGACCGAAGCCCGCCGGGGTTGTGGTGCATGCTTTCGCGAATCCCATGGCCCCGGCAATAGGGCTAGTGGCGTTGACGGGTGTGGTTTTTTAGTCGGTAAACGCTCATGTTGGGCGGAGTCCGACACACCCCGTCGCCTCCCCAGGCGGCGGAACGGTCGATAACGGAGTTTACCGCACTTAAAAAAAAAGGGGATTATTTTCGATAAAATACGATAATGGTCTTACATTTATTTTGTTAAGAATGTTTAGGCAACATTTGAAATAGATTAAACTAAGGAATCACGTTGTTCCGTACAAACTTTGCCCCCATTTTTCACAGCCTTAGGGATAGAATTTCAAAAAATCCCTTCTTACCGGATGTCTACGTCATTTGAAGAACACACCCTCCAAGTTTCAGGTCTCTACGATCAGTGGTTTAGACTGTGCGGTGATCCTATAGTCATTCAGGACAAAGGATTTTATATATATGATATAGATTAAAGTTGTAGTTCTCAATAATAATTTAAATATTTTCTTCTTCTTCTATGGCTTCAAAATAAGATGTTAGTTATCATTGGTAGGTAGGACTTCATTATTTTTTATTTTAATACAAACAGAACCTGTGGTGTTATCGATATTTTTTTATCGATATAAATCTTAGCCCTGCATTGTGTGAAGGGATTGCGTGACGTCGGGAATCGATATTTAGTTGGTATTCATTATAATTGCATGCTGTCTATTGAGCTCTGAAATAATTTCTTGCTTATCAGTCGCCCAAAAATAAATAAACTGACTAGTGACATCGTGAATTTGACGAATAAAAGAAGTAATTATAATAAATATTGTCTGGAAAAAATATTTTTTTTGCAGAGGGTTTTTAAACTTCTTTATTATGTACGGCGTGAAATAGATTTTAAATTATCGATTTAAAAATTATCTTAAGAAGGCCATACACGCTACAGTCTACCGGAAAGGTCTAGGTGTGGTAATAGGTCGCCTGCACAGGTTCAAACAACTGCACAGGTCCTATTCCCATAGACGCTGGAGCGTGTACCTGCGCAGGCAAACCTGCACAGGTAGGTAGACCTTTCCGGTAGACCTTAAAGATAATAATCAAAATTTTAAATAAATCGATAATGTATGTATAATTTATTACAATACAAAATAAAATACTATTTGTCTTCTAAAGTAGTTGTCTTATATTAAGTTATAAAAACTTTGAGGGGATAGATTGGATGAGGAAAGTGGAGGACAGAGTGTTATGGCGCAGTTTGGGAGAGGCGTATATTCAGCAGTGGACTGCGATAGGCAGTTGATTGAAAATTTTTGATAAATTCATTGTTTTTTTGATGACCATAGGTAGTTAGAACTAATTCAAATTTTTAATAGGTATCACATTAATCTAGGTAATCTACAGTCCATTTAAAATGAATGTTCATCATTAGGTGTTGACTTAGGTCCTAGCAAGTACCACCTGTCACTGATTAAAGTCTGTAACATTATTGATACGTCTAGATGGGGCTCCTGCCCACGGCCTTGCACATGGCTTCGTCTTATTTTGCCTCCTGAGTGTGAGTTAGTTTATAATAAATCTAGACAGATTGTTAACTGTTTAATAATTTTGAAAAAGAATGTAACACGTACAATATAACTCATTAATATTCGATAGCTGTAGTATTGTAGTTATGGTTATTATAAATTATCAGTCCTTACAAGTATATATACAAGTTATATATAAAAATCTTGTGTCACGGTGTTTGTCGCTGAACTCCTCCGAAACGGCTGAATGGATTATTATGAAATTCTGTAGTATATTTGGTAGGTATGAGAATCGATCGTAGGCTAGTTTTTACACCCCTAAATGTTAAGGATAACCCTCACCAGGTTTTTTTTCTTATTTTTAACCAAATATTTCTTTTGTATTTTTTTATGATTTGGTAGCAAAAAATACTTATAGCCCTAAATTTCACTCTTCTACCACTAACCCCTATAATGTGGCAAAACAACGTTTGCTGGGTCAGCTAGTCTTATACATCTCGTGTCGTGGTGTTTGTCACTGAACTCCTCCAAAACGGCTGGACGGATTGTTCTGAAAATTTGTATGTATAGTTATAGGTCTGAGAATCGGTTGTAGACTATTTTTTATACCCCTGGGTGACAAGGATGTACCTCACTAGATTTCTATTTTATTTTTTTTTGGCAAAATATTTTGATGTACAAGAGTATCCTACAAATTAGAAATCAATGTGTCGCAATATTTATCCTATGTAGCTACTATAAAATTCTTTGCAATGGTGATCAATTTTGGTACCCGTGAAGAAAATTGTTTCACTATGAAATTGAATATTTAGGTTAGCGTGTTTTGTTTCATTTTCCAAGTTATACCTAGTGGATGTCTCTCTTAGCTGTAATGTGGTATTATATCAAATTAGCAATATTGGTTCATTAAATTAACGATAAGTCAATGTTTGGATAAACCTAGATAACCTATTGTTTGGCGGCCGAATATGTAGAAATACGTTATTGATAATGTGACATATGTTTGACGCGTGTCATGTTCTTGTAGTATTTAGGTGAATCAAGGGTGGACAGTGAACTGTAAGAATGTTTACTTATAGATATCTAATTAGTACTCATTCGTCAAGTGATTGTCAGTTGCCAAATGTCGATGGAAACATATCGTATACAGATATACCTACACATAAATAATATTTATTTATGAGTACATTCGTAAGATATCTGTTAGGATTCATGACTTTTAGTTATCATGTGTTAAAGTTTAATAAATTAAAATTTGAACAAATAACTTGTAAAATACATTAGAAATTATTGATATTAAATAATATAATATAATTAATAATTTGTTTCAACATTTGGGTAGAAAACCGTTAAGTCAAACATATAACTCCGTCATATGCCTTCTATTTTCAAGAATTAATTTCAACTTCAAGTTGAAATTAATTCTTGAAAATAGAAGGCATATGACGGAGTTATATGTTTGTAATTAGCATTAAAGATAGATAAAAGATTTCTAAAACTTTATTATTTGTAATATGAAAGTTAACCCTCGCCCGGCTAGTAGATACCATGGCGTTGCTTGCACGGCAGCGCGGTCTTTTAGACGCATCGCGACGTCTCTTCCGTCGCGAGCGGGAGCGGCGAGACATTCCGATCGCGACATTATCAGTCGCATGTCGCTCGCACACCTGATTTATGTCGACAACTGTACCCGTTTGTGAACTTTGTGCTGACTGAATAAGGCGCTGGGTATTCCTTAGTGGAGAAAGTTGTGGTCAAGATAATCATTGGTTGCGATTTACGATCATGAACATGAACCCTTTTATTTGAAATCGATAACTCATATGTAAGATTCACTTACCTCCCAATGAAATAGGTACCTATACTTTTTATATTCATATTCACGATATTCATATTCATTTATTCATAAAATCTAAACATACAAAAACAATTGAAAATAATAACCTACTTATTAGAATAAAAAACAAAAAGTAAATAAATCTTATCTAAAACAATAAAAAATCTGTAATATTCTTCACAACTAAATTAAAGAAATACTAATCTTTTTGCTTATTATGCTGGGTTCATCGAAAAATGTACATATTATTACCGTAAGTTCACGTCTACTCTGTACAGTTAGTATCTAGACCAACCATACCCGATACAAACTTCGAAGGATATAAGAATGGGTAATTTCCATACTGTCGATTGTAGAGAGATCTAGCAAATTTGTGCCTATATAAATGCCTATATAAAATAGATCTGTATCTGGGCACAAATTTGCTAGCAAAAACTTTGTAGTTTAATTCGAAAATCCCATGTTAGTAGTAATTGCAAAGATGTTCTAAACAAAGTGGGAAATTGGAATTGTGTTGGTAAATAGTTGACTTAATAATTTTATCACGTCCTGTGAATCATTAATGTAGTCAATTTTAATTGTTGTCTATTCTAGTCTTACTAGTCTTAGTGAGTTACTTAGTCTCAGTTAGGTACCTACTTTTATAATTTTTCTTTTATTGTTCTCGCCAACTGGAATAAATATTATAATGAATTCTTACAATAATATAATGCCATTCGATTCTAAAAGAAAATATCCTATAAACAACACAACGATTTTTAAAAATATAACGCTATTTTCGAGGCATCATTGAATGTGAAAAACTTATAGGGGTTCGTTATTGTCTTTAGAGATCTTCATCGTACATATACTTGTTTTGAAATGACTAATTAAATATTATTTAACTTTTCAATAATATTAAGTCTCGTCCAGAGTAGGTGATTTAATACTTTGGTATCATGAGTAATATGTAGATGCTCATAATATCTTTTATTAATATAAATAAAGAAATAATTTCAATACAACAACCATTTCCAGAACCACCGATGTCATCGTGATGATGTAACCGATGTATCATTGTTATGTATATATGGACTTGCGTGATAAAATGGGTGGTAAATACATCATTTGTCTTAACTAGTGACTAACTAGTGTCATAACCTGTTGCTACGCTGCATCTATAACATTAATAGCACAGTAGCTAAACTAGAATTTATCCGCGACCTTTGTCAATCAAGCAAAAGCTGTGATAGTCTAATAGCGTACACCGGTGGACCGTGAAAATAAAGTCTCGAGTTCGAACCCAAGGCACGCACTATTAACTTTTCAGAACTTTGTGCGTATTTATCACAAGCTGAATCAGTGAAGTAAAGAAAAACAGTGAGGAACCCTGCATGTTTGACAGATTTTCTCGATGGCGTGTGAGGTCTGCCAATCCATGATGTGCTCGTTTCAACCGCGCGGCCACATCATAAATATTAATGAAACTTTGCCAGGAATTAGTAGTAATTTGTTACTTTACACACCTCTTTTCCTGAATTTGTTGGAAAAAAAACTAAGACGCTATGACCCAGAATAGTTGGCTGCTAGAACCGGCACTTGCCAAAGTCACCGCCCGTGATTGCACAAAAACTATATAATGCAGATAGACGAATGATGCATCAAAAGTGTCAGGATAAACGCTGCTCTGTTGATATATAATATAAACTTTTAGTTAAAACCTCCTTTCATGTATGTTTACTTTTCTGTAGTCAATATGTCATTGAATAAACCGTTTTCTAAATAACTTACAAGTCTCGATATTTATTGCTATTTATCCTTTTCATCAAAAAGAAAGGTCTTAATTTGTTGAATTTGTTACAATAATAAAAAACGTCAAAACGTAATTAAACAAAAAGTTATGCAATATTTAGTTTTCATGTTATGAGTAAGTAGGTATGTCAACATAAACATGAAATAAATACAGGCTAATGTGAACGGGCAATTAGTAGTTAATTTGTTACAGCGAATAAACAGAAAAAAATACTAGAAATTAGGTTCAATAATTTGTTAGAGTCGATTTTAGTTGGCCGCTCGGCCGGCTGTATGCCTAAAATACAATGGCGTTTATCTCGTTATTAAAAGTAGGTGTAAGCTTAGTTAGAGTACTAATCGACGGGTAAAGTAACCTAGTTTGGATAAAATGACGAATATAAATGCAGCATCTACATTTTAGAAGATATTTACATAAAAAATTATAGTAAGTAAATACATGTATTAAAAATAATAGTAAGTAATTAATTATTTATTCTGCATATTTGTACATGTCTTTTTTTCAAGTATTCTCGCCGATTTTTTGAGCACCTGGGTGCACCAAGGGTATTCAAAAAAATATGGTGTGGGTAAAGGTGCTCAAAAAATATGTGCTAAAACGGGAATACTTCTTTTTCTTTACCCTGTAAGACCAATCAACCAAGTGCGTGTAAATTACCAACGAATAAGGTAAACGAAGTCAAAGGTACTAAACGGATCATGAAAAATATTTATAAAATTGCGGTAGGGCAAACAACAGGCCGGTAAAAGGCATTTTGCAGAAGTTTTGTATCAGTGTGGTGTTGGTACTTACTATTTTTAGAGCGTTGGTACCTACTGTCTTCATTTCTGTAGGCCCGCGGGCCGTTGCGTGCAGTGCCCTCATTTAGCACATTTTATGACATAGTTCCGACTTAGTATTTCACTTTTTGTTTAAACTATGTTTGTCGGTATGCGCCGGTAATTATGTCTAAAGAAAAACTGAGTGTTGTGTTTCGCAATCTGCTCTTTGAATTTCAATGGGCACTTTGTGTAGCGACTCTCATATTGTAAAGAAGGATCTTTTGTTAATTATTAATTTAATCAACATCAGTATAAGGTGATATTCTATACATATGTAAATTGAACATTAGAATTGACTAGGTATGTGCTTTTGAAGCTTACCAACAATTTGAGTTATAGGTATTGCAAATGGGTATCTACTACTACAAAATTATTTTTTTCATACATTACATACATTTCGGCTTGCAAATATTTGGTAACTTTTAATATTCAAATTAATTTATACAAAAATTCGAATATAAAAAAATCAATGTTAAAGTTTAAGAGCTTATTACAATTATAGAACATTTACTAAATCTTTGTTGTTGTTGTTGTTGTTGTTGTTATATAATTACCATTCAATTACTAATTAGTCCTGAAATTTTCCCCTTTATACATATATAAATGTGTATTTCTGTCACTCATATCAGCTTATAAATAATGTTAACTATTGAACGTAAGCTTTCCATTACTCTCTATTCTAAATTACAATTCTCTGTTGACAGGTGTTAGCTTAGCTAAATAATAATAAAGTCAGAATAACAACACTTGCGATTTGATTATTATCGATAACTAAAATGAACTAAATATCACAATTGATAAAAGATACAATATTATTTTTGTAAGTGGAACCATCATTTAACACAGACACACGTGCTTTGGTGCGAGTAGGTTTTGAGTTAAACATACATATAAGAGGGTACCCAAAGTAAGATATCAAAATTGTATTTAACAAGGTTGGTCAAAATGCCATGCAAAAGATCAACATAATTATACTAGTGTCTAAATTTGATTTTGCTCCAGAAACAACATATTCACCGTAGGTACATGTTATTATTAACTGAATCGATTCAAGAGATATTTACATATGTAACGGTATTTTTTTAAATAAACTATGGAATAAATAATATATTCGATCATTTATTTGCACAATTAAAAGTTATATTTCGCGAGGAAAATTACGCTTTGTAAAACTTGATTACGTTTGACCATCGTATTGCCTTATTTCATAACTTACTTAACTTAACTTTTCAATTTTCGCGTTGCATTATAATACATTATTTTACACGGGAATTAACGCGATTTTACCTTTAAAATGCTTGACTCTTCGACCAGGTTGTACTGATCGTGGTCACAAGCAACTGGTGTTCGGTGGATGTAAGTGATTTTTTTCACCCGTGCATATGGAATATTTAAAGAATACGTCTAGGACAGATCAGGCACACTCATTATAAAATAATGCAGATAGGCAAACTAGTGATAATCTTTTAATTGAAGGTGCGTTTGTTTAGCCGAGAATTGTGGAACGCAGTAGGTATTATGTACTCGCAACTTATCACTGGGTGACGTCACATTATTATCTATATAGACGATGAGTAATGCTCGTGACAACATCGTCGATGCACGGCTTGTATAAATAACTAACACACATTCTAGACCAGGAGATTTTTGTAAAGCCTCCCTCCCCACTACCAAGTAGAATTCAATCGTTCTTGAATAATGTTATTTTTAACCGAGTTCTAAAAGGAAGAGGTTAGTTATGTAATGTTAGGAATTACGCGCGGCGTGTGTGCGTAGTTGCGTACTTTAATTTGGCTTGGCACCGACTTCAAACCATTAAAATTCAAAAAAGGTGAAACTGCATAAAGTTATTTTTTGCTTTTTAGTTTTTGTAGTCGGTTTTTTTAAACACAGTTTTTTATTTTTAAAGTAAGTAACACTGATTTGGTCTACAATGACAGACGCTACCGCTCTGACCATAAACTGCCACGTTACTGGGTCTCGAGCTGGTATCCCAGGCAATTCTGACTTTCAAAAAGACTGCATGCAGGCTTTACTGGCTTTCTCAATTACGTGTAAAGTCTGTAGCTTGCACTAAGCAACCGGAGTGGACTACAGGCTAAATTAACCAATTCCGAGAAGAAACAATAAATGGGTTGATGATGATGAAGCAATTTTAATTATGAACAATTTGCCAGTGTCCTAAAGTTGTTACTTTTATACATGCATGAATCAAAGTCATTCAATTGTTTAGGTTGATCTCTACCCGCTAATGATTTCTCAGAATGTTTGAATAAATGGGACACTCGACCATGTTGTTATGCAATCAAATATAGAGATTGTGTCATTGTTGTTTTAGAATACACTGATAATGCTGCCCAATCGCAATCGTTCTTATTTAGAAATAAATAGCGTCAAGTTTCTAGGCTGTTAAGTTAACCTGTTGGCTCTTAAATAGGTATCGTGGAACTTTATCATATTAGGTTGAAATCCCTCTTAGTTACAATTTATAACTGTTTTGATTAATCCATCCATTCTAAACTGTCATATTTAACTATCTACTTGCAATCATGAATAAAGCTGAGGTAATTTTCGAGATGACGAATTTAATCAGTGAGTGAATGACCTTTCGTTTTTCTGTGTATATAATACGTATGTAATATTCCCCACGGCTTTGCACAAAGCTTTTCTGCCACCTGTAAACTACTATTGACCAAATTTTATATTTATCGGTCAGGAATATTTGGGAATATTTCGTTTAATTAAAAAACATATTGACAACCTCGTGGTCTAGCTAGTGATTCGAGTACCGGACGGCTGATCACGAGGTCGTGAGTTCGATTCCCACAGGACACAAATATTTGTATGATGAATATAAGTGTTTGTGTTCATCTGGGTATTTCTTATGCATTATAAGTTTGTATTTGCAAAAAAATTATCAGTACCCATAGTACAAACTTTGCTTAGTTTGGGACTAGATGGTGCTGTGTAAAATGTCTCTGTAAGATTATTATTTATTATTTAATCAATGAGTGCGTCAATGATCTTTCGCTTTTACACATACATAGATATAAAGTCGAAGTAGACTGGATGTTACTGTTAGTTTTGAACAATTTATTTAACATTATTATACATAAAGTAATAAACTACTAAGGATTGTAAGTTATATAAGGCAACATTAATTAATAGTATTTTTTTTGTAACATTAATGTTTAATAGTAAACTAGTTTCTCAACCTAACTTTTAGTTTACGATATAGTTTCGAGAAAGACGTGTACCTAAAGCGAAGCTGGGTCAGCGCAATTCTCTCAGTACAAATGGGTGTTCAGCGGATGTGAGCTTCAGAACGCACTGTTCAAGCGAATAATACGATTTTCCATGTCAAAATGATACATGTGCTTTTGACAAATATAAATTGTGTTAATGATTATATCGTACAATATGTTTTTTAGTTATATTGTTGTGTTGTTTGTCTCTAGCGTTTAATTTATTTCACATGATATCATCATCAGTAACCCATTATTGTCCTACTGTTGGACACGAGTCTCCTCTAATTTTTTAGAGGGGTTAGGCTGTAATCCACCACGCTAGTCTACTGGTGTACTGATGTCCTGTGGACTGTTCAAATCCAAGGCACGCATCACTGACTTTTTTGTGCATATATATCAAATGCTCAAACGGTTATGAAAAATATCGTGAGGAAACCTGCATGTTTGTCGATTTGCTCGATGGCATATGAAGTCTGCCAACCCGATATAATACAATTTGTTTTTTTTTTATACAATTCTCACATTATATATAATATTGAAAAGCCAAGCTCTATAATGAGAAGAATTGTGGTAACCTAGCGGTGTGACCAGTGGACTGAGATGTCAGAGGTCTCGAGTTCAAACCCAAGGCATGCACCACCGACTTTTCGGAAGTTATGTGCGTATTTATCACATGCTCAAACGGTAATGGAAAAATCGTGAGGAAACCTGCATGCTTGACAGATTTTCTCGATGGCATGTAATATCTGCCAAACCGCAGTAGGCTAGCGTGGTGGACTATAGCCTAATCCCTCTCAAATGAGAGGAGACCCGTGCCCAGAAGTGGGACAATAATGGGTTGATGATGAAGCTCTATAATATTTTTACCTTAAAGTATCTATGGCTGTGTGTATTTTCCTGACTGATTCATTAACGCAGAGCTAAGACTCTGCGTTGATAAACCATAAGGGTTAAAATCTTGAAATTTTGACGGATGCATTTTATGACGAAAATATGCACTGAAAAAGGAATATTAGAAATTCGTAATTATACGTATTTTGTCGTTTTTGAACATCTAGAGTCATGCAGCCATCAATACATAATAACATTGAGTAACATTGATATAATGTGCAATTGTGAATCTGGTCCATGTTTCATCCAGCGAGTGAATGACGTTTTAATTGTCGACTGCGGAAAATGAGGGTGTAAATTAGAAATGAACCATTCATGCGCTTATTGGGTTTCCGATTCATTATTACCTTGTTGTTTGCTAAAAGCATTCTATAAACACAAATATATATTTATTTATTTAACACAATCACAACTTATTAAATTTTGTAATCGTTTAAAAAACACTCACAGTTACTGCTTTATTACTTCATCAGTCTAATGGCCGTATGCGCGGTATCGAGATGTCAGATTCGAGATTTAAGTAACCCCCGGCTGGATAAGTAGATAAGTACAAGTTTGTGAATATCAATATGCTTGCTAACTTGTAACACAAAGTTAATGTTAAAGCATTAATAGCAATCTACTAACGCTTCCCTACACATTAACTATTTGTACAACTTGTAAATCGAATCTGGGACCGCAACAGACCCTCTTCGACCACTAGACCATCGAGGCATACAAGTAAAGTTTTGTGAAGTTATATAAATAATAATAAATAGTCAATAATTTTCTGGACACTATGACACAGCGCCATCTAGTTCTGAGCTAAGCAACGAGGCTTGTGTTACGGATACTCGTTGGTTGATATACTACATATATACTTTTTTGTAAATACATACATATTATATATAGATACATCCATGACTCGGATACAAATGTTGATGCTCATCACACAAACATACCACGCCTACCAAGATTCAAACTCGGGACCCATAGCACAGCAGGCAGCGTTAACTACCGCTGAGCTAAACGGGTCGTCAAAATATTTATATGTTATATATATATTATAGATGTATCCGGGAGATTAAATGATAAAGAGGCAACGTGACTAATGCTATTAGTACTTTTGAGCTACACTTCGCTGGTAGCAGGCATATCTATTGTAATTATCTAAACAAAATGGTTTTATCTTTATGATTATGATCTCTCTCTCTCGTTTTTGCGTAGTTTTAGGAAATTGGTTCGCTGTCCATATTATTTATAATTGATATACCTCATCTGTATAAATAAAAGGGCTAAGCAGCTCCATGGTAAGCCACATCACTTTAATACAGTTGGAACGATTTAACTTCTTTCTCTTATACAGTCTAATTATGTTACGCATGAAAAGAAAACAACGATTTGCTAGGAATAATATTGTTTTATTTTTAACTAAAGGTGCATTTTCTATGGAAATTTGAACTCAATTCCATATTTATTTAAGAAGGAAACTATCATAGGAAGGAATAATATAATAAAAAAAAAGAACGTTGATATTAGTAAAAAGGTATTTTGTTTTGGTATTTAATTCATTGCATAATCTTCAGAACGTCTTCGTTTTAATATACCTACCAAAGTGGAGTTGGCTTGGATTCTGTGAAACACAAGCTGATATCGCGGTCCGTCTGCACAGTCATCCCTTTGAGTTTCAGTTTCGAGAGCAACAAGATGACGCTTTATTTATGCTTAGAAAATCTTATGTGCGTTTCAAGCATACGTTGGCAGATAAATGAGTACTTGACATTGTTTAGTCAACCACTACTAAAACGATGAAGCGATAATATTACGATTTGTTTAAGAATCGATTATGCGGCGTTCAATTGTTGTTCGTAATATATACCTACTTGTGAATAAAAAAAACTACTTTTAACAAACCTAAAAAAGATTAATCAGACTAAATTAAATTAATAATTATTATAAATATACTAGCTGACCCCAGCAAACGATGTATTGTCACATTATCAGGGTTAGTGGTAGAAAAGTAAAAAATCAGGGTTATAAGTATCTTTTAACGCCAAATCTTAAAAAATACAAAAAAATATTGCAAAAGAAAACAGTCTGGTAAGGGACATCCTTATCACTTCAGGGTGTACAAAATATCTTACGACCGATTCTCAGACCTACCAAATATGTGCGTGTGGTGTGAGGGCCACTTCTTCAAATCTTTTTAAAATGTGCCTAGGAGTTAGTGAACATTCCAAAACAATTGTGAAAGTTGGAATCAGAATTTGTGAAAGTTAAATAAGCGAGTTATAGCCTGTAGCCCCTCAGTCCTCATATAAAGGAGCCCCCACCTGTGTGGATAAACTATGGACACTACAGAAAAAGTGTTCATTACAAACTTTAAGCTAATGCCAAACTAAATTTGTGAAAACAAGATATTATTGTAAAACACTATCCTACTTTATACGTCTTCGTTCGAAATGGGCCCTCAATTCTCACAAAGGCAAAAGTTTAAAACACAAATAAAATTAAAACCATTAACTTACAGCTGCTGTTTGAAGTCCTATACGCTACTAAATAATTTTTGAAAATTTGTGAAAGCAAGAACAGGTTACCACATCTCGTGGTTTAAAAGTTATGAGCGTCATAAAATTTGGGCCCTCTTATTTTCCTCTTTTTTTTCGTTTTCTAATTATTACGCTTATCATATTAAAGATAAAATAAATACAAAATAGTCATTAATTGTGAAAAAAAAATGTGCAACAAATTGGTGTTATTTGTTACCAATAACAATTACAATAAAACTAATAGCCCAGCTCGCCGTACTAATAAGATAGGATGGCGCAAGAATGTCTACACATGTTGGGTCCCACACTAGAGGCCTACTCAACTTCCAAGGAAGTAACGAAATGCCGTCCGGTCTCTTGCCATCGTCACATACCAAGGCGTTGGGTTTGAAGACGGCGGCAACACCGGTGACAAGGGCATGACGGATAATGTCGTTTATATTGGCGTGCCGCGCTATGCAGCCAGCACACCTGCTGCAGGATAAGCCATGGTGTCCGAGGTTGTCGACTGTTTCATCACAATGACAACAATGCGGAGCCAAGCGTAAAGCAGCAGCGATCCGGAAGGTCGAGTCGTTCAGCATAGTACCTACAATACTACATGTACCTTGGTATGTACTTGTAATACTACATGTTAGAAATATATAATATATTCTTAGTAATCCCGGCCTGGCTGACCATCTCTAACACTTTTATGATACCAAGTTCCTAGGATGAAGATTAGCTACACCTTAATGAAACAGGTATTAATTAGTTCGGCTTGTCTGCCTTAAGACTAAACTTTACCTATTTATAATAATTCATTTTAGAGCCACAAATTGTGACATATGATGCGCTTACTTACTTTAGTAAAAATCTCAAGATTTTAAAATCCTGAATACTAAAAGTCAATTCTATATTATAAGTAATAAAGTGTCAAGTTCTTGGATACTTTTCGATGTAGTTAGGATCTTTTAAGAGTAGAGTTGTAGCTAAGAAACCCGATTAATGTTACTTAAAGAGTGATCTTGAGGTGGCTTGCCAGATAGAGTACATACTTTACTACTTAGAAGCCTATTTTTCCAGCCAGCGAGCGAGGACCATAGATATACCTAATAATACTTATTTTATTTTCATAAAATATCCGTTTTTCGTTGCATTTTTAATAATTATTTTAAATTAAATATATTTACATGTAAGGAGTATTATAGGCAATTAATACCATGTAACCAATATGCATTGTTCCTGAATATGCATATTTTTTTTCTATATTAAATAATTAAACTATAATACCCATATCAATAATAAGTATAAATATTCTTAACTGATATATCTATAATTTTATCTATAGCATAAAATTCGATTTTGATCATCTCAGTATTTTGGATCTGACAATAATATATTTCTAAAAAGTGTGACATGTATATTTTTGTGACAATGTTCTTAAGGTTAGTTAACCGGAAGAGCAATTTTTATAGTGTGAACTTCTGAACGAAAAACACGAATACCGACTTACACTTAACGTAAGAAAACAAAACAAGTGCAACATAAAAGAATCCTTAGTAATTACTGGCAACGCATCGTGGCCTTAATCTTAAGTATTTGTCACTACCCGCTAAGTTCATTGCTAATCCGTTTATGAGAAATATGTTAAGCACATAAATACCAGCGGTCGCGCAGGCATACCTCTGGCACCAGTTGGTATACATACTAGTATTATATAATATAAGAATATTTTTCTACGTTCCTACACAACATCGGTATTTTTTACAAGTTCGATAATGTTTGCAAAGCACAGCTTGAATTAAATAAAAACAAAAAACATTTATGTAGTTGAGACTCATTATATTAATCTATATGAAACCAACATAGAATTGACCATCAATCAGCATTATTTAAATGCACAACAAATGGATAAATTCCCGTATTCTAATATTACTGAACATAGGATTTCAGCTAACAGCAGCTCTGCTTGCACTTATGAGATGAACGAGACAGTACCTAAATGGTTTTAAATACAGTGGCATAAAAAAAGGATTTTCTGAGTAACATCTTAGCAAGTTAGACCGTACCTGTGCGATATCGGTGGTGACCGCCCGACTAATCCTAGAAACTGTCGTTCTAACTTGCACAAGTGCAAACCGGACGTCGAGAGAGCCTTGTAAAACTTACTAGACCAAAACTTAGCTGGCATCAAAAAATTCACGAACTATGAACAACATTTTCGTAAGTGCAGTTTTGGAATTAACTGGTCTATTAAAAAGTTTGAAGCCAATTAATACATCAATCGATCGATTAACACATAAAGCTTTATAAACTCGAAAGGAAAGACAGAAAAGTCCATCTTAAAAAAATGATTTTTTTAAGTACATGGATTTGTCACAAAATGTACCTCTTAATATTTCCTACCAATATTGTGTAAAAATATTTACAAAATACGATGGTATATTTGAATAACTTCACATCGAACTTATAGCAATAATTGCGCAATACTTATTACAGTATGTGGTAATATAACATTCCTCATATCATTGAAACACATTAAGGTACCGTCAACATTCTTAATGGCCACCTTATGGTCCTTATAATAAGGATGAAAAGAGATCTATAGTTGAAATGGTCGAAATTACATTTACACAGTTGTCCACCAAAGTGATTAAGATGATAAATCATTTTACAGCTGTTTTTAATATTGTTACTAATTGTAATGTCGGATTGAATATCAATTAAAGTGTAGTAATCATCAAATAAAGTGATTTCCTAGCAGCATATTTGTCGATTTCCTCTGTATCCCTACTGGTAATGAGTTATTCAACCCACGAGATGCAGTCATAGTTGAAGCACAGTGGCTTCAACGGCGTTCCCGCTAACGCTTCCACCGCCAGTCGGTAACCGCTCGTGCCCTCGCACGCACGTCCCCGCTACATCCCGCGCGGTCTCACATCAACCTGTAAGTTTCGCGACACATCGAACACCACACACAACGGTAAAAAATAAGTGAACGTCACAGAAACTGCCAAAATATTTTATTAATCTTTAAAAAAAAAGTTAAAATTGGCATCGAATGCTTTGCGGTTGCACGTCTTCGGAGAAAAATTATTGGTAACTTTTCGAGGGTTGCATTGCCGTGGAAAACTTTGCCCGCTAACTTAAAAGAGTTTCTTACGTACGTTTAAAATGAAAAAAGAAATGATTTTTTCGGCTAGTAGGCTGGTGAATTACGTTATCTCGTTATCTTGCAAACATTAGTTAGATCAAACTGATGGTATCTTTACACGTAAGATGTTTTATGACATTATAGATAATCTCAGCACTCCTACCTATTATACTACTACTACCTATTATATTTTTACTAGAGACCAACGTTTCAGCGGTGGTCGACAATTGTGAACACTGTATAAAATTTTAAAATGTTTAATTTATTACGAAATCAAGCAAAATGTACCATCAAGAAGATTTAATTCATTAACCGTAGTATTGTGTTTATACAATTAAATCCACATACAGAAAAAATAAACACGAAATTAACAGGTTTTTTTGCAATTGTAGGACTCAACTACAAATATTACCATAGTTTCGAGGTAATGTCCTTTATCGATATTTATATTAAAAGGAACGATTGTAAGCTCCGCATTATTTCTAGAGAATAGGATATTCACGATCAATGATATCAAAAAGAAAATTCCGAGATCATCTAGATTCTATGGTTGATTTAATATGTAGCAAAAAGAAATATTTTTAATGTTTAGATGAATAATGTAATTTTATCTAACATGAATAAAAAAGTTAATCCTTGCTATGCAACAACAATATAATTAGACATAGAATGTCCAGATTTTTGTTTTCATAAACATAAAAATAAAATGGTTTGGTTTGTCTTTGGATTGCTCAAACCCATTTATTGATAATTTACATTTAATATTGTATAGATTTCGATAAAATAGTGAAGTAATAAAAACCAATCATCATCTTTGCCAATTTTATCATACTGCTGTTCGTCCAATTTGCATTAATCGATATAAAAAATGTTGCTTATTTTCTCAACAAAAAATATTATTTTTTAAATAAGAATATATTTAACATTAGCTATTTGTTTGTTGCAACATTGCTCTTCAAATAACTCAGTTAATAAGCTGGATTTAATGTATGGGTTGAAAAAAACAAAACCTAATAATTCTGAAAGGATTCATTGGATAACTATAAAAAAATAAAACTGATTTCAATTAATTACTCAAATATTTCCGTGCCTCCAAGGTTGACTATCAGATCAAATCAATGTACATATATGGCGTTGATATTTTTATATTACGTAAACAATAAAGTCATGCAAGAATTATTATTATGTATAATCAATAAAATCAGCAGTAGTTCACTTTTGAATCTCATTGCAATAGTAATATTCTTAAACGTAGTTTCGTTTAAGAATACAAGTTACATTTGTATGCAAAATTTTTGAAAACATGTTTTGAACCTGTGTTGTAATACATATCTATCAAATAAAGTTGTTGACCAAAGTTTGTAATAGGTCCATTAGCAAAATCAATAAATTGCAGTTTATAGTAGTAAACATTTTTATTTCTTATTATAAAGAAAACATCGCTGTAGTAATGTAATACGACGTGAACTTACATTTAAAAGCCATATAGGAATGCAGTTCCTTAGTCGTTAGAATAATATAATGAATATAAACTAAAAATATATTAATTAAAAACTCTGTACATGGACAGTATTTATTGTTGATATCTATATAAGTCGATAAGGTAAAAATCACTCACTCACTGACTGACTAGAAACGACGCGGAAGAAACTAGAAACAACATGAAGAATAAATTTTATTAAGAGGATTATTATAATAAAATTTTGCTGAGTTATTTAATTGCTGAAGAATTAAACAGTCATTGGGTGTGTATCCATATTATTCACTAATCCAATTTCTAAGCGGGAAATGAATCGACAACGAAAAGCAACCGCACCGCGCGATAACTGTGCTAACGATGTGCTACATTTTATTTTTTATTGAAAAACACCTGTAATATTGGTCTGCTTATATTTATATGAGTTAATATTAGAAGTTTTATAACTTGACATCCAATATCAATCTTAACCGTAACCAATGCCAATAGAATTTTGTTTAATAATTAGGAATACTACTGCCAGAATAAGTTTTTAAGTTTTGATCAATCTTTTTCCCAAGAGTCTAGGCTTTCAGTCTGCTCTAGTTGCGTCTACTGCACATAACTATTTTGCGTGAAGGGATTTCTATCAGGCCTCCGTAGCTATGGGCCAAAACCAATATTTTTAAGGTAAATTGCTGGTCAGGGTTGTTGGGTTTCTTACTGCTACCACGATTGCAGTAATTATTTATGTAACATCTAAAGACTGTGAACTGGACACTTTGATGTATAAAGTGGCCTTAATGTATAACGAATAGGCATCCATCTGAACCGAGGTCAATAGCATTTTTAAGCTCGCATAGAGAAACAACAGACGTCGCAAAATGGCAACAAGAGTAGAGCAAGTATGAGCAAGTCTGCCGTTTCGTTTATTTTCTATAAGAAAAAAACTAAAGCAATAGACATCAAAAATAATTGCAAAACTAATCTAATCTTTTGGTAAACCAGTTAATATTTACAAAACGGGAGTTAATTTAATTGTGATTTATTTCTCAATCGACAAGCTAGAAAGCACACAGATGAAATCGTGCCGAGCGCAAATGCTTCCGATACGATGGACTGTACTTTCAAAGTGCATCTGAGGTGTGCTGAGGTGCGCGTGCGCGGGTTACTAACGGTACCCATTTCGTTCGGGTTATCAACCCTGTTTTGCGTAGGGTCAGCGTTTTAGGGAAAATTGGTACCTATTAAATTTTTACCTGTCAGTTGCACCAATTCAATAAAAGTCAATTCAGCTATCTGATCTAGATTCCTCTTATAGTCATACAATATCTTACGGTCGACGATTCGATTAGCGTAGTGGTAGAAAAGCTACTTGCTGTGGCAAAGGTCCCGGGTTCGAATCCTGGTAAATGCAGATGTTTGTTTGATAAGCATGGATATTGATACCTGAGTCATAGATATATAACAGGTAAGAATTTATCCGTACCACAAGCCTCATTATTTAGCTCGGAAGTAGGTAGCACTATCTCATAATGTCTTATATTATTATGATATAATATTTGTGCAGGTTTAGTGATTTTTATCCTTTTATTTTTTTGTTAATCTGCCTATTTATTTCTACCATTTTCGTTCTTGTAATGGATGCTTTTCGGGACAAAAACTTCTGTGTGCTTCACCGGGACTCGAACTATCTCTGTACATTTCATCTGAATCGGTTTAGCGGTTGCCTCGTGTGGTCTGTGTGCTTATATCAAGACTTCACGAAATGAAGCTTAGCAAGTGATTGAATACACCCAGTATTCAAGTTTGAAATTCTTTATTAGCAACAGGCGAGATAATTAAATGCAATATTGATCTAGCTATTGTACCTACAACATTTCGATGACCGATCTTTCTTCTAGGAATCAGTTTTCGGAATGTAACGGCAGCCCTGCGCAAGAGTCATTTCGCTAGTTGCCAGGTGTACACTGCCAAATGTCCGGCAGTTCATAAGAAACATAAATCACTATTGTAGTATATACATAACCCATTAACGCTAGTGTGTTCACAGCGCATTAACAAATTAGGTTACTGAACTAGATTTGTTAGTAATTTTAGTTTTATGTGCGCTTTAATCGCTAAGACACTAGTTTTACGATTAGATTTTCCGATGTGCATATTATGATTTATATAAATATGCTTTATACTTTGACTAATTGAAACTCTGATAATTGGGATAATAATCAATTTCTGATATTCCTAAATAATATTAAGTTAACATGCAAAGCGATATAATTAGTAGGCAGTACAGCGCCCGCACCGATCCCACGTGGTACTTGACCTGTTGTTTATCTCAGAGACACGGTGTCATAGTTGAACTACCATTAAATTGCCAATATTTGCCTAAAAACTAGCTACTTAACGATACATTACATTTTGTTACACATGTCTACGTTGGACTAAAATAAAGCGACAAGTTACAATCGAACTTTATAAGTTTTTTTTTTTTTTTTTTTTTTTTATCAGCCCGGTTGATCCCACTGCTGGGCAAAGGCCTCCCTACCTTCCTTCCATTCCTCACGGTTTGAAGCTTTTATGGCCCAATCTCTTAAATAGGAGTCCAGTTCATCCCGCCATCTCCGCCTGGGCCTCCCGCGTCGTCTAACGCCTTGTGGGCTCCACTCTGTAGCAAGTCTAGCCCACAAGTCACTTGACATACGGCATACATGCCCGGCCCAGTTCCACTTCAGAGTAGCGGCTTTTTGGCCAACGTCAGCGATTTGTGTTTTGGAGCGCAGTATGCTATTTCGAATGCGGTCTGATAGCCTGACTCCCAAAATACTGCGCTCCATGGCTCGCTGGCAAACCCCGAGCGCGGACTTTTGATGTTCTGTCAGAGACCAAATTTGAGCACCGTACGTGAGGATGGGGAGAATGCACATGTCCATGAGTTTTCTTTTAAGGGTAAGGGGCAGGTCACCTTTCATTAGATCTTTCATGGACCAATAGCTCTTCCAAGCATTTTCGGTGCGGCGTTACTTTTGAAAAATGTTGCTAAAACTAGGGTCTAATATTTGGCAAAATTTCGGTACTTGTGAGTAATTTATATAATCTTTAAATAAATAATACCACTTCACTTGAATCTAATAGGTTTTCTTAAATTCTACCAAAAATAAAGTAAAAATTTTTACATGATTTTAGTAAATAAAAGTAATATTAGTGTTTTTATTACATATAATATTTTTGTTGGTTTAGCATAAGCATTTGTTTGATCATGTTATGAAACTAATTCATCATTGCAAATTACGAACAAGCGCGGTACTTTGCCTAACAAAGAGACGGACTTGAAACTTTTTCTCTACAAGCTTGGTAGCCGGATCTTATTATCCGTCTGATTAGCTATCACCCCTCAGGTGTGAGCAATCTCACTTCCTGGCTCGCGCACTATGATATCAAACAGTTGTACCATTTGTGCTCGTTAATTGCAAATTTCAAAAGAAATCGTTATGGGTTACGAAACTGCAGATACAAAATGGATAGTGTTTCGAACTATTTTTAGGGTAAAACTCGATTTAACGACCTGTCTCGATGAAATTTTATACCTGTGGAAACAATAATTTTGACATCGGAAATTAGTGGTTCATAATTGATATGCACCTACTATAATACCTCCAAAAATAATGCATAATTAATTTATAATAATATTTTAAAAAGCTGGCAAACTTTTGATTGTCTAGCTGTTTGTTGTCGACTACGTCCATAGACATTTTTACAGTCGAAAACTAAGCTCAAATAGACCGAATAAACGTTACATTTTAAAAATCCATTAAAGTACCATATATAGGCTATTTAAGTACATTCAATTAATTTGACAAATGGAATTACATTGCATCAAAGGCTGTAAATGCACCATAAAAAAATTAGGTAATTATTTTTATCAAAAATCATACCTTTCATCGTAGTATGTAATATAATAAAAAGTACAATTTTAATAAGTGTATTTTAAAGTTGCGCCTTTAAGTGTATGAAAAGAATAATATCACTTCTTTCCTCAACCCTGCGACCCTGCGAGTGTTTTAATTTAACTATTGAATAAAAATGAAGTTAATGTGAAAAAATATAACTTCCGCTTTAGGTATTAAACGGAATATTCGTCAAAAGGCCCGACGACCCGTACCGTTCTTTATCTGATGCTCGCCTGTTTATCCTCATCTCCTCTACAAATAAACATTGAATAATTTTTACAGTACTTATTACGTATGTACAACGAAGCGAATTACTTGTTGCTCGAACAACATTTGTCTATATTCCTTTGATGCGTATATCTTTGACACAAAAGCGACTTGAGAATTGGTTTTAACACTTGTTTATTGATATTACATTCTTGGATCTTGAAGTTTCCTGCCGTAAATAGGTATATTAAGTACCATTTAAAGTCGCAACACTACTGTGCTATGTTTAATTGCAAAATAAACTATTTGCACAGTTCCAAAAAGTAGATATTAATAAATAAGATAGTATTTGTTTGGGGAATTGATATAATGTCGCTATCTAGTAATGTAAGAAGCGATTGGTGTCAATAATATTATTGTGGTCCAGTTGAAAGTGCAATAAAGGTAGCCGGTGAGATTACTGGCAACATTTCTACTTACGTATCAACGTGGCAGCGTGCAACTAATCTGATGATCCCTGATGTTGCTAGCACCCACTTCTATGACAAGGCTGAAACTTACTACAGGCGAACCGTAAATGGGTTTGCCACCTTAGTTCAATATAATTATGTATATAATGGACCTGTATCTTTGCCTTTTTTGAAATTAGTTGTATCAAAACGTTTATATGTATATTAAACTACTCGTTTTGAATACGAGTAATTTGAATTATAAATTACAGAGGCTAAAACAAAAACAGATCCGAGAAGTTGGCTTATTCTGATCGTCACATAAGAAGGTCGCGTGTATTATTTTACCGCCGGATAATTTAAACAGGCTTTGATGTGTGAATGAGATGTTTGTTAGTAGATAAGCAATGTGATATTTGGTGTACGGGTGAATTAGGGCGCATAGTCACGTGTTGAGTTATTTAGTATTTATTTGTGCGATACGCCTCAAGCACGCCAGCTACTTAACACACACTTTACTTGATTTCATAATACAGCGTCATGGAACCTGCAGAATTTCAAGTAAATGCCTACTCTTAGTTGGCATTTCGAACTAGGCTCCAAGTAGTGCCTTTTACTAACTTGTTAAAGTGCATAGTTAAACGTTTGCATGACTAATAAGAAGACTTTGATAATTATTGACAAATATTTAATTTTAAATACGTGATAAAAAAATACATTTATTTGAATTTGTTAGGTAGCTTGAAGTAATAATAAATCATATTAATTAGTGTCGACTTATCTGCCTGGCGTTTAAGTGTATGAAATCAGCTTGCAATAGAAACTATGCGCTTGATTATTTTATTGAAATTAATAATGCGTAAGTAACCCAGTTACGAGTTGATGTACCTAATCCTTAGGATATTTAATATTTGGCATATTTAACATTCATTTTAATTTTAAGGGGACTGTTTACACCATGCTGTAGATATAATAAAATGATAGACGCCTATTAACCTTATGGGCAATATAGTATAATACCTACTAATATAAAATATTTACCTTTGCCCAGTGCCTGGGCGCTAGGCTTTTGCGCAACTTTTGAGCATCGCACGGTTCGATTTCCACGCGGATCAAATATTTTTATTTGGTATTTGTGGTCAACATACGCTTGTTTGCAAAAAAAAATTGTGTTATATACCAATGAAAATTGTTTTAATTTGCATGGTTAAGAAAAATATTGCCATAGCAACAATGATAACGCCACGCCATGTTGTTTTCCAAGACCCCACTTGTCTGACACACATATATTTATCAGCTGACGTTCGGCCCTTTTGGACCTTAGTATTTGATAAACAAGCCCGTGGGTCACGTAGCATTGTATAAATAATCTTATCATTTCATTGACATGTTAAACTGGTAAACCTCGCTCACAATACCGTCACAACACAAATAAATCCAGAATGCTAAATGCAAGGATCATGATCACGCGAAGACCACGATCTCTGACTTTTTTTTTCGACCCAATTCGTCCAGCGGTAGTTAACACTGCCTTTAGTGCTAATGGTCCCGGGTTCGAATCCCGGTAGGGTGAAATGTTTGTGTGATGAGTATAAACATTTGTATCCGAGTCATGGATGTATCTATGTATAATATGTATGTATTTACAAAAAAAATGTATATATGTAGTATATCAAACAACTGGTATCCGTAACAAAAGCCTCGTTGCTTAGCTCGGAACTAGGTGGCGCTGTCTCATAATGTCCAGGAATATTTATTTATTGTTTATTTATCTATCTCGTATTAGATCATTGTGTGTCAAAAAAAAGATCAAATAAATTTTGGAAAAAAAAATAATGTAAAAAGTCAAATATATATAATTATTATGCACATAAATACATGCTACTTTTCATGCGCGTAGGGAGTAAAACTTCACGACATGTTACTACGCTTAACGATTTCTGCATACACTAAGTATTCAATAAATCTTTACAAAAACATAGGGAATAGGACCTAAGCCGTCTATAATTATGTTCGTGCACTTATTACTGCTTGTGGTATGAAGTCATTCAACATTCTGTAATTATTTGATTTGTGGCATCGTCTTCATTGGGCTTATCGCACTGGCCATTTTTGGTCAAGGATTTTATATTACCTATAGTCTATTTTAACACTCACTTTATTTATTTTAATTGGAGATACACTTTAGTTTAGTTTACTAGTGGACCTTGTTTAATAGTTGATTTATATACTGCGGGGAATGCATAGTGACGATAACAGATTTAATTATTATGCCCGTTAGACTTGACTAGAGGTAATAGGATTGAGAATTAATCAATTTTAACGATAGTTACATGGTCTCATGGAAATACTATGAGCTGTGGTAGCCTAGCGGTGTGACCAGTGGACTGAGATGTCAGAGGTCTCGAGTTCGAACCCAAGGCACGCACCACTGACTTTTCGGAAGTTATGTGCGTATTTATCACATGCTCAAACGGTGAAAGGAAAACATCGTGAGGAAACCTGCATGCTTGAGAGAATTCTCGACGGCATGTGAAGTCTGCCAACCCGCAGTAGGCTAGCGTGGTGGACTATAGCCCAATCCCTCTCGATTGAGAGGAGACCCGTGCCCAGCAGTGGGACATTAATGGGTTGATGATGATGGAAATACTAAGTGGGTAAATCTTTTAAATTATTTTAATTACACATTGCAGCCCGCTATCCATCAGAAAATAAAAGTATAGAACAACAATTTGCAAAAAAACTCCTAGTCCAAAATAATTACTCTGTAAACTATTAGTATTAAAATAATAATAAACGTAACATAATCTATAAGTAGGTGGCCTAGTGGTGGTCCTAAGGTGTGACTAGATTCATAAAACTCACGAAATCGAATTCGTTACAGTTTGGTACTAACAGACAAAACATTTATTTTCTTTTAAATGTTATATATTGTTCAAGTGAATTGATATGGTTAAAAGTTAACACAACATTTTGAAATACCAAATGTTGTGTTAACTTTTCAGCCTTATCTTTATGAACTTTATACCTCTGCCCTTAAGATATGATTACATACAATTGCCTAATATTAAAGTGGTGTAACACGTCACAAGTCATGATTTATATCTGTAATACAGAGTTACAATATAGATATAATACATCATTGAAATATTTATAATATTATAATTATAATAAATACATAAAATGTAAAAATAATCTCTAATTTGGTATGAGTATTATATTTCTCTACACGTATGTAGCCTTTTTTCTGTTTAGTATTTTCTTTTACATTTTTTTAATAGGTAATTATGAGCGTATTATTGAGCTAAATAGCTTAAAATAAGGTTAAAAGAAATGAGGCAAGTTGATATTTAAAAAAACCCACCATATTAGTAGTATCAAAGTTGCTTAGTTAAGTAAACGAGTAAAGTTGACGCGAGCGAGTTAACACGCTCACAATTTAAACCGCGCAGATTTGTACTGAATTAGGGTTCTTTGTAAAGGTCATGTAAACCTTTTTTGAGAAAAAATTTAAAGGATTTTTACTCTACACAAAAACTGCGCCAAATATTTACCTTCTTTATAATTAAATACCTAGTCTGATAAAATGTACCTAGGTACCAATAGAAAATATAAATATGCAAATAAAACTCAGTTCTATATTTCAACCAATACAATAGGGAACAGATTAGTAAAATCATTAACAGACATTAACATAGATTAGACAGACATAGACATTCAATAAATTAAAAAATTAAAAATTATTAATATTTTTGCAAATATCAGGATTCGTGAATTCTTCAAGATTGCGTCTATGCTATTCTGGCTACTGTAACGTCTCATTTTATTACACATGAACAATTATTTATATCTACATAATTAATAACAAATAACTGTGAAACGCCTTTCAAAGGCAAAATAACGTTAATTCCACCGAACTATAAACCAGTGTTCTGCACAATGCGAAACTTGTAAGGAGGTAAAGTTTATTAGTCGGCCGTCTCAAATGACAAAACAAAAGGTGTAGCTATCCGAGCCGCTGAACTTCTTGGTACCCGTCACTACAAGTTCGATTGAGTGTGTCGCCCGCCTAAGCTTCAAGTTGATTTGAATTAAAAAGGCTGTGGAGAGACCCTTTGAACTGGAATATGTTACAACTTCTGGTTCGGTTCGGTACTCGACTTGTTGGACGGATTTGGGAACGAAAGTATTTAGCTTCGTTGTTACTTACTTGCCACTTTTCTTATTACGATTTCATTAATAGGTAAATAAATGGGTGATTGTTGTAATCCAACTACGTATTAGATGTTCAACCTCAGTTTCAAGCTTAGTTTTATTTAGAGCTAAGACTTATATCACTAAATAACACTTAGCTTAATCTAAGGATTTTTAAAAGATATGTACTTACGATTCGGAGGGGATAATATTTAAATCACGTTTTCAGGGAAATGTAGCAGTCTACGTACACACTGGGCGTATGTTTATGTTATGCTTACTCCAATTGTATGTGCTCCATGTACAAATTACACTTTCCTCTAGTTCCTGGAGGTTACCGTATTATATTTTAGTTTCGAGTTCCGGGTCAAACCTAACTGCTATGTTTCTACCTTATTTTTAACAGTAAATATTTTTTTTAACTTGACATACATACGTTCCTTCCTATCTATAGTTAATATTAAAATATTGGCACATAAAAGAATTAAGTAAAGCATTTATGATAACTTACCTACTTAATAGTTTACATAATAGTTTGATTTCCTTACACTTCTACAAGGAAATCAAACTATTATAATATAAATTTATATTTGACCCGATCAATTATCTAAATTCACTTAAACTTAGGAGAAATATTCTTAAAAATAGAACAAATTGATTGGTTCGAGTTAACTTAGGAACATTAGACGAAAGAAGCTCCCAAAAAGACGCAACTTATGTTCGTGCTTTTGCTCAGATTTGCATAAAGAACAACTATAATATCTCTTTTGGTGCCCAAATCGAAAACAAAAAGCGATTTTAGGCTTTTAGTGGAAGGGTTGGTGAATAAAAAATGTAGCTTAATGTATGAAGCGTTACAACAGAGGTAATATTTTAGTTAAGTTTATTTTACAATGATATTGGGCCTATTAAATTTACCGTTTAAGCTTAAGTAGAGTAATTACAAATAGTAGTTATAATGCATATAAATTTTTTTTATTCCTATTACATTAGAAAATAATAGAAAATCTTTAGATTTATTTATAGACATGACTAAATAGTTCTCTGTAGGTATAATTTCTCACGTAAAACAACATAATACTTTATAAATAGTGAATGTAATTAATTGCTAGAATATGCAGTGTCAGTATGGAACCCTTTCTACAAGAAATATACTGAAATGGTTGAAAATGTACAGTACAAATTCTTGCGCGCTATGCACTATAGATGCCACAAATCAAATCAATCATATTTATCATATTCTCAATTACTCAGTAAGTACAAGCTCCTCCCCCTTAGCTCTCGAAGGAATTACCTCGAAGCCACAATTCTATTTAAAATTGTCAGAAACAAATTTAACTGCACAAATCTAAACAGCATGATCTGCTACGCTGTACCTCGCACCATTCATCGGCGGCGGGTACGCGCAGGTACTCTTTTTGCATTAAACAATTGCCGAACTAACTCAGGCCTGCGTTCGCCGGTCCGCCGTATGGTTGACACATATAACAGTACATTTGTAAACATAGACATCTTCAATTGCACAATAAGTAAATTTAAAAACCTCATTCGCTATTCCCTGTTAAATACAACTTAATAGCCTAACATTGTATAATTTTGTCATCTTTAAGTTTTAACAAATTGATTTTTTTTTATTTTTGATTTTAGTCATTATTTTATCTTTTATCATTTATTTGATTTAATTGTCACACGTACTGCTATCAATGTTCCTAGTGACTAGCTCTCTTTGTACCTAAACTTTACGCCTAACTGTGGACAGCGTTGTGGGTTACTTTATAACCAATTTGATTGTATGATAATTAACTGTAAGTCTTTATAATGTAACTGTTTGCTGTTCCTATCAATAAAAATAAAATAAAATAAAATAAAAAATTGCAACAGTCATATTTTTACTACGCAACAACGACAACCCAGCAATAAAGGTACAAGTTTTCCTTGGTTACGAGTTCCGCGGTCGCTAATGTAAATATTAGTTAGCTTGTCGCTAATGCGCCTAAATCGAGGCACAAGAACGAAGCAGAGCGAGGCACGCAAACCATGGCCTCGTTGAAATTAATATCAGTTTCTAAATAAGTGTCCCGCAATGTGGGTTTTTGTCAAACTGTTGGATCGTACCGCGGTAGTTCGGTTACCGATCGCCCATAATTTTGCCTTCCGCCAACATAAATGAGTGTATTACTTACAAATTCAGATTAGTTTTTGGAAACCTATTTTTTCTGGTACTCTGTAATAAAAATGGATGTTTATAACTACATTTTTTTATTTATAAATACATACTTTTTCTGTCTTTCTTATTTTGTTAAGGGTAAAGTAACAGTATATTTTCTACTAGTTTAATATTTGACTTACCTACTATCTTTTGAATTGACACTTTACAGTTATAAGGTTTTACGTTTTTACAATAGTTTTTAAATCTGACAGTTGTCTATCGTCATTGCATAGAACAATATTGTATGGCCGATTCGTTGGGATTGGTGTACCTTTTTATACTAAGAATAAAAACACTACAAAGTTACAATGTGCAAATTCTAGTGTAATAGAATCTGAGCGTGTAGTCAGTGGCCACGGTCAACGATGTAACTAGTGTATCCACGTAACTTGATTCACATTGATAGTAAGATGATGAACAATGGGAAGGTTTTATTTAACACTCCTTTTGTTCGGTAGGCAGTTGGTAGGTTGCGGTTACTGGATTCAATAACAACCCAGTTCACTCCGGCAGTTGCTAATTTCTTTTTGCTTTGTAGGTTTCTCAGCGCTGAACAACATCGTTTCAAATGAAATAGTTTTACCTACCTGTAGAGTATTGTGGCTTACAGTAATGTGATATAGTCAAGACAATAGTTTTGTAACAAAAATGTTTTCAGTGTAGTCCATAAAATAATAATTTTATACGGCGCGCACGTTATATGTGTTGTCCACGGACTCGAAACTTGGTTTTCGCAATAGTTTAATGTCTATTATTTAATAGCTTCAGGCAGTTATTGTATACTATGTTTATATCTATCTAGTTACTACAAAAAAGATAAGGATTGTCATATCAGTCTCTCACTCGTAGGCCCGTGTTAGTTCGTAGTTTATGTAATATTGAGTTTTACTCATAAATTGTCGTTGGCAACATAGTTTGGATTTATGCCCGACAAAACCTACAAGGGCGGGCGCCTAAAACCTAAATAAGTCTGCTTTTACACGTTGTGGCAGCAGCCGCAAGACTTCTATTGAATTGGTACATTAAAGCAGTTACATTAAACTTGATTAAAATTACATTCCTACACACTGAATGACTAGTTTATTTTTGTCGACAATGGTGTCTTCTATGCTTTTAGCATTCTTAATCGATTGAAACCAATTCACTGTGTTACATTAAAGTGCCTATATGTTGTAATGTTATAACTCCTCAGAATATTTCTCAACTTAAAGATATCGTAAATATACATACATACATTGTATTTTCAAAGTTTTAATAATATCGGTTCGGAAGATTTTAAACTTGAGAATTTGTTTTAATTTTCTGTAAGTTACTTATAAGCTTATAGTGAAAATATTTTGCAACTATCTTTGTCAGTGTGCCTACGTTATATTAGTACCTATCTTTTCCTGATTGATTCAATCAATTTGATTATATTTTGACGTGCGTATTCTACATGACTTTAGCCTTGACGAACTTTGTAATCCATTTGAGGGACGACAAAGGCTTCATAGCCATATTAGCCTATTATCTAATGGTGAAGGTATTTTTAATTTAAAGTTGCTTTGCTTACAGCTGCTGAGTAGGGCGCTACTGGGATTGATTCTCAGGTTGATCACAGTGTAATAATTTGGGTTTTAATAAGGGATTCTCAATTTTCATCTAAATTAGGTACTTATTTATTTAAAAAACCGTGGTGTATTTTTCGGACTCTTTAAAATATTAACAACGCATGAGTGGGTAAACGCGTAACCTCCTTTTGTAATAATAGGCTGTTATGTCACTAAGCTCATTTACATATGCAACAATACTGGCAGTTCAGTTGCCCGGTACTAGCAAGAAAATCTCGTTCGAAACTTGAATACTTATAGAGGCTAATATTAGTTTGTGTGATTATACATCACTCACTTATTATAAGTTTTTTATGATTTATTAAAATGCAACTATTATTAGAAGAAATACACCAGTTTATGAAGTACAACAATTTTAAACGTCTACACACTGGAATACTTCAACCTAATGAAAAACCGGTAATGAGCAAACAATAAAAGGTAAACCTTTACTTGGCAGACGCGACACTGATTAAGGCAGGCTTTCATGACGCCCACAGTGCCGTTGAAACGTATGACATACTTTCCTCAGTGACAAATACTCGGGCCTTTTTACCATTTTTCTCTCTTACTCATACTTTTACACTCGAGATGAATTTTTGTTAGACATTTAGTACTTACCAATTACGCATGCTAGTAAAATGATTTTAAAAATCTTATGAGCGTAAAACATTTACTTAAACTTTTTAATATTGAATATTTTAAGTTCAGCAGACAGTTCAGTATCGCAAGTTTTTGTGGTCTCTTGTAATTGGAGGGGCCACTTATGACTGGCTCTACGCATTTATTTATATATAATTTTTTATACTCTGTAGGAAATCCAAATAAACAAATAACTTCATAAGATTGATTGTCTTAAATTATACTTCTTTGTCTAAAAAAAAGTGTTGAATGCAGATGCGTAATCGTGCGCATTTTATTTCTCATCTAAATACCACATCATGATTATAAAAGCTAGTCCAATCGTGACCCTTAGATTTCACTGAAGAACTTGCAAGAATTTAATCAGAAATCTTTTTCTGAAAACATGAGTCTTTTACTCGAAAATTAACAGAGAGAAGTGTTGATTTCAAAGGAATTTGGATAGCAGCGATTTTATTAAACTATAAGTCTTTAATTACGGTCTATAATAAAAATATATTGCAGTACAGATAGTGCAATAGCATATTATATAATGATATTTTATAAATAAAATAATTCCCGGGTCATAAAATTTACTAGTTCAATCATTATAAAAAAAAACTTTAGTCCTGTCTTTTTGTCATTCATGTCAAAAGTCAATTATAAATTATGACCAGGGATGCAAATAACAAATGTATTCATATTTTAAATTCCAGTGCACATTTGCTAATAAGTGAATATTTTACGTTTGCAGTTTTAATTTTATTTGGCTGTCCGTCGATCGCATATGTGACTGTGACCCTTGCATGTTACATTTCTCACGCTCGTGTTTCACAGATGCTGAGAGTATGTAGATATGATTCGAGTGTTATATTTAGCTTATCGCTCACTAATTTTGGTTTTTAAGTATCAACTATTTTATTAGAACGTTAACATGCTAAGAACAAAACTTTCTACACTTGCGTTTTTTTATGAGTTATTCATGCAAATAATAAAAATAGAACAATATAGATTGCTGAAATATTATACAATTTTGGACCCCTGGGAATTAAATAGGTATCATTGAAGCGGAGTCAGCTTGAACTAGGCATACAAACCTGTATATCTACCGAACAAGTGCTTAGAATCCAATCGGCTTGGAACTCGGTTTCATATGCAGCCTGTAAACAAAGCTTTATCTAGGTTTTTCGGATCGAATGAAGTCGATTCCATGCCGATTAATGTGGCGTGTTTGTTATGGTGATACAATTAGAAAAAATAATAATGCAAACAAGTTGTACAACTGATGAACACAGTTTCCTGCCGATAGTAATATAATTACTCATTAAATTGTTCTTCTCGAATAAATCGTATTTATTTTCCTGTCGGATGATTTGGTAGAATACTTTCAATAACTGTTGTCACGAGAGCCAGATGGTCAGCTAATTACTATATGTATAATATACAATAACATTGTTAATAAACTTTTGTATTACCATATTTGCTATTGCTACTTAAGCAAATAGGTTTATTGTAAACTAGCTTTTGCTCGCAATATCGTGTGCGTAGAATTAGTAATTATATCTAATCTGCATATAATTTATTTATTATCCACCTCGTGTGAAAAATTATCGAGTCTGCATATAAACTTCCACCCCCCTTTTCCCTTTTTTAAGGGATGATTTCCGGGACTAAAGCTATGTAAGTTCTTCCTCGGGGCTCAAACTATAAATTGGTTCTGGGGTTAAAGCGTAAAGAGGTAACAGATATGCATACTTTATTGATTTGACGGAATAGCAACATTTAACACTGATGAGCGCCTTAAAAGATTTTGATAAAATTGGTGAATAGGGAACAGGCCAAGAGAAGGCATTCTTGTAAAAGAATTTAAATAAAGATTTATTATTATTATTGTAATTAATAAAAAATATAATTAAATAATTGTGTATATTGTCGTGGTAGTATTTTCAGGTTAAGCGAAATCGACTAATTAGGCCGAAAGCATGTAACGAGTAAACGTTAATTAAATTTTCAACAAAATCAGCTTCTCTGGAACTAAAATAGCATTTTTTTTGTATTTTTTTATGAAAATGCACTAGTATTGTAATCTTTCCAAAATTACCATTAAACAAGCTATTTTTTAAGTCTGTTGTACAAAACTGCCACATACATTTTTTTTTCACCACTGTAGGTTAAAGTTAAGCAATAAGAAATTGGTTTTGTGAAAATTTAAACAAAAAGTACTTTTTCTTAAAAACATTCTTGTTTTTGATAGAAATAAGACTTATCAATGAGTAAATTAACTATTCACGAATAATTTGATGTAAAAAAATACTAGAAAATTAATTTTTCATTACGAGATGCTTAAAAATCAGTTTCAAGGTAGAGATTTTTCGATATTTCGGAAAATTTAGTAAAACCGTAAATCCGTGCCCCCTGCAGTATGCCGTGTTACTTACTGGACACCCTGTATATTATTATTCCAAAGACAATCCTAACGCGTAGCGACTGTTTCCTTGGTTGAAATTGGATATTTAAAAGCTCGCGACATATGTTTTAATTTATTTTGTGGTTTCTATGGCAAAAGAGAGTGGTGTTTTTACTAGTTTGCAAGGAATTTTAAAGATTTTTCTATCATTAAAAACGTTCCATAAGCGTTCACGAAAATATTAAAACAAAATATTGCAGAATTAGTCAAGCTGTTCTCGAGTTTTGCACTTAGCAGCACATTTGGCGATTCATTTGCTTTATATAGAAGATTATAAATAAATATTTGTTGAATAAAAAAAACTAAATGCTGCTCTATTCTTTATTGATTTTCTACAATAATTGTATTGTTACACTAACACAGGTTCGTGTTAATTGTGCAATATTGATTAAAAATAATGTATATACCGCTAGGAATGCATTTTTCGTGTCTATTAGTATTATCGTGCAGTTTAAGCGATATGGCACAGCGGGTCACAACATCGAACCAAAAATTATAATGTCCATACCATATTACATATATACGGTTAAAATTAAATTGATTTTCAAACCTTATATCTAGAAATTACGCATCTAAATATTTTATATGACACTCGCTAAGAAAGGATTTTGTAAAAAACTCAAATCAAATCAAATCATAAGGTTTTTATTTCGTATAAACTTTCCCAAGTATTTAGTTGGGTGATCAGTAATTCCCAGTAACAGGTCACAGTTTGTAGGGATTTTCCACTGTTAATCACTATCACCACTTACATAAATTACATGAGACCTAAACAAAGCTGCAATTAACCTATCATTTTGAGAATACAACCATTATTCATCTATATTGTTGGGAAATAAAATAAATAAATATATAAATAAATATTTTTCATGTAATTATTTAAATGGGATCATATTTCTGTAGATTTTATGTACACAGCCACTTCTTGGATGATAGAAGCCCCGACTTTGTAGGTCAATAGGTAGTATTTTATCAAACTGATAACAGCCAAATCCTTATCAACCTTGAAACTGTGTATGACGTCAGTTATCCCACTTAACATCTCCGAAGCCATCGTTTAGCATCAAAAATCTTGTCCTGTAATTATCTTTTGATAAAGGTTACATAAAATCTTCACGCTTATACCACCCTTAGAGTCCTGTAGGTTAGGAAGCGGTACGAGTAATTTCCAAAGTATGTATAAGCAATTCTGTATACCTTATTAATTTTCCCGATTTGCAGTGGGACAATAAGTTAGTCGATGATATATGGCAAAAGGACTTAAACCCTCAAAATGTACCTAAATTTATGTCACTACCTGTAATCTTTGATTTTTTTACATAATTAGCATAATTATGTTCGCAACATCATTGTTACGCCCTGTTTGCTTATAGTAATAATAAAGAGATGTGCACGAAGCTAGCAATAAAATGACTTAATGTCAGGGGATTTATACTATAATAGGTAGGTACCCTAGTTTGGAATCTTACATAACTTTTATTTAATTATCTTAGGTCAGTTTTTGAGTTACCTGGTAAATAAACAAGGCCTGAAGACAATTTGGTTGCAATGGAATGTGATCTTTATAATGTGTAAATTTAAGTTTGTAATTCTAGATTACATATTTTTTTTTATCAAGAGTATGAGATCTCAAAAGAGCTAACTGGCGTACTACAGTAATAACTATTTTGTGAAACAAGATAAAGAAAACAAAATTATAGATAGGAAGACAAGTTACTTGAAATATTTAGCTAAATGGAAAAATACGGCTTCGTCCAATGGTGTTGTGTTGCCTTTAATATCCCTAAGAGTTTTTATCAGTAAACAACATAACTGATTACTGTTAGTGTCGACACTAAGGTTTCGTGTATACACAGTGACGTGGGTGTACACACATATTTTGGCTTGTCATCAAACTGTTTGACTGTGAGTGTTGGTTTTGTAACTGACGGATGACATCATTATCGGAAATCAGGGTTTTTAATTAACTGCAAGCAGAGTTTCGTTACTTTAAGGAACTTGTCAGTATTTAAATATAATATATTTTAATATATTTTTTTATTTAATTTTATTAATATTTACTAAGAAAACGATGTAAATAATAGTGCTATTCGATGTGTAAAATGCCAACCCTTTCTTACAAGATGATGAACGCGCGTTGCGCGCACTGTAGCTAAAAATGTTGTTTTTATCCTACCATAACTGCAGTTTGCTACTCAGTTACTCAAAAATATTGATACGAGTAGATGATTTTTAAAATTATTATTATCAATTTTATTATTAATAGAAAATAAGTGAATTTTGAATCATACCTTATGTCCTAATTATACCTATGGCATTACTCAGTTACTCAGTACTCAGGTACTCGCTTACAAAGACAAGATGCACAAAACAGTGAAATCCGATAGAATGCAAAACTTTTTTCAAAAATGTGAAGTACCTACAGTCGCTAGAGCTAAGCAACTCATTAAATCGTGTCAAACAATTGAAATGAAGTTCATCGTCACAAGCAACGCTTCGTCTAAACTATGTTACAACTTCAAAAACTAAAAAGCAAAAAATAACTTCATACAGTTTTTTAGTTTGAAAGGTATGAAGTTGGTGCCAAGCCAAACGTAATAGTAAGTACACTCACCACGAGTGACCTTGAGCAGGGTGATTAAAACCACCACATCATCGGCACCGACTTCATACCTTTGAAACTAAAAAACTGTATGAAGTTATTTTTTGCTTTTTAGTTTTTGAAGTTGGTTTTTCTTTTTTTAAAAAGTTAATTTATTTTATTCTTTTTAGTGTTGTATATATTAAACTTTTCATATCAGGCCAATCTAATAGCCTGAAAGAATACAACTATCGATCCATATATACTTATAATTATGAAAGATTTTCCCTTCAACTCTTAACCGTTGAGGAGTTGTACCTTCCATCATCAGATCATTACATGAGAAGTTGATTTTCAGATGCAAATACTTGAACAGCTTTGGAGAATACATGTAAATGTAATAAATGCTTATAACTGAAAGAATTTTCTTTTAAATCTTAACTGTTGAGGAGTTCTACCTTCCATCATCAGCTCATCAACCTCAAATGATGATTATCAGACACAAATACTGGAACAATTTTAGTAAATATATTCAAAACGTGATAATTGCCTATAAAATTTGAGGGATCCCATCATCAGATCGTGATGTGGTTACAATGGGACCATCTGTGAAGTATACCCTTTTAAACAAAAAAAAAATTTTGCAAATCGATCCAGGCGTTTTGAAGTAATTCGTGAACATACATAAAAAAAAGATTCCGACGAATTGAGAACCTCCTCTTTTTTGAAGTCGGTTAAAAACAATTTTGAATCGTAAAACTCCATATTTAACGAGCTTTTAAATACTTTTTGTTTGACATCCGTATAATCTGCTCACGTAGAAGAAGATGAAAACAGAACTTCTATGTCAGAATGCAATGCAATATTTGGTAGGTACCTAATAAACAAATGCAATATAGGTAATATATTTGTATACTTCACCCGTGTGTGTAGTGATTTCCAGTATATTAAAAGATCATTTACAAACAAAATTCTAAACACGAAACCGGGAACAATAATTGTAGACCTTATTTAAGAATTTTTCTCCCGTGGCTGAATCAAATCCGCATTCCACACAAATAAAAAGACATCGTTTATATTGTAGGTATATCGTTCTATTAATATTTAAAATTAAGACACAATATAGATTATTATGATATATTCTACCTGTAAGCTTAATTGCTGTACCTACTTATAAAACTTACTTACTTATAATATCGGTTTAAAGAAATTTATTTCTTATAAAATCTTACAGATCATTTACAATAAGAAATAATTAAATTTCATAATAAAAAAAATATTAATTTGGCTTTGAGAAGTCATTGAATGCTCTTCAAAAATAAATAATTATGTAAGGCTCCCGGAGTTGATGTGTTTGTCAGCGTGCTTAATCGGACAAAATCTCGCTGCCTTACCTGGTCTGCAATAAAAACAAAGTTTTATAAACTAATGACAGCTGTCATCGTGACAGATGTGCTCGGCACACTCAACCATGTTTAATCGACAGAATACGACAAAGATGGACGACTTTACACTGAGCATAGAAAATGATCGGAGGCGGCCGTTCGTGTCCGAGATATAGACATGTCAATTTAATGCAGAATGTAGTGCAGTCAGCGTGATTTTCTGTTCCAAAAAGTTAAGATACCATTCCACACGTCAACAACTTTATAATATCATGTTTTAGTAATAAAAATATTATTTTTGTACCACATTTCATTGTTCGTATGTTCACGTTAAAAACCTATCAGAAGTTTATCGTCCTAGACAATAAATTAAGTTCGTTTATTAGGTTCTATGACTGTACAGCAAACCAGTGATTAGATTACGCCACGATAGTGTTATTTCAGAAAAATGTCTATGTTCTTAGATCCTGTTCACAGCAAATGAATTGCCAGCTACCGACTGTGCGCGAGTATGAACTTCTCGTTCACATCAAACCAATAAATCGCTTGCCCGTACCTACTTATACAGTCTGCAGCTTCTTGATAACAGTCAGCAGCTTATTAATATGAAGGTACGTTTGGTGTGAATACAACCGAACTTTTAAACAATAATATCGCCATGTACGAATGCCTTATTTGGTGTACTGACGCAATTCAGCGATTAATATTTCAGATATTCCTACCTAAGTGCTAATAGGGTTACGTAATTTTTATCCCCCGACGCAAACAGGACGAGATGTTATAAGGCGTATGACGTGTCTATAATGTGTGTGTGTGTCTGTTTGTGGCATCGTAGCTCCCGAATGGATGAACCCATTTTGATTTAGTTTTTTTGTGTGAAAGGTGAGTTATTCGGGAGTGCTCTTAGCTATGTTTGATGAAAATCACTACAAGATAACCGCCACAATATGGGACGGTTTTTTTTGTACATCACCTTTTCATCGCAAGGCTGTTTTATATTATATAATTGTATTTACCTATACCTATTTATGCATTATTCTTGTGTGAATGCCATGGGTTTCGTGCTATAAATAGTATCGTAAGTCACTTAAAGTCGCCGTTGAATCACGAAAATAACTTTTAGCGCATTTTATACAATCGGTTGCATAAATAAAATTTAAAAACACAACAGAAAATATGAGAGTGCAAGAACTCTAAATAAAACTATATTACGATCGAGATCAATTCGTATAATTGTTAAAGCATTCGATGTCAAAGTGACTTTCCCGCTGCCAATTTACAAGTTTACTAATAACTTTTGATTAAACCGGCCAGTGTGGTGTTTGAAGAAGGATCGTCAACTTAAAACCGAACACACCGATTTTTTTATAGCTCGAGCACTCGACTCGACACTCGACACTACGTCACAGTTTCACCCAGATGAAACAAAACCGTACCTAGCAGAATGGGAACCCCTGGAGGGGTGTGGATAGCCCTTTTCGTGGCCACTTTCATAATCGGAGTACAACCACAGTTTATAAGACGTAAGTATAAGCTGTCAATATCTTTTAAAATAAATAAACTTATTAGGTCAAGTGTCAAGTATAATTTTATTTGATATACAGTTTGCACTCGGTGTCAAATGTAGACTAAACATTCAACAGTCGACATTTTTTTTAGTGCTATACCTATTTAGAATGCATTTATATTTTTGGATTGCTATTTAAAATGGTTAACATTATAAATTATACATTTAAGTATAATGTTTCTGAATTATTCTAATTTTCATGTCTTTGTGACTATTTTATGGAGTAATATATGTATGTTACCCATGTTTGCTAAGGGAGAAATTAAACTTGAAGTTACTAGTTCAAAGAAAAAAGTAGACAAGTTGTATTGAAAGAAATTATTAAAGTAGAATCTTATCAATATTTATTACAATTTAAGAAATAAGTAATGTCTCTTTTTTCCAAACTGTGATATGAAGTTTATCACACGCTCCTATGCCTGTGTTGATGAAAAATGTACGTTAAAGTTTTTTTTTGTAATAAAATACATAATATGTATATTGTTTTGATTTACAATTTAACAATAATTGATTACATTAAAAACGGGATTAAAAACTATATTAACATAGATTATTGAATATTCAAGATGAATCGGGACATATAGGTCAGGGATGCTGCATAATTATTGTGTGAACAGGCGATAAAAATGCCGGGAACTCGTAAAACGGCCGTTCAACCTGTTGGCACTGATGAGTCAGGTGCTGTTATAGCTGGTCATCATAGCCGTGCTAATAACCTAATGGTAACACATTAAAATCAAAACATATTGTAACAGAACACGGAACGATTGCAAAAACCCGGTTTTAGTTTATAAACAAAACTGGATTCTAGGTAAACATAAAATTATTATTATGCCATTTCTTAGGAATAATTACTACTAAACTAATACTCTTTTAACTAAGAACTTCTTTAAAAATATTTGTACCTTTATGATTTAGAGGTTCATTGAGTGAGACAGTACCTACTAAAAATAATACTAACTGGCAGCTAGAATAGTAATGCTAACAATATAGGTACTTTACTGATCATAAAGATATGGCTACCGAGTAAAGGTCTCCCAATTAAAATTTATGAGAATAAAACTTCAATAGAGTTCTTGAAATTTCATCTAAATTTTAATTAAATAAAAATTACAGCATTTTTGTGTTTTTTTTAACTCTACATATATTTTGAATTTAGTCCTCTCATATGCATCGTACTTACATTTCTACTAATTGCTTTTGTATCTCCATTTTGCATTTCATTCTACAGCTAAGGGCGTGTTTAATCATATCTTACTGTCGGGCTTGACCCCGATCTGATGTAGAACTACGAAATGGTTAGACTGACTGAACCACATGAAAAAAAAACCATTTTAATGTCAAAATTATGTATTTAGATAAACAAGTACCTACTGTTAATGTTATTTTTTAAGATTATTTAGATATTCAACTATATTGAAGTATGGGCATGTGTGGTGCACCTGTATCCTTCCTGCTAATCCTACGTATATATATATGTATAGACCTATGCCATTACTGAAATATTGGAAAGCCGTATATATTATCCAAAGTACCTTAAAATTAATTATAATAGTTAAATTTAAATTGCATAAATGTTCGGCCACTAAGGTAGCACTAGGTACTAAGGCACCCACTGGAAACAACAAGGTACCCACTGGTAACAACTAGAACAATTCACGGAATACCCATAGCGTGCAATATTACAATTTCTCAATATTACAAGTGCATTATTTAAAATCGTTTGATAGTTAATAAAGGCATTTGATGAAGAATCATTTAAATACATTTATCGAAAGTGTTTAATATGTTTTTAATTTAATTTATTTTTGGCGTGTTAATAATAGGTACCTAACACTGATTTTTACTGCCGAGAAGAAAACTGTTTGTTGGGTTAACTTTATACCTATAATGTTTAACATAACAGTAGGTAATGTTATTATGTTAATATTTTGAATGTTCCCTTAACAAGCAACAAGTCCAACGATAACGTTTTGGAACATTCGAAGGCTTGTGCAACAATGAGTTGAATTTGAAAATGACAGATGGCTTTAAGAGGACAGCACAAGTAATGATTATGTCCATATGAGACACAACATAGCGTAAAATATACAACCTACTTCTCTTTGAGCGAGAGTGCATGAGTGTGCTAAGACTGATTTTGTATTCACTTAAGTATTTTGATATATGTATTTCCAATTACTTCTATTTTAGCCAACTCATGCGGTAGATGCGATGTTAATTAATAAAAAAGGCGAATTTGGGAAAAGGTTCGAAAAAGAAATATTATATAAGAATACCTACTCTGTGGTACAAACACTGACTTAATTAAGCGATTACTATCAGCAAAATGTTGGATTAACTTTACTAAATATGAATTTTGTCTAATCCTATCTATGCATTTCAAATGTCTGTTCCTTTAATATGAACTGGACCCATGAAGGCGTGTCACAATCTGCGGTCGCCAGTACCCGACAAAACAATAATTGTAACCGTTACTGCCTCGTACTCACTTTCCAGATTGTCCTTAACTGAGGGTGCGATGTCTTGTCAAATTAATATTTTATCGTCGCATCCGTCGTTTGTATAGACATAATAACATTACATATTTATAGCAATGTAGATAAATGGGTGTCGAACTCCTCACGCAACAAATGTTTGTATGGTGTAGGTACAAATAGATTTTCTGAGTTGGTTTATGTAGCATTTAGTACATTTAAATAATTTAGGTGTTTTTTTTTTGACTACCGAGCTGTATTATATTTAATACGTCAAATAACATTACCTTTTTTTTGGGTTTTTGCTTATACAAGTAAATATTTTTTGACTCACGTGCAAGCGGCATAGCGATTGTTGTAATTTTTATTTTATTTTGTTGATACAACAGGCATAGAAACATGTTTAAGTGCTTAGAAGGAAAGTTTCTTTTTGTTCGTACAAATATAACATACGGCGTGCACGCCGCCGCCGCCTCGTTTCAATTAAATAATTGACAACTGAGACGGGTCTGAATTAAAATTAATCGATGAAGATAAAACCTCTCGTCAAATCAATAACTTGCACTTGAAATAACAGACATTTCATTGACCTATCGACGCTTTGATAATTAACAGGGAGTCATTGTTCGTATATCGGCTGAGAGACAGACAGACAGGCTCCCGTTCTTCTTAATTGCATAGGGTCCGCCAACATCTGTTTCAAGTTGAGGTTGGATATAGGAATGAATAATTATTATTATGTTATTTGGATATTATTATGTAAGAATAAACAACGGCAAGGCGCTGAAATAAAATAATTAAATTAACCGCATTGCATGCAATATTTTTATCTAATAATTTTCATATAGTGCTTTGTACGGATTGTTGTGAAGTTAGAACTACATTAGATCGACAGAGACTTTAGACGCACACGTCTTTTTAACTTCAGCGTGGTATGTACATACATATATGACACATGTAAAACTCGTGTTCTACTAATGTGAACAATCACCTCACAAGGGTGTGGACACGTGTGGACGGATACGAATTGGCCGGATTTGTTTATTTGTAATTTATTTTTGTGTGTGTGTTTTTTATATCTTATAATCGTAGGTAGGTACTTCTGTATCCATAAATATTTTTGTCTGTAAGTATTTAAAAATGTTGTATTAATCAAAAATATAATAGTAACAAGGGAATATAGGCTCTAAAGTTTTTTTATTTTGCACAGAACGTTTAACCGTTTATTGGACGGCCTGATTCTAATGGCCGGGTCATCCGTCCGGCAGCTCAGAATAGATGTTGAGACACAACGCTTGACGTCATGATGACCGGCTTCTTAAGCCATTTTTATTTACGTGTCGTGCGTACTGTGTTACCTTGAAATTTCAGAAAACAGGTTGAATGCTAATGATTTCGACAGGACAAAAGTTAATCATCACGTCTATTTTGTTAAATATTCACTTAGGTATACTAAAAAGTTAGTTTTACTACTATTAAGGATCGAGTCTTTTACCATTAAGCGTATAAAAATACTAACTAAGAGCTGTTAATAGGATATAAGAAAAAGTTGGTCTACTGTGTCTGTAGAGAAAACAGCATCCATCTCGGAAGCCTTAAAATGTTCCGTAAACACATCGTATCACAGGCCGTGGACAAAATTTGACGAGACCAACTCTTCCATGTGCAGAACACCAAAAGGAGTACTTAATAAAGTGAGTCGCGCCTATTCATTATTCATGGGCCTCTTCACCACTGTTGGACGACAAAGAAACTGATTTTCCAATGGACAAGTCTTGAACACTTGTCACTTTGAAGTCTTTTACCCCGGAAGCTCTAGTACATCCATAGTTATGTCCAATGTATACATTCTCGGAACTATATTTTTTTCAAAATTCAGTACATCAAATTACACCTCTGACCTTATTTTCGGGTAGATACTACAAATATGTTTATTTTCATTCAAAATTGATTTTCTTAATAATTTATTTCCTAAGTTTAATTTGTATTTAGACTTATTCTTCTTTAATTAATATAACTGTTAACGGTTAATATTAAAATTTGCTATATTCCACTTTAAGAGGTATTTTTCTTTTGATCATCATTTCGTATCTGAACGGAAAAGAAGTAACAAACTAGCATCACGGCTAACGGATGATCATGAATCCGTAAAAGTAGTTTTATTTCAATAGTAAGTATAAGAATTTACCCTCCCCTTGTCCGCGCCTGTCCTAAACATAGCGAGATTTCCCGCTCAAATTGAAATGTCCGACTGGGAAAGTAGATTACTAAAATATTATTGTAAGAACTCAGATATAAAGAGTTTTTGTGACTAAACTACGTTTACTGCAATGTTTGTTTATTACTTAAGGGATAAATGTATTTTAAATTAATCAGAATACTGTTGCACTGGTTGATTTGTTCTGGCTCTCAAATTAAGGTGGATTAGGTTCTGTTGGCCTAGTATAAGCTAGCAAAGACGTGCAAATATTAATTAGACTATACCATGACATTATAGTATATTGATTATAAAATAGGTTTGTTCCTCTAAATAAATATTTTAAATAAAGTTAACAGTTTTACGTATCTATTAGCTGTTTTAACCTTTTTGACCTTTTAGGAGTTCACCATTACTTTAAGGGCATTAAAATAAACTAAATAAGTGCGAATTAAACATTCTTGCACAGGTTTTCATAAATTAATTTATAATTTGTGTCAAGAACCAACTTACGTTTATCTGAAATATAATCACTACAGCAAATGTTCGTAGAAACTTATGTACGAACAATGTTGGGCGATTTACCGTCATGTGTCATTTCAAACCATAAACTTCAAATAAGTTCCCTGTAATTTACGGGTATTTATTAATTTGATTGTTATCTAAGATATTTGCAGTGCATCTACTTATTTGGAATAAATTTATTCACACTTATTTAAACATAACTAAAAAATATATATTTGACACTCATAATAGGCCTTTATATTTGACTAGCTGTTTCGGGTGAAATAGGGGTAGAAATTCGACCGCTAAAAGGGTAAAAAAATTAGGGATCCGTCATTTTAAGAGGTTTCTTAGAAAATCGATTTTAAAAAATCCCAAAATACTTGTTTAATAATTTCTAACCAACATTTTGTATACCTATTCAGTTTAACTTAAAAATTGCGGATTTCCATACAACCATTTATCCCTAATTTTACCCCTTTATCGGTCGAATGTGTAAAATTCCTTTCCTAGTGGATGTTTTCGTCATAAAATGTATCAGCTGTCAAAATATCAAGTTTGTAACCCCCGTGGTTTAGACTCTCGCGTTGATGTTATACGGAGTAAAGTGTCTGCGATTCGGACGGAAGAAACCCTTAAAAAATATTTGAAGCTTATAAAAAATTAAAGTAGTTAAGTGCAATGTACGGTGACAGCCAACCAAAACCATTTGTCGGTCTAATTAGCGTCGGACGTAGAAATAGGGGCCTGTCTCCGTTTAAAAAAATAGTTGCTATTCTTGGTCAACCTCGCTATGATTGTCATTAATTGTTTATTTCGATTCTTATATTGGCGGAGGGTAGATTAGGCTGTGACTTGTGAAGCGAATGTGAAACAAACTAAATATATTGTTATTATTTATGATTGTCTGTGGCTCCATTTTTTTACTCATGCGTTTCACTTATATTAAATCCATACAAAAATTATAAATATGAAAGTATATCTTTCTCACTGTTACCTATTCACCCTTAAACTGCTTGACTCATTTAAATGAATTTTGGTGTGGAGATAATTGCGAGCAAAAGCTAGTTCATTATATGTATTATTAATAATGAATTTATTAATATTTGGATAAATATTTGTGAAGGTTCAATCGTTACACACCAATAACATTTAAACATAACAATATTTTTTATGAAACCTCTACAATAGTACTACTATTTTAAAAGTAAGTTGTTTTTTGTGTCGAGTAGGTACGTAATGGCTGATGTTTTAATCTACACCATAAGCTTTTCTTTTCTTATTTATGTGTCTCGCCCAAGTCGTTTTAAATATAAAAACGTCAATGTATTATTGTCAATTTGACGCATTTGGTATTAAACGAGTGATAAATTAGACAATCGACACTCCATTGAAGCATATTTAATTTAAATACACACATACTAGCAACCAGCTAATCTCATGTGATATATTCTGCAGATAAATAATCATATATAAATAAATATTAAGTAATACTAAACACTTTAATAGTTACTTAAACAAATTTATATGCAAATTGAGTGAGCAAGTAAATATACATCAGCTAATGGTTACATTATAGTGATAAAGCGAGTGCATTTTTATACATCCCTAATTTTTACTAAACGAAACGACCCGTTTTGGGTTCACGAGAGATTAACCACGGACGTAGTAGACGGTATTAGCATGACACTGGCTTGACATTTTGATAAAATACAACGAAAAGTGTTTTATTTTTAACTTTATAAATAAGATATCAGTACAAAATAATTCGTATCATCTTGTTATTACTTTGTAATTTGTTTTTATGTAGTGATGGCAAAAAACTTTATTTAAAAGACTTTATAACTATGCACCTATTAGCTTTTAAGCTCTTCAGATTTTAGTGAAGTAATTGAACCGTACATCGGTCGTAATAAGGAACTTTTCAATGAATAAATTCCTACTTGTAACAAAATTTTATGAATTGAATGAGGCATAGTTATTGAGCTGTCTGGCTATGGTCTACAGGCAATGGTTTAATTCCCACACTGAGCTATCAGTTATTTGCTTTGGCTTTAAAAACAATATATAACTGAATCCAATGTTGCAATTGTGCATCGTATAAGTTATTTAAATTTATTTTAAGTATATTTATATAGTTTATATTATAATCTATTTTATATATTTTATCATCTATATAATAAATATAGATCTATAAATTTAATACATGCCTTTACTGCACAGGCTGTGCAATAATGTGCTAAAAGCTCGGGAGTACGCTATTGCTATAGATGCCGCAAAAATAGTCAAATATCCGTATGACTATCATTGGACAGTGGACGTACACTCTCTTTGAAACCGTGCATAATAGGATTAAGTTTATCCCGTGTTTTACATATTTCATCAATCGCTATTGTGTCCTCTAACGATGTACAAATGTGAAATGTATGGCTTTATTAAGAACCACGTTTGAAGGCATTCTTCATAATTCAGCTCTGTTTCGTGTACGTTTTGTTGGCCGGTCGTTACCCTGTACGGAGTTAGAATTCATTTTTTGTCGAACGACAATAGAATGATGCCGTGACGGGGAAATGTTTAAGCGATTGACAAAGCAACACTGCGACTTAAAACATCTGTACACATCTGTTTTGAGAGTGTGGAGTGTAGGTACGATAATAAAATACACAAGTCTTCGGTCGTGTGTGAAATCAGAAAGGTGAAATAAAAAGGCTGTGTGTACCAATTAATGTTTCTAACAAATCTGCGTTTGCTTACAAACTTTTAGTATTTTTTCATGGAAATATAAATTTATACCGTTTAAAGATTACACAATATTATGTAGCTTTCAAATGTGGCTCCAATTTTATCTTGCATTCAGATGTAGAACATAAATTTCGCTAACATTTCATTAACAAACACCTAACAATAAAGTTATTTACAGACAAATATACAGAGAAAAGGGAGGTTACAGCTGTTTTTTGGAATCGCTACCAATAACATAATATAAAAAACGAATTATATAAATATTATAACTAAAAAGCCCTCATCAGATAATGTATGTTTTTATAGGGAAAATGGACATATCCGTGGCCTGAGGTCTTTTAAGATACATATCTCTAAATAAGAACATACTAATGTCACAGAGACATTCGCGAAATGGAACGTAAATCAAAACAAGATATAAATATGTCACATTGACGTTCAATGGACGTCAAACAACGGAGAACGAACGTGTGAATACGAGGAAGGAATAAAAACTAAAGTAAACGTCAGCGCGCGTGCATGACTCTACATAATAATTGTAAGACTATACAATTTAAAGTTGGACATTGATTTTTAACAATAAAATCGATATTATTTAGTTCTCTTTAAATAAGTTTTAAGATAAATGTTAATATTAAGTAAAAAGCTAAATCATCAACCGTTAGACGTCCACTGCTGGACCTATGTCCAGCAGAGGACGTTAAATAAACTATGATTTATTTCCTTCTGCACGCAGTGTATATTATCAACCTACACTCATTACTGCAAACTAAATAATGGCAAGCGTGCACTACGGCGACCCTAATTTGATATTGTTTGGTAATATTAATATGATATGTCTTGATAATTTGTTAATTATATATTTTTAATTGCCTGCCATTACCTAAAAAACAAAATTTATTATAGTTTACATATCATCAGCAAGGTATAACAGTGATTGTAGTTAATTCCTCAACGATTTTCATCTTTATTTTATGTATATGAGCGTGATTATCTAAACGTGACAACCCTATAGATATTTATTGAATATAAATGCATAGATAAGTCTAAACAGCTTATTGAGCTTTCTTGTGATTAAAGCGTTGACGGATTGTGCAACTCAATGTATCAAACCTTTTACAAACCTTTTCATCATAATAATAACGGGGCAAAGAAGTGGGCCACTTCTTTGCTCACGAATCACCCACGGGGACAATTTTGTAATAAGGGTTACCCTGTGCCTGGTGCAGAATGGCGACTACTTATTACACAGTTTAATTTATTTGTCGATTCACCCTGTCTGGGACCTATTACGTTAGTCCCATAAATGTACGATGAACGGATGCGGCATTTGAAGAAATATTTTTATTATATTTGAAACATACAATACAGTATGTATAATATGTGGTCGGTGCTAAAGTACTTGTATTAGAATTGTCTTTGCTTACTTCTAATATTAATTATTTATTAAAAATTTTAGGCAATCTACCCATTAATTAATTAAAATAACGAATCAATCTTTCAATGTATTTAAGAAGGATTTTTATTTTGACGCTACAGGGTTATTTAATGTTAACAGCTATTCTTTTAAAATAAAATAAAATATTACTTTTTTTAATAGAAATAAAATAAATAACACCTTTGCTCTAAAATGGGATAAAACGGGTTCATAAAAAAATCGAGTAATTGCTATACCGCATCCACGACCGTAGTTTACATTTTTGTCATGCGCATCGCCTTTCTGTCTTGCGTTCGTGCTTTGTAAACACTTACCTAACCTTGATACTTGCTTTGTGGTATTTGCATAATAAAATAGACTAGACTTTTATAAGGCACATTGTGTATTTATTTATACTTTAAGACTTTTTACCGGTTAATCCGTGATTATTCTTTTACTTGTTATAAACTTACTAACAAATTAACCAGTGATAAAGACTGACAAGTCAGAAGTCTCGTTACGAAACTTAACGTAGTAGCCTCGACTAGCAACGATACATATTGTAGATAAATTCGAACTTGGGCACCTGAGGGATTTTCTCGGAGGCCGCGGCATGTGATGCCGGCTGATCCGCGCTAGGCCTAAGTACAGGATTACATACTAACCTCCTCTCGTTATAAGAGTTATCGTGCCTAGCTGTGTGAATTCAACTAACTTAATTTGATCATGTAAATGGGCGCTTCTGAATAATAACGTTTAATAAAGAAAACAAATAAAAACAGTTAAAGCAAATTGTGTTCCGTAACTAGCATTTCACTATGGTAACTGATAACATGGATTGATTTTTACAAACATTAAGTCTGTAGTTTTTGCTTTTAGTTCGACGTTTTGTTTTAATATTTACATTAAAACATGGATACCATAGATTTATTTCATGTTATAAATATGGAATAAATCTTGTTTTTGATAAGTAATCAAACACATTTGAACTTAAAGAAAAATGTAAACTGAAAATTGTAAAGTCTATATTCTCAGATTAATTTAATTATGATGAAGTCGACCTTATAAGAAAATGCAGGAAAAATAAATAAAATAAATATTCCTGGACATTATGACATAGCGCCATCTAGTTCCGAGCTAAGCATCGAGGCTTGTGTTACGGATACTAGTTGGTTGATATACCACATCATAATTATACAATTTTTTTGTAAATACATACATGATATTATACATATGTATGTCCATGACTCAGATTCAAATGCTTATTCTTATCACACAAACATTTGTACCTTCCGGGATTCGAACCCGGATCCCATAGCACAGAAGGCAGTGTTCAACGCTGGACAACAACCGCTGGACTAATTGGGTCGTCATCAATCATCATCAAAATGTGAGCCCACACAAATTATGAATAAGTATAAATAATAAATTATCCTCACACTTACGAATTATAATTGAAATAGTAGAATAAGATATGGTTCCTATAACGTAGCCATGTGGTCACTACGGTAACCATCGCTGGCCTGCTAGTTTACTGACAACTGTGCAAGAGTTGAGGGATGTTGACCAAAACTTAATCAGTGTTTCGGAAATAAAACTATTCTTTTGTTAAACAAGTTTTTTGTGCATTATCTCAATGATAAGAAACGCAGTAGTTGCAACATAATTATGATTCTGTATTTGCTGTCACTTAAATAACATAACTAAGCTTTCTATGTATTGATTTATTGATAAATTTTTATTCATTCACCTAAAAAAATCTTTAAGTATTGTCTTTCTTAAAATTAAACTATTTTTACGGATTATATCGCGGTATATTGACATTATTTTTAAGTTTCGCATCCTTTACAGCATCCATGGTCATGGGCAGACTATCTCTATATTTTAGTCTTAAGTGATTGACAGTGTGCTATGGTGTAGTGTGTAGATTTCGGAGCTAAACACGAGGTAGGTACCAATATGTGCCTACAGCTACGCTGTTGCGGTCTTCACGCCAGGTTATTGGCTGAGCGCCGTCCCTTTGTGAACTCTGCATGATTTGCTTCTTCTTTAGTTTTATTGCTAGAGCTTAAACATTTAAATCTGTTATAGCTGTGAAATCAATTGTGAATATTCCGCTTTAAGTCTGGCGAATCTATGCAGAGATAATAATATGATTTATACGTATGTATACATATAGCAGTTTCCAAAAGAGTCAGTCAACGACATGTACTTATTAATGCCCTCTTTTAAAACTCGAAAAGTAAATTGATATTTTTGGTAATTGTGCAACATTAACTTATCTGTGCTGAGTGATGCGTCGTCGTGGGCGGGATGTCCCCTACGCTAGAAAGCTTTTAATAAAATATTATTACCCCCATATGAACTTGGGAGTAAACCTTATTTGCGGTTTTCACGAAGCTACGTAGAAAGTGAGCGGGCTTTAAATGTTTATTCTGGTAACCATCTCATATTGTAGAACGCTCGTGGCATGTTTTGATTTTATTGCCACGAAACATATTTTTACAATTCAAAATTATTGAATGTCGGAAGCCGGATGGTTCTCTACATAATTGTCTGTCCCTATTTAATGACTTTTAACTAAATCAACCATAACGAATGTTCTATGATGGTAGGTAAATAAAATTTATTTATTTATTTATTTACACTATACAACTATCATCACAGAACTATACTAATACAACATACAAAAATATTTCTTTATCATCTACTGATTCCAATCCTATAGTAATCAGTTAAATTCTGAGCATGCTAGTAATAAATGACCTTCCATAGCCTATTTCCATTATCGAAGCTCCGAGCTGCTATTTAGAATTTCATTGAATCCAATAACACATTGCTCGGTCTGGGAATCGAACCTAATACCTCTTGTTCAACAGTTGTACAGACGACCACTAGACCAATGAGGCAGTTGCCTGAATATGACTTTTCATGTCATTATAAGTGCGTATAATAATGAAAAAATAATATGATTTTACAATAACGACGCGAACCCATTACATATGCTTTTTATACTTCCACTATTTTCATGTAAGTGGGTAAGCTGATTTCTATAGCTGAGAGTTTACGGCAACAGATTGGAGATATTAAGTATAATATAATCCGTGCATAATGGCATTGCTTTTACAATTAAAGGTCCACAAAGCGTTACATAATCGTTAAGTTAATGTAAATATATACCTGACTAACCTGGTCGGCCTAAATTGCAATGAGCTGACGTCAACATTTCTAAGGTGAACACTCTAGATTGTGGTTTAGAAGTGAGTTACAAGTCCCGACAAATGTTGCATAGAGCAAACTTCACAGCCGGTCATGTATCTAGAGATATGTAGAGTACATAGTCTCATCACGGAATCAATAACAAGTATTCGAACGCTTAGTGCTAATAAAATAGACCAGGTTACTTAGACAGCTTCAAAGATAATAATTAATAATACCTCCTACTATATTTGGAACTCTTAATTTGTTATTGGCTTCAATTTGTGTGACCAAGTCACTATAAATGATGCAGCAACATAATAATTATTATGTTGGATACATATTTTTTGTTCTTTCATACTCACGAATTTATTAAGAAATATTTAGAAACCTACGTATCTAAACAAACAATTATCGTATCCGCAATAGTCACAATCCGTATAAGCGTAATGTTGACATTCAACTCCCATCTCAAAGTGCAGACAACTCATAAGATATTCTAAGGAATGGCGCCAAGAATCTCAGTATAAAAAAAACTTGTATTTGGAATTTCTAGCGTCCGAAGCGTCCCAGGACTGTTAAACACCGCCACGTGGTCGCGATACATAATGCCAAAGCACAGCAAAGTTTGCTTTTTTTACAGGCGCACGCGCAAACTCTGAACCCATAATACTCGTGGGTAGTTACCTATTTATGCAGTGTTAAGTATATCACGTAGTAGGCCCCGGTGGAACAGCGACGGAATTTTAAATACGGATAGGTAGGTGTTACTGACAATGTTTATAGTAGAGAAGATGTAGGAAATTTGTCGGGACTACGCTTTTCTTTTTATGGTCGATTTATGCTAACTACAAGTGTGCCGTTTGCACACATGTTAAACGCGAGTTTACGTGAGCGCGGTTTGTGAATGTTGCGATTCTTTAAGTTAATGATATTATTTTGTTTTGCCTATGTCTTTATAAAATTTATTTTTAGAACTCCGTTTAAACTTCTAATAAGCTATTGAAATTGGCTCAAAGAAGTACCTATTTTAATCGGAATTGAAAAACAAAAATTTTATGGTATGCTTAATCAAAGAAATCATATAATTTCTACTACATACTACTTAACTACTAATAACCGATTGTATAATTAAAATGTAACATAGAGCTAAGATATTATGAATGAATTTGTTTCAGTTTATTTAAATAAAAACTTTAAATTCTGCAAATATCAATAATTTAACAATAAATTAGTAGCAAATTAAAGACATCACGTCAACTTCCTGTTTAAACACTCGAAATACCTAGATTCTCAAAGTCTGTCACAAGCTTGTACTTGTATAAGCAACCGCAGTCTTGCATCGCGATCATTTCGGAACATAAACTTCATATAAGTTAAACATTGATCAACACATTCAAACTCTCTCATTGCGAAAGCTGCGGTTTATAGAGTGCGCCGTCGACGGTTAGCGCGGAACTAAATATAAGTTTATTTTATACTTCCAGTTAGAGATGGAAAAATGTATAAGAACGGATTGTATTCTGACAAAGTTAGGACGGTGATCGTACCTGGAAGACTCGAAGTCTTTCAGGTACAATCACTGTTATAATGATGTATAAGTAATAGGTGTTGACGGATTTGCAATTACTGTACTTAGAACACGTACCTACTATAAAATAATATCGCCAAAAAATAGTTATTTATTTTGTAAAATTAACAGAATAGCGGCGACGAGTCATTGTATTATATATATTATATTGTATTATACTTATATACAATACAATGATACTAATACTTAACTCTGAATAAGAGTTGTACCACCCCTAAACATTTAACTTTCTTCCTGTTTAATATAGCAGTAACTAGATAATTTGGCCGAGATTATGTCTTGATGATAACGATGAAAATATTATTGATATCTAAACATCCTGATTCTTAAATTTTATTATTAAATCATAGTTATTATTTCGAGCCTAGGAATATTTAGGTAAGTAGGCACTGAATGGCGCTAATAGGTAACAATTAGATATATTTTCTTAACGATTACATAAATATGTCATTGTTATAAGTATGTATCTCAAACGTAAGTATTATTTCAGAAAATCATATTCTGAGTTGCAATTTATATTATTTCTGGCTATCGTGGCGCTACCTAGTGCGTACAAGATACAACTCATTGCTAAGTTGTTCGGTCCTGATGCGTTCTTTGCTATAAAATTTTCGTAGATGGCGCTTGTGGATAGTTTGTAATATAATTACACGGTTGATGATCTTAAAAGTGTGATATTAGTAAAATAGTACCTACCTATTTAAAAATATTCGATTAATGAAATCATTATGTTATAACATTTTACAAAACTGGAGACAAAAGATGTTAGTAAATTTTAATACATAGGATAAAATTACTTACCTTGTATTATTTTTATTTTTAACAGGAACATGCGGTGCTGACGATTTCCGCTGCAACAATGGCAACTGCATCGAGTCCAGCCGTCGTTGCGACAACATTAACGACTGTCAAGACCAGGAAGACGAGCGTGATTGTGGTCAGTACCGATATTAGGTATCGCCGTTTTAACTTGGCCACGCCAAACTTCGTGCGTGTTCCTTACGATAGAAACTTTTACCGGCCGACTGCTGGGCACGGGTCCCCCTATAGTCACCATGCTTGCCTAGTACGGGTTAAAAGATATTCAACACGCCATCGAAAAAAATCTTTGGCATGCAGGTTTCTTCACAATGTTTCCCTTCACCATTTGAGCATGTTTGATCTATGTGCACAACATTTCAATAAGTCTGTGGTCTTGGATTCGAACCCGAAACCTTTGACTTCCCAGTCCAATGGTCACACCTCTAGGTTATCACAGCGGTAGAAACCAAATAGCGTAATGATAATACAAATGCATATAAATTTTTTTCAAGCCATAGAATTGAAATCCAAATAAGTTTGCTTGTGGCTAAGTTAAAACGATCGTATTCTAGCTATGTTCTTCCTACATAGTATAAGTAAACACACTGTCTTCAACGCCTTGATGCGCGACGGCACTTATCGTGGGTCAAATTACCACGGAATCAATTTGGTGTATGACCTAAAGGTATTTGAACCGGGTCTGTTGTGTTCATGAAATTTATATTACTAAACACACACGTACAAATCAACCCACCATTGACAACGGCAGACAAGCCTTTTCAGCCGATGGACGTTTGATGATAGTAATATAACGTAGATGTTCATTTAATCAGTCTTCAAACATAACATACATAACATTAAACATATCCATGTAGACTGACTTATAATAAAATTACTATATTCTTAAATGGAATCCGTGAAGCAACGTTCCCGTACCAATGGCAAAAATAGTTGGTGTGTGCCTAATGAAGTACACTTAATGTTTGTAAAATCAAAGCACTTAATATACATCGATGATCAATGTTTGTATGAATATTTTATAAATTATATACTAACACTTACCCTCTGATTCTTCAATATTTTTTATTCCTCTAATTTTCATCACATACAATCTATAGTAAATAGCTAATAATTATAACAAAATTCACTAAAATAATTACACTTGGAACGCGTCGCGCGCTCGCCGCCGATCTTCATTTTTTATTTATTCATTCCTCTTTTTTTTAATGTCTTATCATTAAGTGGTCAGCTATAACATACATATATATTATTGAAATAAAAGAGGTTAATTACACTAAATAAATGAGAATTTGAAAACTATTTTTATGATAATTTTTTTATTGAAAAATCAGTTTATAACTTATTATTTTATATTTCAGTTGTCTTAAGTTAATCTAATTAGAAAGAAATGCACTTGAATACTGAATAGTAATTAATCGTTGGTAAAATAATTATTTATAATAGATTTTAGTACATTCGTTCATTTTGTTTGGGAAAATTAAATTATTTTAATACTAGCTGTTGCCCGCAGCTTCGCCCGCATAATTTTAAACTATTTCTCCTCCCCATTTCCCCCGTTAGGGGTTGAATTTCCTAAAAGGACGAAACAGGTTTGCATTTATTTTTGCTGAAGAGCTAGAATATTAATTTTTAGTCCTGTTACTTTAAACATGACGGACTTGAAATCGAATAGTAAATCGATGAATTTATAGTCATATCACTGTTAAAGTATCCAGTCAACTTATTGATTTTTATATTTTTGTTTAGAATGCCGAATTGATGAGTTCCGTTGCCATAGCGACGGCTCTTGCATCGAAATACGCAAGAGATGTGACAATGAGATGCAATGCGCTGATGGCTCCGACGAGATAGATTGTGGTAAGTAATTCTCGCGTACAATTATATGTCATACCACAGCTGCGATCCATTCCACCGGGAGCAGTACCTACACGGTGTATAATAGGAGATTCTTCTCAGACATAATATAAACACAAAAATTGTTAAAAGAAACTACAGAGCTAAACGCTACTAAATAACGGCATAACCTTTGCTTAAACATAGAAAACAAATTTCAATTCTTTTTCTCTTTATGTTTGTTTTTCATATTTGAATCGTCGCAATATTTCATCGGTCTTTTTTACTTAGGTAAGGCTAATATAGTATATCAAAGATCATTAATATTTCTTCTCGATCAGCATCAAGATGTAGTTTTTAGATAAGATAAACTTATTTGTCCTAAACTAGTTTAGATCGATCAAAAGGTTTGTACGCGATACTCCTATTAACCTTCGTTCATTTGATACCAATATGTACACAAACATGGTAATAAAATTGTGATATATTCGCACGCTGCCATCTTGGATTTTTTGTTCGTACGGTAAGTATCTAAGCTCATTTGGTGGACTGGAGACCACGTGTGTCGAGACACCGGCCAATTTAGGTGCCGCGATGGAAAATGCATATCTATCCTACTTCGCTGCGATGGTTTCAAAGACTGCAAAATAGACGGCAGCGATGAAATAGGGTGCCGTAAGTATCAGCTTGAACGCAACTAACCTGAATGTGGTTTAGTTTATTAGATTAAATTGTTCTTTACTGTAATCACAGTAATACATATATTCGTCATTTGCACAATTAACTGTAAAAAATGAGTTCATTACATGGATGTTACCAATACGTACTGTCTACACTTGACGAAACCTTTTCTATATATATATCTATTTTTGCATAAACTTTTTAAATATTTAGAGTACAAAATAATAAGTTATTCGCATTGATGCTGTTGAGAATCGATTTGTTTATTTTTATTCCACAAGAGTGGCCAAACATGCTCGATATTGTCTAGACAGTATATATGAATAAGAAATTAAATTTTAATAAACTTAACCACATTAAAAATGGCGTGGTCACTAATATATAACCAAATAATATAGTTTACAATATAGAATTTAATTTTAAAAGCATGCAGAACAGACCAATGGCAATGCGATCATGGAACATGTATCAAACGCAGTCAGCGTTGTGATGGGCGCGTCGATTGTCCCACGGATAGGTCGGACGAAAGAAATTGCATTGGTAAGGCATTTGCATACAAAAGGTTTAATAAAATACATCAGTTCACTTAGGTTTCATCCCCAATAGATTTTGAATTAATCTAAAACCATACCCCATTACCGTAACTAATCAAAATACACTTAATGCATGACAATTTCCCAAAATTATTGCCCAACCGAAAATTATGTCATAACGTATTATTTATCAGAAAACTTGTACAGCTTAGCATGTATTTCCAGCCACTGGCTACTTTAGATGCAGGAGTGGCATGGCCATACCAGAATCCTTAAGGTGCAATCGTAAATACGATTGTTTGCCTGGAGATTTTTCCGACGAACAAAACTGTCGTAAGTTTATCAATTCGTAAAGGGATTTATTACTTGGCTTACTGTCTTATTCTATTTCTACACCTGTTTTATTCCTTTATCTTCGTAACTCTCTACAATAAAAGAGTCCTACAATGCAATACTTATATTAAATTGATTCTTTTGATTCTATAAATTCACCTTTTCAATTCTTTCAATCTTCATTTCAAAATTGCTGGTATTTTATTACCCGTTTATTTAAAATTATTATGAACACAGACTATTTCTTTTACCGGCTAGCATGTGGTGCGAGCGACTTCAAATGCAATAATGGACACTGCATTCCTGCAAACAAACATTGTGACCGCACGCATGATTGTCAGGATGGTTCTGATGAACGCAATTGCACTTATGGTTTGAATCTTTTCCAAATTTATTAACAATGAAGATTTGTATTATTTTATTACCTAAAAAGAAATTAGGAATGGTGATGGTGAAATATCACTTTTGCATGTATTATTAGTTTTATATTACGAACTAATTCCAGTCGCTTGACCAAATGCACAGCATTAAAGCTGCACACTTTATGACATTAATATTTATAACAACCATAATAAAGCTTAAACTAAAAGCAATTGTTTGAAATGATCACGAAAAGTATATTTTATATAATTAAAACCTTAATCAGAATACTACGTCACACAAACAATCACTTTGAGTTTAATAAATTCAGATGACAATTTTTTTGAACTGTTTTGGCAGGGTTGCTTTTAAATTCGTTTGAAACTGTTTAAAAGTAGCCACTATAACGAAATACATAGAGAAAATACGTTAAAGACTTCGTCGTGAAAGGCATATCTAAAGATAAATAAATCTTTACTTATTCCTACGAGCCTACAAATAAGAAAAATACTTTTCTGTATTTTAATTTTATTAAATATTTTTAAGTTATAAATTAATAATACATAACAATACAAAAACAACTACTCCACTCAAGCTTGAGGTTAAATTGTTAGTCATCTGAATTGATTTCTACAATAATTATTTAAATGATACTAGGAAGGGAGTGTCTTGTTTGTTTACACTCCCTTGCCAGTGTAATATTTATGTGGTTATGGTGCATTATTACGGCAGGCACACTTTGCATGGCTTATGAATATGAATGCACGAGCGGAATGTGCGTGCGAGCCGATGCCCGATGCAATGGAACAGTGGAGTGTGATGACAGCAGCGACGAGACTAGCTGCCCTTGCAAAAGGGAACAATACCCATGTCGAGACGGTTCTTGTATAAATATAAAATATCTTTGTAATGGTCGGGACGATTGCAGTCAAGGCGAAGACGAGTACCACTGCGGTAAGTAATGCTTGAACAATAACAATGCTTTCATTATCGTTCAAAAATAGTCCATTAATCGTTTATAAGCATAAATTAATTGGAATTTTCAAAGAATATATAGAGAGTATACTCATATTTGTACCTATATTTATTATTCTGTATCGTCACTGTCTACATAGGTTTTTTTAAATATTAACTATTTACCACTTACTTATTTAAGATACTACGTATTATAAGTAAAACCATCCTATTGTATATATACAAAATATTGAAATTAACGATTGATGAACGATGATTTGGACGAATCCAAATGTTGTAAGAATCACTAAGCTTTTGTAATTATTTAGGGACACACGGAAATGATAGTTGGAAATACAACGATGGAAATAATGTAAGTGTTCGGAGACGATGTGACGGTCACTACGACTGTGCCGATCACTCCGATGAGAAACATTGTGAACCGTCCAATGTTATAAAAGGTCCACATTTAATTTTTCTTTCGCTAGAAGCATGCGCATGCAGTATCGATGAATACTCTTCTTATTCTTTGTTCAACTTTGATATATATTATCTTTGTTGTATTAGGTAGCTTAGGTAGTCGTTTTTCTTGTAGTTAGTTAAATTGATATTGTTTTCTTAATTCTTCTTCAAGTGTATCGGTGGTAGCCGATTTGTATATGATAGCTTCATTAAGCTATGAATCAATTGGAACATATTCTACATGTACATGGATATTATTGTATGTATTTCAAAATGTTAACATTAGTAGTTTATTCGCAATGTGTTAATCGCACTTGGGATTCCTTAGAAAAAATGACAAGGCGTTATAATAGGATGACGGTTTCAGGTGCAACGTCCTGTCCACCAGAACGTTTTACATGCAACCCAGGCTCTCGAACAACATGCGCTGAAAAATGTAACGGAGTAAGCGAATGTGATGACGGTGAAGACGAAGATGACTGTGGAGGTACATTTTCATTTTTGAAAACTTTATAATAATATGGGTTTCTACTTAAATGTTAGGTTAGATTCCTTTTGTAAAAGTAGCCAACGGTTGATTGATTTTGAACACTAAAAATCCCATATTTACTCAGACCTTTGGTATTTAAAACAAATATTTTAGCATCGTTGAGTTGTTCGTATTCAAATAATAATCATATCAGAACGCTAAAATAAGATCATAAATTCTAAGCTACGGTTTAAAGAATTTGACTTAGCAGTAGGTGCTCAAAAGATGTTGTTACTTTTAAGGCTGGCGTTTATTACGTAAAATTAAATTATTACTTATTATAAGTTTGTTGTGAGTGCGGCGTAAAGAAATATATTGTACTATAACGAGCACAGAGCGGTCAAAATATTTTTTATAAATAGTTGTCAAGTTTTATAACTGTTCGTTGTATTAGATATATTAAGTTGCGCTGACTTGCAATTATGTTCTTAACAACTTGACTTATTAAACTAATTCTGATATTTAATTCTTCTATGTGACCGACACAATAAGCGAATACAATCACTGCCATAGCGAAAATAAGCGGCTTTGCGATTGGTTATGATTTTATGATTTAATGTAACTATTTTGACACAGTGTTATTTTGTTTACCATATAATATTTAAATGTATCGTATTGTTTTTAAAGCTTGTGCACACGAATGCGACGGCACGTGTATATCACCCAATAAGATTTGTGACCGCAACCGAGACTGTTCGGATGGATCGGACGAAGAAGAGTGCGATTATTGTGACAGTCCGGATGACTTCAGGTAACTGATGTAACAGAGTTGATATATATACTTCATTAAGTGACTTTTGTATTGTGCTATGATTCAATGCTTGTATTATATTATGCGATAATGTGCGATTTGCGAAAGATGCATTTAGCGATTGTGCAAATTGCGCAATAATTTTTTATCTGTGTACATGTCGTTCAAAATGTAATGTTTTTCTTTTAGATGTAATTCCGGCGACTGTGTTCCCATAACGCTGCGATGCAATGGCATTGAGGAATGTAGTGACAGTAGTGATGAAGCAAATTGCAATACTACTATTGTCACCGATCCTGAACGTAAGTTATATGTTAAAAATTTCTATCAATGATTTCTTGAAATGAAAACTATTGTAGCGCCTAGTGCAATAAATGAAATAATGTTTGATGACGTCAAATATCATAATTAACGTTATCTCATTGTCAATCCATCAACATATAATTTTTATTTAATTATTTTTATGTTAATACTGGTGTGCGTTTGTTTGGTCTGAAAAGTGAAACTCGTAGTCATGCCAATTTACGACGAGCAGCATGGATGCTTGGGCATGCAGGTTCTTTCACGGTGTTTTCCTTCACAGTTGAGCATGTGATAAAGATGCACATAACTCCCAAAAAGCAGTGGCACGTGCCTCTGACATTCTCACTCTCAGTCCACTGATGCCACCACTAGGCCAACACAGCTTTTTTTTGCCGCGAGGGTACTTTGCTAAATTATGAATTGTGAATTTTGCTTAACCATTGGACCAGCCAGTGTAGTGGGACCATTAAATAAACACGTGTTATTCTGAGAATAGGCCTTTGCCTAAAACGATTCACTCTTGATATAACAAACAGTATTTTCTTAATAAAGAGAGGGACGTTAATTTTTTTTACAGAGCCGTGCACATTTGAACAATTCCAATGCATTTCGAATCACCTTTGCATCGACCACAACTTCGCCTGTGACGGGCATATTGACTGCATAGATGGCTCTGACGAAGAAAACTGCCGTAAGTATAAAATAATATCTATGTACTTAAATTCTAAAAATTATGTGACAGATACGCATTTGTTAATTGAATTTCACTGTTAAAATCTACTTCTTTCATTGGATTACCAGAAATAGAGTTATGATAACTTTAAGGTCGTAAGTGCAGCTACTAAGCAAGAGGTTTTGGGTTCGATTCCCAGGTCTAGCAAATTGTAATGGGGTTATCTATAAAATGTATTAATAATAACAAAATAAAATTCTCAATAGCACCTCGGAATTTCGTTGTTTGTAACATTAAATATATGAGTATACGTCACTTACGATATTAAAAATATTTCGTAAATTGGCTGTAACTCCTTATTGACTGCCTACGTATAATTATATGGTAAAACCTTTAAGAATCCTTTAAGAAGGTATTCAATAAGCTTTGTCCTTAACAAACATCAGTCTTCATTGATGGGTATGATCACAAATATTAACCAGCAAGCACAGGGCACTTACACGCTTCTAGAACAAACTATTCAGCTGCACACAATATTAGGTGACTTTTATATTACTTGAGTCGAATTAATAAGTAGGTACATCTTCTAGATTCTTAAAAAAAAGAAAGGAATTGGACGCTGAAAACATTTTATCACCGCATATTGACGTGATTACATGCACGGCGTATAACGCAACGTGCACGCAAGTAAAATAATATCAATAAAGCACAATAAAAACCGCAAGAAAAGTCCGTCTGTTATTCCAACGGAATATTGAATAATACAATTAGTATAATTACTAATTATAAAAGTCACCTGTTTATTACACTCATATATCTTCCTAAGTATCCGCACTCTAACAAATCAACACTAAATGCACTCTGTATGTGGACACTAATCACTATGCACTGATAGATACGATTTGTGCCGTTATTTTTGAGGATTGTTTCAAATTGAGAGTTTTAATTACTTTAATAGTTGGGGCTTACGATATAGATTTTAATTATAGGAATAAAATACAGCCCTATCTATAACAAAGTGCTATAAAACTAAAATACGAGGTCAAGACTTTTGTCTAAGCTACTACATAATTTGATAAAATCTAGCAAGGCGTCCCATATCTTTTCTTTATTAAATATCAAAAGAAGTTACAAGACTTGGAGCTTTCGATATCAAATGAATGTAAAACATATCAATAGCTTTTGTTTGTAGCTATTTTATATACATTTTGTTCAATTAAACGGCAATAATAAGCAAATTTGTTGTACAATAACGATGGAATAGTTTATAATGTTAATGATGGATGTCTAGCGTGGTACATGACGCGGGCGTCGCGGTCGCCAGTGACGGCCGTTTGCCTTGACTCAGAGTTTACCTGCTACGACGGCCGCTGCATTCCGCATACAAGGCGCTGCGACAATATATACGACTGCTTCGATTTTTCCGATGAACAGAACTGTTACAATTCGGGTATATGAAAATATTTTTGTATCGTCACATCTGAGTGTAACAGCTGCTTTGAGCTTTGAATAAAGCAAAATTATAGATGTTAGAATTAAGTGGCCGGACTGAACCCCATAATATAAACGTAATTTTGTAAATAATGGCAATCAAACATTTTTTATATTTTCATTGCATTATGATATTATACGGAGGCTGGTAATACGTATCTGTACGAGATGATATTTTACAAAATACTGTGCTAGATCAAATTTTGTGTGTGAAAAAATGTATTTAAATTCTGTTAATTAGCCTACAATTTATGACTACATATGTAAGACGCACGGCAATGACGAAGAGAAATGTGAATATCAGACTCCCAACCGTGTGCTTATGCGAATTAGCTTTAAATTATATCCTTCCCTTATAAGAAGTTGAGATATATTATTTTAATATATATCTCAAGTCATGAATAGAGAGAGCCATGATTAGAAGCAGCAATATTACACCCAGATGTGAAACTACCCTCAAGCAGATATTTTGGAATGCGGACTGATCAAAATAAAATTAATTTTAGTGAACCCAGATTATTGTATATCCTTCCAGGCCAACAGTATCTACGCTTTTTTTTTGTATTTCTGTTACCATACTTAGCCAACCTGTAAATAAATGTGTAAATATATATGTTATTTATTTACCTTAGAGTGTGTTGAATGTTCTTCATTATATCGTTCGCGATCAGGATATTATAAATTTTTATCATATTAAAAACATTACAGTAGAAGACCTCCGAGGCAGAGTGTGCTGGTAACGATAAAAACCATTTCCATCGCTCTGTTAGATGAAAATGTGCCTAACGGTGTTAATACACTTTTATTAGCTTGAGTATAATCTATATTTAATTATCTACGTATGTATATATAAAAATTCATGATATAAAATTTCATTCGCACTTAACTTTCATTCAACTGAAATTCATAAAAATCCTGGTTGCAAACGAATTAGGCATTGCACGTTTTCACTCTTGCTTTTATACCTATTATTAATCTATTAGTTTAATTGATTTTAGGTTTGTAATGGATAAAATTAAACATTTAACAGAACTCGCAATCAAAATTATAATATCTATTACAATCCCAAAGATTGAACGTGTGAAATTTTTAGTAGTAGTTCGATGTTCTGGTTTTGCACGTATAAATATAAAAATTAACTATATAATATCCCTAAGCAGCACTAATCAATGTATTTCCTATTGTAGGTTGCCCTAAGGACAGCTGGCAGTGTCGCAGTGGAGAGTGCCATCCTTCTACTAAGTTCTGCGATGGTATTGAAGATTGCCAAGACGGAACTGACGAAATCGACTGTCCACCCTTTACAACCAGTAGGATACCGGTTACAACAGAGGAATATCCAAGGTATCCAGAAAGGTATCCACCAGCATACCCTGGCGGTGGCAGCAGTGGGGGCGACCGATTCCCTGATGGAGATAGCAGCGGTGGCAGATACCCTGGCGAAGGTAGTAGTGGTGGCAGATACCCTGGCGGAGAAAGTGGTGGTGACAGATACCCTGACAGCAGTAGTAGCGGTGGCAGATACCCTGACGAAGATAGTACCAGTGAAAGATTCCCTGACAGCGGTAGCAATGGCGGCAGATATCCTGACAGTGGTAGTAGCGCTGGCAGATACCCCGACAGCGGTACAAGTGGTGGCAGATACCCTGATGGAGATGGCGGTGGTGATAGATACCCTGACGCCGGCAGTAGTGGAAGTGACCGATACCCTGACGGCGATAACAGTGGTAGCAGATATCCTGACAGTGGCAGCAGTGGTGGTGATAGATATCCGGACAGCGGTCCCAGTGGTGGTGACCGGTATCCTGACAGTGGCAGCAGCGCTGGTGGTCGTTACCCTGACAGTGGCAGCAGCGCTGGTGGCCGTTACCCTGACAGTGGCAGCAGTGCTGGTGATCGTTACCCTGACAGTGGCAGCAGCGCTGGTGGCCGTTACCCCGACAGTAGCAGCAGCGCTGGCGGTCGTTACCCTGACAGTGGCAGCAGCGCTGGTGGTCGTTACCCTGACAGTGGCAGCAGCGCTGGTGGTCGTTACCCTGACAGTGGCAGCAGCGCTGGTGGCCGTTACCCTGACAGTGGCAGCAGCGCTGGTGGTCGTTACCCAGACAGTGGCAGCAGCGCTGGTGGCCGTTACCCTGACAGTGGCAGCAGCGCTGGTGGCCGTTACCCTGACAGTGGCAGCAGCGCTGGTGGTCGTTACCCAGACAGTGGCAGCAGCGCTGGCGGTCGATACCCTGACAGTGGTAGCAGTGCTGGTGGATATCCCGAAAGCAACGGTAAGTTATCCTAATAATTTATCTTAAACTTTCGGGTGGCCGTGCATAGAAAGTCGGTTTTTTTTTAGCAGGGATAATGGCGATATTGTAGATTATTTCGCCTTCTTTCATTAATTAGCTATATTTAATTTGACTGAATATATGTATCGAATTACATACATTACGCAACACGCACCGTAACGCACGTTCGTGTTTTATGTTACTTGAAAGGAAGTGAAACGACTAGTGCAACCCACAGTAAACGCATTCAATGGCCCCGTCGCTACGCACTCCACAGTGTAGAGCGGGGCAGTTTATAAATCGCCTAATACTGTTATGATGAATTCCCTAATAATAATAAAAATATCGTATATAAAAATTAAAAAAAAATGTAATTTGTTATTTTCATTACTGTCTGTCATACCAAATATTACCAAAAATGAAAATATTGTAATGTGAATTGATGTAATGTAATAGATATTTTAATAACATCCATGTTTATTATAAAATGTTTATTATGCAGATATATTTAATTGATAAAACTAGTTTCTACCTGCAGCAGTCCACATGGTAGGTATGTTGGTAGTAAACTACGAACATAAGGATTCTGTTTTTGTATCTACAGTGATAAAAGGGTCATTGGCAAAATTATCGAGGTTTTAATGACGTATAATATAAAATTATTTAACAACTATATCATTTTAAAGAACTATTCTTTAATATATTTTTTTGTTATTTCGTAATTGTATTTAGTTTCCGCAATTAACATACTAACTACTACTAATTAACATACACTAGGACAGTCTTACTATCTGTTGTAGTAAAATTCGGCTTCTGTACCTTAGTTACATAGTCACGACCTCAACTCCTCAATGTCCATTTTATGTAATAAGCATTAAGGGGTTCCGTGCAAACTTATTATTTTATCTTTATTTATAGCGTACAAATTAAACAAATAGGTACATTAGAGGTTTACTTTATTCTGTTGATCTGACAAACTACCTGGCCGTCTTGTTGGGTCAAAACAGTGCGCTTTAATGTATCGCTCTGAAAAGTGCTGACGGATACGAGTAATTATAATAATTAAGATATGTGACTCGTAAAAAAATATTACTCATCATTTAAGTATATTAGATCTTTTTTATGACCATTAAATAACATCGATTTACATACTAGGTTTATGCGGGCCTAATCACAGATGGCCCTGTGAAACAGGTGGATGCATATCCCACTCGAACCGTTGTGATGGTCGAATTGACTGTCCTTTCGACCACAGTGACGAATTTGATTGTCCTTACCACAGAAAAGGTATCCACTCACTGTTGTGATTTTCAGTCGATAATGTTCATGTTTATTGTATTTAATGGACAGACTCCTTACTTACAGATAGCTTTTTGCGCAGTTTGCTTTTATGTCCGCAGTACTGAAAGAATCTTAGACTCAAAAATTAAAAAAAAAACAAAAAAAAGTTTTTTATCGTACAGCACTTATGTCGCCAGACTTACACGCCTTGCCTGGCAATTAGCTAGAACACGGTATTATAATATTTATGATGTTTTAAATTAAAACCGTCAAAATACTTATTTTCTTCAAACTGTACTTATAATTATCGTATCTACAACTAGATATATAAATAACAATAGTCTACGGTCCTTTTTAATGTACTGCTATATAGGTTATTATAATTTGTGAAGTAATCTGCCAAAATTATGACCGCTTCAGAAAAACTTGTTTCTCTAGGAAATTAAAGGACAATCGAGATGAGATTATTTAAAAGAACTTACATTGGTGTAATTAGCTATGACAATATATTTATACATTTATTTCTTCTATTATTTTTATTGACAATGATAGACTGAAATAACATCTAGATTACGTCATACACCTATCGCTGTTACCAACTAGTGTTAATATTAAAATGTATGATAATGTAGTAATATTATCTGACCAATTTAATGTTGGTACTTAATACACTGCAACATTTGCATAATACTGAAGAAATCCTGGCAGTGTGATTTGTTTTAATCAAAATACATATTATTATATACTTTAAAATAAAAATTATTGCCATTGCATTGCATTTTAGCATGCGTTTAGTTTAAAAGGGGCGGTCAATCTGGCAGACGTCTTAATTAGAATCTGTATGGTTAACAGTTAACAGTTATGTGGCTTGCAGGCATCAGAATTTTTCTGACAGCTATTATCAGCTATACTATAAATGTGTTAATAGTTTACTTTATTATTAGAAATGCCCATAACAAATTCGGTTTACTAGGTTTATGCAGCGAACGGTACAGCTGGCCCTGTGAAAATGGTGGGTGCATATCTCTGTCCTGCCGTTGTGATGGTCGTATCGACTGTCCTTTAGACTACAGTGACGAATGGGAATGTCCCCACAATAGTAAGATAAAGACTATTTGATCATATTGTATTGTGATCTGATGTAAAGTTATGTAATGTTTTTGTCGAACATGTATATTTTTAACAAAACGTTAAATGAACAGACTCCTTTATAACTGATTCTGTTTTTATATGTACTAATAGTGCGTTTGTAAGAGTTAGTGTATCCGATTGGCTTATTACCAAAATGTATTAAAATTAGAGAAACTAACATAATAAAAACTGCAAAGACAGTAGTTACAGCTATTACATAGACAATAACATTCAAACTTGTAAATAGGTTTGCAATACTGTTAAGATCTCTACACTAAACTAGTTGTGTGCTCGTAACTTAAATTTATAAAATTAATATCATGTCAAAGAGATTGGGTTAATATAAAAGAGGTTCAAATTATGTAGCTGTTGTTTATGATGATTATATTATTGATATTAATATTTAGTATGCTATGTGCTCCCTGCTCCACGTGGCTCAGAAACTGTTAATGTAAAATAATTATATTTAACATTTTTGCAGACGATAAAACCACATGATTTAAAAATGTTTGAATACATAAATAATAGTTTCCCATAGATATATTTTAAAAAAACATTTCAGAAAGACAGGAAAGATTAACTTCAGAATTTAATTACAAGTTAATAAACACATTGTAATTAAGAAAAAGTCGCTTAATGTAATCTATAAAAACAATAAAAAATATGAGTTCTGTTCAATTCGAAGCAAGGACATAAAATATTGTACATATAGATATAGAGATAGATTGTTTATTTCTGTAAATAGATCTTTTAAAGACACTTCTACAAGCCACGTGTATCATTATTTTATGAACTAGATGGCATCTGTATTTCCTAACAGACGACCTCTGAGAAGAATGAATGAGAAATTCAGAGAATCATGGTCTCTTTTAAAGTCGAAGCATTTTTGTTTATAGTATGTGAGCCTGACGATGTAGCTCAAAGTCTGAGATGGCCTTTTGAAAAAAGCACAAGACATCTTTGGTCAAAACCAAAATATTAGCTATATTATTTTTTTTCTTTGCCGTTCCTTCATGATCATATTTTAAAATAATTCTATTTAAGTAATTAATATTCAATGTAATCGTCATCCCTTAAAACGTCGTCATTATTTTCTGAGTTACCATGGGTTTAGATAGTATGTCTAATAGTAGAAAATCATAACATTATACCTACCTTGAACGCTCTTCATAAAAGAATCTAATCACTTTTAATCTGAAGCCCCCTGTGATTAGGCTATGTTCACAGGCCTGGTGTTAATTTTAGACCTTAACGAACGACGAAGTCTTCATCAATGTTGTATGGTATAAAAATATATAGGTACCTATGTATAAATTGAAAATAAAACGAAGCACAGTTTGAAGTCTCATGATGTAGTGATAATTTTTGGACATAACATTTTATAACGAGTTTGAGCAGGACTGCCGTCTTTCGCAATGATAAAAAAACTGCAATTGTAACTGGATGACTGATGTGGATGTCTGTGAGTTTATAAAATACCAATGCAGAAATTTGTATTTAATACCGTCGTTATAACTGATCTACTAGTATCTGGTGTTATTACACCAGAGAAGCAAATGTGGATGATTGAGTAGTGTAAGTATGTACTAAGAACTCACGCCTACCAGCTACTTTGCTTAGATGGCTAATTTTCAGATATCAGGTAAACAAGGTACATAAAAATATCACTTACCTCAGGTATATTCTCCAAGCTCTCAAAATAATTAATTAACTTCAAAGATTCTGATGCTCCATTCTCGTAAAAAATAGTAAATACTAACACTACTCAATCATTCACATTTGCTTCGTCAGAAAATACGTGACGTCTGGTGGCCCTGGGATCTTACTCTATTAGAAACTGCAACATAGTATCATGTCACTTATATTGCCTTGAAGTGTCAGTTTTTTGTTATATGGTATGCATTTAATACATTAATGGGTACATTTAGTAATACGAAATCAGTTTATTTGTGATATGAAAATGACAACTGATTTTACGATGGATAATTAGTGGTATGTCGGCCAAGTCAAACTACTGCGACTTCGTATTATTATAATATTTGTATATAATGTACATATTGTTGAAATGTAACTGCGCTGAATGACTGTGTGGTGATATATGTTTACTATTAATATAATCATCATGACGTTTGGGTTATAAAATATGTAAATATGTTGTTACTTCATATGACCTTAACTATGGAAAGATAGTTTTAAAATTATCATAATTATATTTTAAAACGCTTTTTATTCTAGGTCCTCCTGCTTTGAAATTGAAGACATACCCTCCGGAGCAATCCGTCAGAAACGGTAAGCAATATTTTAAGAATCATTATCAAATTAAACAGATAAAGTTGATGAAAGAAAAATCTTCGTGAATCTTTAGAAGCACTGGAGCAAGAGTAATGTTTTTTTTTTAACTTTTCTTTGATTCCATAAGTACTTTTTTAATTTATTTTTATTTTATTTATTTGGGGCATAAAATAGTTACATTTCACCGAAAAAAAAATTCACGAATTAAAAAAACAATTAAAAAACGAGCGAAAGTGGCAGACAATTTTAACAACAATCTGTATAAAGAACGCATATTTTTATAGAACTGGTTTGTATTAAAAAAGTGAAATATAATATAGGTGTACCTATACATCGCGGGATATTTGAAGACATATCTGATTCCATAAAATAGTACTTATGTTATTTCAATTTTTTTAGTGTATTGATATCTACATTTTCAAAAACTCTGCCTGCGTTTGGAAAATGTAGATCATATTTTGGACTAGATACCAATACTGAATGTGACACTGTAATTTTTAAAAAAAATTATGAACAATTCAAGGTTCCATCAACCTCTTAATTTCAAATATGTCTCGATATTTTATAAGAGAATATTAAAATTTTAGGTTTATGTTTTGTTAAATCTTGTACAGATCTCAGTTGGTATAACTAATATAGAAAGACTATGTAATAAATAGATAATATGTAGGATAAAAGTTCTCGCATACATTTTATATTTATGTGAAATTATTGCATCATTCAAACAAAAGGCAAGGACAGTCAGGTAAGCTACAGTATTCGGACGGAGACTTGGTGCAAGAAATATTAGTAAATAATTAAAGTAGTGTACCTACCTATTTACTTTACGTATTTACTTAGATTTTTGCATAGAATCGCTTCTTTCCTAGGTATTTAGGGAAAAGCCAGGCAATCCGCATTATTATTATAAAATAACTGTTACTGACTACGCAGTTGCGATATATTTTTTTTATACTGATGCTTCCAATGTGGCTAGTCCCTGGTGTAAATAGTAACAGCTTGATCATAAATATGAGATATACATATTTAATTGTAATCGTATATGTATTGTCATAGATACTGTACATTTCGCCTCAAATAAGAGTTCGGTTGTAATGGTTCTAAATAGTCTGTACTAGCTCCGGTCTACGGCATTGCATCCAACGGGAGTTTTCAACATTAATACATTTGTACAGTAAATCATAAAAAGATCAAACTGTTATTACGCATAATATTAATACCATGTGAATTTATATTTTAGTATCTGTAACAGTTACAGAAACATTTTTAACGTATTTACCTTAAATGGATATCAGCTAATATCGCAGGTATTGTAAAATGAAACTCAAAAGAATTTGATAATAATTGTATTTCTTGTTATTTCTTTCATGGTGGTGGAACAGTGACACATGGTGAGTCGGCTTGCCTGATGATTATTTTGGGCAACAATAATAAAATGGGTTTTCTTTAACATTTTCATTGAATGGCTACATGACTGGAAGTAACGGTTTTCGTAACATTTCTACATATAATATAGGTTTTTTTACAGGGGACAATAATATCACTATTCATATTAAGGCTTAATTTATTGTTGTGATTTTTGGGTCATTCACGAGTAACGTGGATGTATTAAGGTATATAATTATATTTTTTTAAATCCACATTACTCATGAAGTTTTTGTTCTAATCTTATATTTTACAGAGTAAAACCAATTTCATTTAACGTTCTATACAGTATGCTAAAACATGGACCTTATTATTTATTGATATTATAAAACATACGAAGTTTTATATAATCATATAGTATTGTAATATAATATGTATTTTTAAGGGCGCATTGCATGAATAAAAATATGTATTAATTCTTACATAAGTGTATATAATACAATAGTGCTAACTGTAGAGTAACTGTACTAGCTGTATAGTTAGTAAAGTCTGTTATTCTTTGTATATTTCGTAAACAATTATCTATCAATTCACTACAAAAGTATTATTAATATATTATAATTCTTGTACTAGTCTCACTCCTTACTTTAATACAATTTTAATTATTTAATGAAATTGTTTACTTGATGATAAATAAGAACAAACGGACTTTCATTATATACACACATATTATTTCTCAGCATAGATATTTAAAGGTTTGCTCCTGAAAATTACTTACAAGCATTGTGAGGTGCTTTATTTTGCGTTATTTTCTTAACAATGGAAGTTGTATAAAAGTAATAACTTAGATATTACTTATATACAACTTCCATTATATATATATATATATATATATATATATATATATATATATATATATATATATGTACAAGAGTTTTAGTTTGATAATATAATAATTAACATTTCATTAATTACATGACCTATTGGATTGTTTTTATGTCAAAATCATTAATTTTCATTTTTTTTACCTAAACTGTATTTATTATATAGGCTTAACATATTACACAAATATATATAAACGACAAAATAAAGGAAACTACAGTAAAAACATTATAATGAAATATATTATCATCTTATGTTTTTTATGATTAATGACAAACCTAAGATTCTAAAAATCGTGATAAAAAGCGCAAACTAGCAATTTCAAACCCTAAGGTTTATTAAATACATGCATGAAATGTTATATTACAAGGGGTCTATCATGTCATTTAAATCTCGCATTAAGTTATATTTTTTTGTAAATAATACTTAATACTAGGACTTCAACTTTTGTCAGAAAATACTGAAACCCATCGATATATCTGTCACAAAAAAATATAACTAAATAATACATACATACATCTAAGCATGCCAAGTGAGTAAATACCATACATGGGTCTCATTTGTATATGTGTCATCAGTATACTTACCCTTGGATCTTGTAGGTGGCGATGTGGTATTCCAATGTCGTGATGAAGGGCCTCTGCGCGCCGCTGTCACTTGGCATAGAGAAGGCAGACCTCTTAAAGCAGGTTCTACTGACGTAAGAGGAAGATTGGAAATGTTCAAAGTTACCGTGAGTACTACAGATTTTAATTAATTCCCAACTTATGCATATATTGTACTTGACATAATATGTCGGATATAGGTATGTATGTACATGATACTATTGACATTGAGTCGAATCAGAAATGTTACCGCTAACTGTCAGTAACGTAGATGTTTTCGTTCATCGTTAAACCATGAAAAGCAATTTCTCGTCTTAAAAATCAGTTGCCTGCGGTCAATTATAAGTTGACATTCCGTCATTCCTTGTAAAGTATTTCAATTACTTAACCAGAACTTTATCAGCAGATAGCTGAAGCATCTCGATTTAACTATTTGAATTGGTAGTGGCTTCACTAAGCTCTTGTCGCGGTTATAAATATAAAGATGGTGTATACATTTTAGCACTGAAACTACTTTGCCCTTAAGCTCTAAATATTCTGGACCAGTGGAAGCCTGCAATGCTAAAAATGTATTCGACTAATATTTGTTTTTAAAACATACGAGTAGAGTTTCAGCTTTTTTTTAGTCGTTATGTCGTGTTGCTATCCATCAAAATTGCACGAGGCAAACGAACCTACATTGTTATGTACTCACATCATCATCACATCAACCGTTAGACGTACACTGCTGGACATAGTTCTCCCCCAAGGATCGCCATGACTACCGGTGATGCGCCGCCCGCATCCAGCGGAGCTCGTATGTATTCACATACGAGGGCTAAATCCTAGCATATTAGGCTTTTAGTGTTCTAAAAGCCGGTTGAGCCCTCGTACGCACGGACCAATTTTTAAATCGAGTTTAAAATACGTTCAAATTAAATAAATAGTAGTTACACTATATTTTTACGAAGTTTTTAGCTTTTGAATGGTCGATAAATATTGAATCAAAATAAGCCAATAGTATTTTAGCGTTGTCTTGGTAGATATCTAGTGCCAAGAATTATATAGGTATTTACTACCTAGAGCATATTATTATGTATAAACAATATTGTTTTATCTGCTTCTATTAAAAATATATAATTACATTTTAAAAAAAAACATCAAAGGGCAAGAATAAAATATTCAGTTTAATTATTTTTCATTTTGTTTCAGGAAATCGATAGTGGTATTTATATCTGTCAAGCGGATAGTTACTTAAACTATCCTGGCAGCAAAGTGCGTGTCAACTTGCGAGTGGAAACAGCTCGTAAGTATTTTTCTATACCACATGGCTGGCAAACAACCCCGCCTAGTGTGAAGTGGTTACCGTAGCCTATAGACGTTTACAACACCAGAGACACCGCTCGCGCATAGCCGATCCTATAGAAACCGTCACGAGATCTATTGAAATAAGTGAATAACTAAACTTACAAATCGAATTCCCAACGCACTCTAGTGACCTTACTCGCTCACAGAAATATATCAAAATTTTCGCTGTGGTTTTGTGGCGGTGGTTATTGGTAGCGATTTTACACGTCCTGATACAGATAGTGATAGGAAGATTAGGAAGTATGATGGTACGATTGAATTTGGTCCACAGGAACAATTTTACCGCTTTTTAACCGACTTCAAAAAGGAGACGGTTGTATGTTCCGATGTTTATTTTTATGTTTGTTCACCGATTACTCCACCACCTGTGAACTACCTGTATACTCCAAGTTTTGCCCCATTTTAACCACGTCAGGATCTGATGATGGAATCCTAAGGAAATCGAGGGCAACCCTCTAATTTTATAGGAACTTATCCAGTATTTCATATATTTTCTAAAGCTGCTCATGTATTTGCGTCTGATAATTATCATTTTATGTTGATGACCTGATGATGAAAAGTACAACTCCTCAACGGTTAGGAGATGAACAAAAATTCCTTCAATTAATTATAGGTGCTTTATTACTTTCTTCTTATATTTAGGCGTTTGATAATTATCTTATTATGTGGGTTAGGTGGTGATAAAATGTACAACTCATCAACGGTTAGGAGTTGAAGGATAATTCTATCAAAATTATTTATTGTTTTAGGTTAGATTGACCCGATAGTAAAAGGTAAATCTCATTAACGTTTAGGAGTTAGGTGGAAAAATTAACGTGTAAAAAATTAATGTGTATCTCGTATGCCTATTGTTTATCTACTATCTATTTCGCTTTAATATTTTCTCTTCCTTATTCTGTATCTCAATATGACGCTGTCTTCTTATACAAGTAGGCAACATTTTTAGTTGGCATACCCATATTTTATAATTTAAAAATTCATCAACTACCCATAACTACCGTGTTGACCGACGAAAAAAAACACAGTTCATTAGCACCTACATGAGAATCAGACTTGCCTTGTCGTGATCCTGACAGGCTGAAGTCCAGTCCCATCGCTAAACGTGCCCTTTGATTCTCTTTTCTAGATCAGTAAGAATTCTCTCTTAAGGATTGAATAATAATGGTAATATTTTTTAGCGGTAACATCCAGGCCACCCTTTCCGGCCTGCCAGCCCTATGAGGCTACCTGCGGCAATGGCCAATGCATCCCTAAGTCCGCCGTCTGTGACAACAACTATGACTGTAGTGACCGCTCAGACGAGGAAAACTGCCGTAAGTATTAACATTTTTTGGTTGTTATGTGGAAATTTTGCCCTGGCACAGCAACTAGCTTTATCATATATTATAATTTTGCAGATCATAATGGTATGTGTGAGCCTAATCAATACAAGTGTAATAATGGTAAATGCGTACTCAAGACTTGGATTTGTGATTCCGAAAACGATTGTGGAGACAATTCTGACGAACAAAACTGCGGTTACAAGGCAGACGGTAGATGTTCTCCGGTCGAACACACTTGCAAATCTGGGGACCAGTGCATCCCCAAGAGCTTCCACTGTGATGGGCAGACCGACTGTATGGATGGTTCCGATGAAATAGGCTGCAGTAAGTAAACAAAATCGAATCTATTAATTATGATTATTAGGTATACAGTTATTTGGTAGGTACTATTTAAAGGTCAGTAGTAGTTAATTTTAGGTCTTTACCTATGAAATTGCCGTTTTGTACGAAAAAAATTAAACGATTTTTTTTCATGTATTTATTATTTGTATTAATCGAAGTAATCACCCATGCAATCAATGCATCTTTGCCAACGCAGTGGCAGTTTATTGATGCCCTTCTTAAAGAAATCAGCTGGACGGGAGGCAACAAATTCTTCAAAGGCATTTGGTACTGCCTCTCGGGTATTGATTTTTTTTCCCGCCAAGAAGTTATCCAAATTCTGGAAAAAGTAGTAGTCTGTAGGCGCAAGGTCTGGTGAGTAGGGCGGATGACGGAGAACTTCCAACCACAGTTCTTGCAACTTAGAGACCGTCTGCTGTGCAGTATGAGATCGCGCGTTATCGTGCAGGAGCAGCGGAGACGAGCGATTGACCAATGCTGGTTGGAGATGTGCCAGCTTCTCCATCATTGTGTTCAGTTCTTCACAGTAAACATCTGCAGTAATGTTCACCCCGTTTGGTAAGAAGCTGTGATGAATCACACCGGCGCTAGACCACCAAACAGTGCCCATTACTTTTCTAGGGGTAAGCTTTCGTTTAGGGCATTGTTTAGGTACTGAACCAGGATCCAACCAACTTGCTGAGCGCTTGCAGTTATCAAACAGAATCCATTTTTCATCGGAGGTAACAACGCGGTTTAAAATTCCTTCATTTGTGTGTCTGTTGAGCAGTGCAAGGCACGTTTCGACGCGTACTTCGCGCTGGCGATCATTGAATTCGTGGGGCACCCATTTGTCAAGCTTTTTTACCTTGCCAATTTGACGCAAATGGACCAATATTGTTTTGACGCTAACGTCGAAAGCTGCTGCTAATTCAGCCGTCGATTGTGTATCATCAGCTTCCACAATGGCCTTTAATGCGTCATTGTCGACCAAAGTCTTCGGACGACCGCAAGGTTCATTTTTCAGGTCGAAATTCCCAGAACGGAAGCGAGCAAACCAATAACAGGTGGTGCGTTGGTTTGTCGTGTTAGCTCCGTAAACGTCGTTGATGTTGCGTGCCGCTTGTGCCGCGTTGCTGCCACGACGGTACTCATATTCCATAATTACTCGAATTTTTAACGTATCCATGATGACGAAAAAGATTGAAATGCGATGAAAAGGTAACACTAATCAATAAACAAATGACTACTTTTGGAAAAAGAATTCCATGTATTTAAAATAAAATTAATTTGAAATTAGAATTCTTAGCCAAACAACAATTATTTTGATTTGAAATGGCCAGTACTGCAGAACGGCAATTTCATAGGTAAAGACCTATTATTATTATTGACCTTTGAATAGTACTACATAGTTACGTATACTGCTTTTTCTACTGTCAAACTATAAACAAGAGGTGATGCAAAAACTCCAAAACAATAAAACAACCCAGTTCTGGAACTAAATGGAAATAATATACCTACCTATGTCTCACAGAATTTTAATGTTAGAAATTGGCATCTGTTATCTTCGTCGCATATGTACATTTCAGAAGCTTTGGCACTTTAATATTTTTACCACGAATGATACCATGATTTTTTATCATTACTTAGGCCCCGTACATGTGACCCGTCCTCCAAAGCCCTCGAATGTAAAGCTGAGCCCAGGTGAAACTTTAACGCTGAAATGTGAGGCTGTTGGTACGCCGGTTCCTCTAATCTCGTGGCGTCTGAACTGGGGACATGTTCCACCTAAATGCACCTGGACTAGCGACCGTGGTATCGGTGTCCTCGTTTGTCCTAACATGCAGGTTTGTTATTATTTCATCTACAAGTGCTACTACATTTTCGAGTGAAGAACCGCAAGTGGATTAAAAATGAATTATTTATTAATATGCCATAGAGATTTGCAGTAATAGTTTTAATTTTATAAGATACATTATAGGTGCAATTACTAGTTTTTCATATTTTTTCATCTAAAAATTATAGCCGGAAGATAGCGGAGCGTACTCATGCGAGGCTATCAACAACAAAGGCACGACCTTCGCTGCGCCAGACGCTATCGTGTTCGTTAGTAAGACTGACCCCTGCCCTCGAGGATACTTCAACAGGTAAATATGTAATAATGTTCTTCTTTAAGCCCAATGGCTGAAACTAAAGAATGCGACGCGGTACGATCCCTGCATACCACTGGTGCCACGTCCACATTAATACATTTTGTCATGCATGCGCGCCGGTTATGCAGTGCTGCTTACCTGACCTTTTTATTATTATGTATTTAATAATAGTAGAAATTATTTCCAACAACACTTTTCAAATGCTGTTGAACATTGAATACGATTAACCCATTTAGAAAGATTTACTAAGGCGTATCTTACTTATTACCAATCCTGCCAAAACAGTTAAATAACACTTAAAAAGATCATAATAGCTCTTAAATTCATTTTGATATTTGCTCCACAGTGAGGCGCGTTCGGAAAGCGAATGTATCCGTTGTTTCTGCTTCGGAAAATCGAATCAGTGCCGTAGCGCAGATCTCTTCACCTATCATATGCCTACTCCTCTTGGAGAAGGTGGCACTAGACTTCTCGGAATCAAACAGTCTCTTACTGGAGATGTCACCGTCGATACTCAACCAATATCTAATCAGTATTATTACCAACCATTGATGAACGGTGCTACAGTAAGTGGTGATATTATCATATTCTTTTCGCTAAGTTAAATTTAATATTATTAAAAGAGAAAAATATGGTAAAATACCTGAAGTTAAAGTAACACAGTACATGATCCTGGTGTCCATCTATGTATATTTGTAGCTTTTTATACTCTATAAACTTTATAAAACATAAATTTAATTGCAGGTAACTAAATTAGGTTATGTATCGTCGTGGCCGACCGCACATCCCTATCTGACATTACCAGAATCTTACAACGGTAACCAGCTCAGATCTTATGGTGGACATATCAAGTACGTAGTGTCCCCACAAACACAAGTGTATGGATTTGATGACAACATTGCATCCATCATAATAAAGGTGAATATTTAATAATTCTTATAAGACGTAATTTTTATCCGTAGTACATAATCATTATAATAATAATAATTATTATTATTAGATACTAGTGTATCTAATGACTCAATACTCTTTTAAACTCAATTTTATTTACTCTTTCATTTTGAAACATACAATAATTACTATCCAAAGGGAAAATACGGTAACCTGTTCCACGTCAGCCGCGTTGGTGGTTCCCGAGAAATACAAATTCAAGCTCGCCTAGTCCCTGAAGATTGGGTAAAGAGCAGCCCCAGTGGCTTCGCGCCAGCCTCCAGAGAAGATATTATGATGACGTATGTATCTACTTAATATATTTTACACTAGGCAGATCCCAAAGAAATCAGAAATTCTATAACATTACAAATTTTTGTTGTTATTGTACCTATATAGGTATTGTTATAATATGAACTTATATCTGTTTGCTTGAAAGTAAAAAATAACCAAACTCAGCATTTTTAAAATATACGTAATCAATGGGTGCGTGTGTACATATATAATTGAAAATGGTTACTGTTTTAGTTTGGACGATATCGAAATGATTCTCCTTCGCGCTGATTTAAATAACGCCGGTGTAAATATCACTGACTTCGTGATGGAATCGGCTGATAACATAAATATGGAGCTTGGAGCGGCCAGCTTGGTAGAAGAGTGCACATGCCCCAAAGAATACAAAGGAGAATCTTGCCAGGTATTGTAAAAATTGTGTCACGCATAGTCCTTGCGACACCAGTTCACACAGGGGTCAGGTCCGTAAGGCCGTTGTGCGTGCATTTGAACTTGTAATGAATAGTGTAGTGTAGACCCTGCCGTGCGGGTCTGCAATTGATGCATATTGAACTCATCGACACGCATCTATTGCAAAACCTTGCCAGATTACTTTTCTGCGCCGTGCAGCGCAGAAAAGTGATCCGGGAAGGTTATACAACTATATTTTGGTACATTTACTTTTCACATTACTTCACTTTTACACTTTCTTCTTTTGTAAGATTGAGCATGGCATTTCGACACCTCGTTTAATTAATAAGTGGTGAGAATTTTCCGGCCAAGCCTTACCACTTATCATTACAATAAAGACTCAATATTTCCGCTATGAGCCGAAGATCTATGTGGCGTTCACTAGGAGAGGGCAGCGTCTAGCAGTGGAGGAATAAAGGCTGATATACATTTATAATACAATAATTATTGTTTTATAAATGTAGAGGAAATCCTCTACATTTATAAAACAATAATTATTGTATTACGCAATTACGTCACTGTAAACTGTACATAGGTACCGCAAACTAAATTCCTTAGACGAATTTTAGTATGTAGCATACGTGCCACAATAAATACTCGAAGGTGCAATAAATAGATTATAATAAAAGGACATATTTTTTTATAGAAATGCGCTTCAGGCTACGTCCGCAAGAAGGTTGGGCCATGGCTTGGAGATTGCATGCCGGAAGAATGTCCACCAGGTACATATGGCGACCCATCAAGCGGCGTACCGTGCAAACAGTGTCCTTGCCCACTTACCAACCGCGAAAATCAGTTCGCCAGAACGTGCTCTCGTGGATCGGACGGAAGAGTGCAATGTGATTGCTTCCCCGGGTAAGAACTAAATTCGTATATAGGCTATTGTTATAAGACTTGATAGCCTAATCCTCGAATATGCGCAAAGGAGATTCAAATTCAAAGTAGCTGTAGAATTTTTGAAATTATGTGCTAAAATTGCGCTGCCTTTTTCGATAGTACCTATGTAAATTCACCCAACCTGAACTAATTTATCTTGTTGGACTGGCTTTTGCTACTATTACTCCTTTTTGTTTCAATATCTAGTAGTAAGTGCGGCTGATCAATGTGCAGATCTTGGTTAGATTGCTAATAAAATCAATGCAGTCCTGAACCATTTTTAGAAACAACTTACTATCTAAAGATTTACTTACTTGATCTTAATTGTAATTTGAAGTGATCTTCATTGAATTTCAATGTTTATTTAACACAAATGTAAATATTACACATTATAGTCAGACATGCTTTATTCTGAGCTGGTTTCTACAAGTTAAAAGAAATCCATGCATCGTGATGACTGGTATACCTAATTGAACCAACTATTTATACATTTTCAGCTATGAGGGTAAACACTGCGAATTATGTGCGTCTGGGTACGAAGGCAACCCGTTGATCCCCGGAAATAAGTGCACACCAGTTCAGGTTTCTAAATGCAATCCAGTCGGCACTAATTTCAACCGTCCTCCAGATGAGTGTGTGTGCAAGGACAATGTTCAAGGACGGTACTGTGATCAGTGCAAGAACGACTCATTCTACTTGTCTAATGACTTCAGGTAACTATGGAATAAGATTTCCCAAAGTATTATAGAAAGCTTTAATTGGCTTATTTTAACAAACAGATTTACAATTAGCACTTTTTAGGGTTCTAAACCTCTTAACTATAACTCATGTTTGAAATAAAGTATGTAACTATGACATCCGACCGTAACTTTTCAGACACGGTTGCGCCCTTTGCTTCTGTTCGGGCGTTTCGCAACAATGCAAGAGCAGCAGTTTTCGCCGCAAGACTATCAGCGTCCAGTTCAACGTGCCCCAGATCGTGGAACAAGTGAAGATCTACAACATTTCACCTGCGGGACCCCCGGGCACGGCCAGATACACGGCGCCAGTTCAGTCAAACTTAAAGCCACAGTTGAACCGCGGAGATATCACACTCGATGAAATGGATCTATCTCCATCCACTATTTACTACTGGAGTCTACCAGCCAGGTAGCCCTCTCAATTTTTGACAATAATACATGTCATTATCACATTATTATTAGTATTAGATTATATATTATTATTTTACTGTGCCTCATGTCCTCGTGGCATAAATGGCAATAAGCTAAACTCACACTCGTTTGCTTTACTTTGAGTCAAATAGATGCCTGTACTCCATTGATGAACTATAATTATTATTATATTAATCTGAATATCAATTTGCTTATAATTTTATTAATATAATCTAGAATTTGGTCATTTATGATTGTTACTCCTTTTCTAATTTTTATTGTTTAACGTAGTAAGTAGTAAGTAAATTTATATATGCATGCATGTTACATAATTATGTCAAACACAATATAAATTGTTCTTGATTAAATAAATAAAATAAGCATTGTATATATGTGTGTGTGTATTTATGTATGTTTGAGTTAAACCTGATTGGACAAATCATCTAACTACTATTTACTACTGAACAGTTTCGGTGGGGACAAAGTGACGGCATACGGTGGTTGGTTGCGGTACACACTCAAGAATGCGATAAGCTCACCTGACTCAAGGTTCAGGAACACAGCTGCTGATGTCCAACTTATTAGTGTAAGTAGTTGAAACTCTCTGCTTGCAGACTGTCAGATAATAAGTGTTTAAAAATTGTGGTTTATATTAATATTGTAATATTCGTTGTTCAGGACAATCAACTAACATTCCATTACTTCGGAAACTTCTCTGCAAATTATGATGGTATCTTGAACACGAGTATTCAATTCTTAGAAAAAGGATGGAAGAGGTAAGTTGCATATATTTAATTTTAATATAAGCTTTGTATAGTAATGGCAGTTGTATTTCAATCATGTTACTTTCGCAAGCGGAGCGGAAATTATGAGAGGAGACTCTTGCACAGACTGCCGTGCAAGAGTTTTCTCTCGGATCAACATCAAATGAATTGAAAATGATACTTTATAACGATTTAGAAGATACGATAAAGAGTGTTTTATTTAAAGTTTAAAAAATAACAAAATTCCTCATATTGCGCCATAATAAACAATATTCACGGTATTTTTCAGGCTTGATGGCAATGAAATTTCTCGAGAACACTTCTTGTTAGCTTTGGCTGATGTGAAGACAATTTTGATCAAGGCCACGTATTCACCTAACTCACAACTGGCTTCACCGGTCAGCGCAAGCATTGACATCGCGGAGCCTGATGGATACGGACCTACAGCGTTCCACGTGGAACAGTGTGTATGCCCTACCGGATACGTTGGAACCTCCTGCGAAGACTGCGCACCTGGTTATACAAGGTCAGTAACCTCTTTATTGCCGATGAAGATGATCGGGCGACTCATATTGTAGATAGGTAATACTAGATATATATTAACTAGTTACCACTATGATACCTGTCTTCTGATCGAATACTATATATTTTAATAAATATTTTATATCCCAGGAGTTCTAATGGCCTTTACTTGGAGCACTGTGAACCTTGTACATGCAACGGAAAATCTACTATGTGCAACCCTGAGACCGGAGTATGCTACGTAAGATATTAATCTCATTTAATACATCGATTTTTAGATTAGATATAATTATAAAATAGATTTAGAGCTGTGGTAGCTTAGTGGTGTGACCAGTGGACTGACATGTCAAAGGTCTCGAGTTCAAACCCCGGCACGCACCACTGACTTTTCGGAAGTTATGTGCGTATTTATCACATGCTCAAACGGTGAGGGAAAAACATCGTGAGGAAACCTGCATGCTTGAGAGATTGTCTCGATGGCATGTGAAGTCTACCAACCCGCAGTTGGCAAATGAGAGGAGACCCGTGCCCAGCAGTGGGACAATAATGGGTGGATGATTGATTGATGATTGAAGACATCGATTTTTTAAGCATGGTCCCGCCAATCTACGCGGTTGTAGGTAATATTTATTATTTATACTAATGTCCAATGCCTGCCTTGACTCCTATCAATAGGAGTTGAACATTTGCTATACGAACTGAAAGATGTTGATTAATAAAAAAGGCAATAGGGGGTATAATACATACATATAACATGTTTATGTCACGAATAATACAGATCAACTTTACAATGAAAATTTCGTCTTATAGTTATAAAAAGTTACAGAATTTCACTTACCTATTACCGATCGCACGTTATCGGAATACGTTATCAAATACAGATCATTTATTCCAAATAGACCAGTATTACAGGTGCTTTTGAATGAAATGATTTAAATCAAACTAGTTGCACGGTTCCAAAAAGTAGGCCTTATGGAGAAGAACCGGCAAGAAACTCCATAGTCCTTTGAATATAAATAATAATAATAATAAATATTCTGCGACATTTCACACAGCAGTCCCAGTCTAGTCCCAAACTAAGCAGAGCTTGTACTATGGGTACTAGACAAATAACTTAATACTGTAACAATACTTATATACTTTTTTTTCGTAAATACATACTTATGAAACACCCAGACAAACACAAACACCTATATTCATCACATAAATATTTGTGTCCTGTGGGAATCGAACCCATGACCTCGTGATCGGCAGTCCGGTACTCGAACCACTAGACCACAGCGATCGTGGAATAAATACATCATTACAATTTGAACAACATCAATATAAGAATAATGCAGAATGTTTTACAAACTATTTACCCTAGACAAAACGAATTCATAATCAGAAAACGAATTTATGCTATTTTTGTTTAATTTCTATACAGGACTGCACTGGTAACACTGAAGGTGATCAATGCGAGCGATGCAAACCAGGCTACGACCAAGACCCCTATGGGAACTGCGTGGAAAACCCAATCACCGTTACGCCTTGCTCGTGAGTGTCGTTTCTTACAATTTGGAATGTAATTTGTACCTTGTCACATTTGATAATTACATAATAATTATAGCCTATGCTGAATAAAATAACATTACACGGAGAATAATATTAAATTACTTTATTAGACTAGTTTTTGTATCCCAAATTAAGTATTACGTGCATACTATTTTCTGTGTCAGCTATTCAGATTGTATTGTATAGTATATAGTATACGCTTACATAAAAATATACAAATATATTCTAGAAATCCTTCTGATAACACTTGTTTACCAAAAATAAATGAAATAGGTTTGCAATGGCATGATGCCATTAACCGAATTAAATCACTAGTCTTTACTCGTTTTGACTCTAAACTTGAAAAAATACCAAACTTGTCTATTTAATTGAATTACAGTTGCGATCCTCGTGGCACAACGAGGCCTTGTGATGGATCCGGCAACTGCTACTGCAAGCAGAACGTGGAGGGTGACTCTTGCGACCGCTGCCGCCCTGGCACCTTCGGTCTAGATGCTGGCAACCCTGATGGATGCTTGTCTTGTTATTGTTCTGGCGTTACCACGGATTGCCATGAAGTAAGTATTCAAATTTTACGGAGCAGCATAGAAGTCGATCACTAATATACTGCCAGTATATTAGTGATCGACTTCTATGCTATACATCGCCGCGTTGATTCACATACACAAACTTACATTAACCAGATGATTTACTTGCAGCAACTTAATTCTAGAAACTCTTTAAATGCACCTATCAAGTATTCCATTTAATTAAGATCGTTACGCCACTATAAATATTGTTCCAGGGTAACCACTACACGCGGATACCCTTAGCGGCACCGGTGCTCGGTGACGACTACGGCGGTTTCACCATCACTGACTTAAACGGAGAGACAGTCATCCGTGATGATTTCTTGCCGAGTTTCAGACAGAGCGAACTATTGTACGTGTTCCCTTACAATCCCACCGAGCAACTCTACTGGTCTTTGCCCATCTTCCCTGGTATGTATTCTATAATTGTCACACCAATTTTTGAGAAAAGTCATGAAATGTCGTCGTGATCCCTTAAGTTTATTCAGAGTAATAAGCCCATGATATAGTTTTGATTATAAGAGAAAATAGAATATGAGGATTGAGTGGTTAAATTGAATATAGTGAATTGTACAATTAATTTGCTACGATTAGAAGAGTACCACAATATTTCCAAATATTTAGCTGTTAACCAACAATGTCAATGCCAACATTACTGTGCTCAAAGTTGTATGTTTAAGGCACACAATGAAATGTAACAAAAATAATTATAACTAAATTAATGTTTGCGTCAACTTATAAATAATATTTCAATAGGGAACCGAGTTCTTTCGTACGGTGGGACGTTGTCATTGCGACAGAAGTTCACTTCGTCGGAGTATGAACAATCTGACCGAGGCACAGACGTAGTTCTGGACGGTGGTGACATATCCATCTACTGGACTAACCCCAACCAGTTCCCATCCGTCGTTTCATACGTAAGTTCAATTTTATTATTTTTATTAAGTGGTCGTACAGTGCGACTGCCGTGCAAGAGGTCTTGGGTTCGATTCCCTAACCTTTCGGGGACGACAGTTATGTTGACTTTATTATTGCAATAAAAATGCTTTTTAAGCACCGGTTTTGCTCGAAATTGAAACTTTCATCCTTACGAAGATAACATTTGAACATAGGGTAATTTTATATCATAATAAAATTAACTTATGTTCCATTTTTCGGTTTCCTAGACTTCTAGCAACAACAGAACAGTCAAAAAGGATAAATGATTCTATAACTCTAAGTTAAGCATTAATTAAGGCTGTCTTAAAGTTCGGGAAACATAATAGGTACCTATCTATATATTTTTAACCTTCCCTACAGAGCTACCAAGTGCCTCTTAAAGAAGAAGGTTGGTATATCCTGAATACTGCAACTCCGGCGACGCGAAGCCACTTCATGAGTGTACTCAGGAACCTCAAGAGAGTACTGGTGAGGGCTACTTTGGCTCCTGTTATCGAAGAAACTACCATCGCAGACGTTTCTATGGACACCGCCACCCCGAGCTATGACGCTATATTGCCAGCTGCTAAAGGCATCGAGGTAAAGTGAAATTTTGATATATTTTAGCAAAAAATTCACACTTACTAAGACTGTTGAATTGTGTTTGTAAAAACGGTTTATATATTCTTAGCCAACAAACGGTTCCTGTTAACAAATTTTGCAATGACAGACTTTATGGTAAAATGAGGTTCAAAGTGACAGGTAATTTGCAGATCTGTATGTGCCCTCCTGGGTACAAAGGAACCAGCTGTGAGATTTGCGAAGCTGGATACTACAAGGATGCAGTAGGTGACTGCCAACCCTGCTCTTGCAACGGGCACGACTGCCAGTTGGACAGCCGAGGACAAGTTTTCTGCAACTGCCAGCCACCTTACACTGGATACGACTGCTCTGCCATCGGTAAGTTATATCTATACCTACAACTGTCGGTTACAATAAATAAAAACAAGGTTTTAAATTAAACGACTGACTGATTTATAATATTGAAGTAGAATTTACAGTTAGAAATTCAAAATAAATAATTTCAATTTAAATGTGTAGGTTGATTGTAATTTATTTTTTACGAATACAATTTTAATAAACGGCCAATAGGATTAGTAATGGAACTCCATCCGACAATCCAAGACGCTGGCGACGACTTTTTCAAAAGGAGAGTCACTTTTACGTGCAAATACCGTGCCCCGGAACCGCTCACTATACAGTTCTACCATGAGGGCCGAAAGCAACACCGTCCAAAATATTATTATGAGTCGAGACTGCACAGTGACGGATGGCACTCCACACATATCTGGCACACCATGTGGGACATCAGACGACAAGGGGAGATTTACGAATGCCACACTATCACCGAAGGGGGATTCACCCTCGGTGTACTGACCACTACACTTCCAGAGCCAGGTAGCCACAATAGATGGTGATTCGGGCGTCTTACTTATCCTCGTGTCGTTATATTATGTGGCGCAAGTTTAATCAGTTACAACATAATAACAATTAAACAATAACAACGTTTTGTCCCTCATTGTTGTCATCCATAACGAAACAAGTATGTGTTAATATTATGTGCCGTTTTAACAAATATATGTTGTGAACGTCGCTTTCGCGTCTTTCATCATTCACTGTTTACAGATCTCTCATGAGTTTTTGTTATTTTACCAAATCCAGTTTCCCTCTTTGCTAGAAGTTAACTTAATTGTAAATACCGGAACACTTTGTCACCTTAGTATTGAAGAAAGAGCAACTTGTTTTCGTGATATCCGGTATTATATCAGTAGAGTTTCAATAAATAGAAGTTTTTTTTTATATTCACATGATTTTGATGTTAGGTATCATAAATGAATTCACATCAGCAATCCAAATCATCCTACAGCCACTGAAGCCAATAAACTAATTAGTGTTATGTAATCTCAACAATACTATTTTCTTGAGATCTTTTTTTAACGTCCGAAGTCGAAAGCTTGTGAATTTTTTTCTGATTTGTCTTTAATAGGCACTATGAGTGATAATTTTTATGTATATAGGCGGGGAATCATCGGTAACTGAGCGACCAACGCGTCCACCACCGCCGGAGCCAACTATTGTTGTCAAGATCTCAGGCCCGTTCATTCACATTCGAGAAGTGGGAGGCAGTGTTAACTTCACTTGCCAAGCTCAAAGCCGCAACTCTAGAAACCGTTTGCCGGTGAAGTGGAGCAAGAGCGATGGCAATTTGCCTCTGGATAGAACTCAAGTTGATGAGAACGTCGGCCTCCTTCTGATCACAAACCTCCAAGTGTCTGATAGTGGAAAATATATATGCGAGTCTAGTGATGGTATTAGCACTCATCAAGCAAGTACCACTCTCAAAGTACCAGGTGCGTAATAAACAAACTAAATAGCATTATACTGATAATAAATTGTATGTATTATTTTTAACATCTCACTTTCATTTTTGGAATAGTTGTCCCGCTTTGGATTTTTTATGCACGGGGTGAGCATACGAGATCGATCTACATATCAATACTCTTAGATTTAATATGTCGCAGGTTACATCTACATAAATACATACTATGTATTATTCTAAATTATGCCTTAACGTGCCTTTATAAATGCTGCTTTCTTCCAGGTAATGTAATGATGGTTCCGGTCGTCGAAATATATCCAACGGTGAAGGACCTCTATGAAGGTGACAGGATTGAGCTGGACTGCCGCGTTCGAGGCAACCCTACTCCCACAGTCAGTTGGCAGAGGAGCTCCGGCAAGCCCTTGCCATTAACTGCCACAAATATAGATAATCGGATTATAATTGAAAGCGCTCGACAAGAAGACTCCGGAGAATACAGGCAAGAATCACTTTTATTTGCCTGCTATGTTTTAGTCCACTGAGATACAGAACACGATAAAAATAAAACTTGACAATATTTTACTTTTGTTCTACCTGATGGATGCTCTAGGGTCCTAGATAAAGAACCCATTCTAGTTTATATGTTTTCGGGACATCCTGATTGTGTATAAACTCCTATTTGATCACTTTTTGGCAAGATGGTTATTCTTAAACCACGGGGTTGGCAAACAAGCTTAACGCACTTCCTAATGATAAGCACCTACCGTTGCGTATAAAAGTTTGCAACACTGGAGACGTCGCTCAAGCGTTGCCAACAAAGCAAAAAAACATTTTTGGTTTCTTATAATAGGAGGGTTACTAAGCTGACAGCATACGGAATTCCCAAACTGTCAGAATCGTTTTCCCTTAACAAATTACTCTCTCGCAGAAGTACCACTATTATTTATTCACTGCGGTCTTTTGTAATGCGAGGCCCTTTGCCTTACTTCCCTGGGCGTGCAGGTCAATTTGGGCGAAAATCTCGCTATACTTCCCTTATCATAGATGACCAAATGAATCACCATCTTACTATTGTAAGATGCTCGACTATTAAATCGTCTCAATCAAACCTTAGTATCGAATGTTTTCTTTGTTTAGATGTATCGCATACAACACCGTGGGTTCTGCGGATCGTACCGCAGTGGTTACAGTTCGTCAAAGACCTTCATGGTCCCCGCGAGACAAGCTGACGGTGTCGGTTCCATCTCCATCCGTGGACGAAGGTCAAAGCATCAGGATCGCCTGTACAGGAACTGCGAACATTCCAGCAGGGACGATTGACTGGGTCAGGTAAGAGTCAACAATATTACGAGTATTATTAATGTTATGACAGTAAACTAAATGTGCCATTACTTCATGGAATAACTAGAGCAATATGTGAGCAAACTACCTAGATATATTTGATTGTACCTACTTAACTAACCTACCTGTATTTATCGTACACTCGTGGAGCTCGTAGCTAAGAATGAACTACGCTTATAAACTACCGTTGTATTAAGGCAGATGTTGATCCACTTGTTTGTTCAGGTGTTGACCTGAACAACTGTTTTATAACCCATTTAACCCAACCGTGATGTTAATTCTAAGTGGTGTTTTTATAACAGACAGGACAACGCAGTGTTCTCATCAAACGTGCGCTCAGATAATGGCGTATTGTTCGTCGACTACGCTGTGCCTGAGAACCAAGGAGTTTACATCTGCCAGGCACCATCGTCTCCAGAGGTGTCTCCAGTACCCATTTCATTGTCTGTGGTTGAACGAAGTCCACCACCTCAAAACACCAATATTACAGTGACTGTCGATCGTCTTAAAATACCAACGGGTGGCAGTGGAACAGTTGACTGCAACCCTGTGGAAAACCCATCAGTCTTAATCAAATGGACTAAAGTAAGTATAATTGTTAGATTAAATCCTGATAATCTACCTATATATCACTACGTGAACCAGAATTTTTGATCACGCCCCGTCGGCGTTGACGCGCGTGGTTAAAAGTGAAGCTAAAACCACGCTTAACTTTTAACCACGCGACAGTAAAGAGCCCTTATAACTAGTTTATATAGAGAATGAGTGCAGAATGCTAATATAATTTATTTAAACTACAATGTTTAAATTAATTATGGTTGAATTTCGACCAGTGGCGACGACTAGTATGTAGTATTACGTTTCCTTGCCTCTCCCCGATCACTTGCCAATATGAATATAGATCTGTTCTTTAAATACACTACAAACACGACAAATTAGATAGGTACCTAGTATAAATGAACTTATATAAAAGTAAGCGTATCCTAATTTATTACGCTTTTAACAGCATGGTGGTTCTCTCGGTGCCGACTCAAGCCAACGTGGAAACACTCTAATCATCAACAACGCTCAAGACGGCGACCAAGGATATTATCTTTGTGAAGGCACCATCAACAGCAACCAAGTGGCCCATATATATGTTTTCGTTGAGATTGAAAGTGAGTATCAAGAACTTCAATATTGAAGCTCTACTAGATCGTATCTATTTAACATTTTGACACAAGTAATCATGATATGAACATTTATTTATGTAAAGCATTTACCCTTAATTTTAAAATTAGAAAGTTTTGGCACTTTGATACACTTTGCATTAACATAATTTGTCCGTGATCCTGATAACTTAAACGTTTTTAGAACGAGAGCCTCCTAAGTTGGAAATCTGGCCTGCTGACGAACAGGCAGTCCCTCTGGGAGGTGAGTTCGTGTTGACCTGTCGCATCATTGGAGGCATTCCAGAGCCGGGTGCGATATTATGGAACACGAACACTGGTCGCGGCCTCTCGTCGCATACAAATATGGAAGCGCGGGGTGTGTTGAGGTACGTTATAAATCTTTCAACTTTTTAAAATGGTTTTGTTTTTTTTTATAAAACAATAATTTTGTAATATAATAATAATATAATAATGGTTTGTAAAAAAAAATGTATTACCTATTTTATAACATTAAGAACAACCAGAAAGATAAGATTATTATTATATTTAATTAAAGGAGCCTGATTCAAAGTCGCAACAAACGGTTTAGGTGAGGAATTCGTTAACGTTTCCATCCTTAAAGAAACTCGTACTAATATTCTGATACGACTATTGCAGTAGATACAAGAGAGATCTGCAAGATACAGACATAATCGAATATATTCGGAGAATTTCGTCTGATAATATGTACCAAACCAGCACATATTTCCATTGTTATATTCTACTTTTGTACTTATTTTGTTAACTTAATCGTTTTTTTAGGTTTACGAATATCGACGTGAACGACGAAGGAGAGTATACGTGCACGGCTAGTAACGAAGTGGGTACAGCCAGTGCGAGTACAATCATCAAAGTAAGGTCACCACCAGAAATCACAATCACGCCGAGCAATTACGTACAAGTGTACACGGGCGATCCCATCAACATCGAGTGCAGGGCCAACGGTTATCCTGAGCCTATGGTGTCTATCGAACGTAAGTTAATATCTATTTTCTTTTACCTGCGTGGATGATTGATGGCTATAAGGAAGTAGGAACGTACTTCGAGGAGCCTCAGTACCGATTGTTGATAAAAATGAAATGGAACTTGCAACTTGCAAGTGTATCTCATATTTGTGATTATTGTTGTTTTAGTAAGAGACTACGGTGAAGTGGTACCTCAGTCACTCAGGTATGCAGCCCTGCGCGTCGCTTCGGCTAGCGAGCGGGACAACGGATATTACTCCTGCACAGCGTCATCAGCAGCTGGCACTATCACCGACCAGTTTGTCGTCATTGTTAGCAGAAGAGATGACATTGATGAAGGTAATACAACCAAGCAGGTAGACACTTAATTGTATCTGGAGACAAATACCTACAGCTACTTCACCAAAAAGTATACCTACCACAAATAGTGATTTTGACGAATACCGAATAACTCATATTCGACCATTCTATGAGAATGAAGATAGAATAAGCACATTTCGCGGGTAAAAGATTTTAACCTGCATTATTGAAACGCGTTCGATAATCTAGCCATATGAAATCACGTATTATTAAAGCATGATTCCACTTTAATATTGTATTATGTCAATACATAATTAAAACAGCACTTTGGGAAACGGGATGAAAAACAATATTATTATATCAGCGGGACTGGTCATTCCTCATTTGATGACGTGTGAAGCAAATTAACGTATTTCTATCATATAATGAAACTTTTTATATTATGCAGGAAGCGGAGATATTGACATCGATACGGATACAAATACCAGTCCGGCTTACGAAACACCGCGCGACCTGTACACCACTGTAGGAAAACCTGAAACATATATTGAGTAAGACTACCTTTTCAAATATTTAATCACATACTTAAAAATAGTTAGACTATACTTTTATCTGATAACAAATGTATGACTGCTGTTGAAATGTAATATGATTGTTCCTGCTCATCAAAAGTTAAGTTAAAACGACTATGGCTAGTGTATGAGCAGTTGCTCAAGTTACATCTTAATAAAATTATGTCATACCTCGTCAAACAGTAAGTACTCATATACTAGTTGTGCGCCGCGTATAAGGTATCTCCTTGCAGTTCCTATCACATACCTACCTAATGAAGTCAAATTTGTGGCTCACTTGTGAGTGAAACGTCTCGCGTTAGACCTTACTCGTAAAATTGAGAAATCCATATATTTCACTACCACAAATTTGCAATGCAATGTACAGACCTTGACGAAAAAAACAACAATCTTCATAAATAAAACGGACATACAAAAAAACCTTTTTAAATAGTTAATTATTTTGTATGCACCCTTCTACAGTTTAAGGCCCATTCAGGCCTAAGCGGCATTTGCTACCGCCTGGGGCAAAGAAAACCCAGTTATGCGGCATTACTCTTTACACCAAAGTGGTTTACGCTATTTCTGTGGGAAGAATATCGCGTACTGGTATGTACTTCTACCCATAGAGGCGGTGAATACCGCTCCGCTCAAGTCGCGGAACTTGTTTCTAAATACCTACCTAAGCAAAAAATGAGCGGTTTGAAAAGGCCTTTACTAAGATAATTTACGTATATATGTTACAGTGATTTAATTGCTATTATACATAATGACTAATTTGTCCGGACAATATGATTAATTAATCACTTCATCTGGACATTATACACAATAGCAGGTCAGTGAGTCAAAATAATAAAAACAGCCCGACTTTCTTTCCCTGTTTCTGTTTTTGTTGGCGTCTCTATCCAAATACTTAGGTTTTCTTTGTAAACGTAATTTACGGGTTCCACTCCCGCACAAGATATCTACTTCTACGCGTGAATATGGGTACATCGGCACCTAGCAGTGTGATTAGGTTAGGTTAGGTTAGAATACCTTCCCTCCATTTATTGGATTTTTTCCTAAATAAATTATTATTAATTTTTTAATTAATAACGGAATATATTTACTAACTTTTATTTTTATTATAATAAGATTAATCATGTTATTTTTTTATATTCGAATTTCTTACTCTTCTTTTATATTTAATTATTTAAAAATAAAATGATTTAAAATTAATATTAAAAATAATTATTTTATAATAATTAACTTTTTTTCATTTACTTCTTTAACAGGAATAATATAGAATTCGGTTCTGGCAGGGAGTCACAGTTCTAACCTAACCTAATCACACTGCTAGGTGCCGATGTACATATATTCACACATAAAAGTATTTATCTTGTGCGGGACTGGAACCCATAACATCTTTATAAACAAATAAAAATATTTTTGAATAGTGCACGTTTTGAGTGCTGACGTTATCATTTGTACTTATTTTATTATAGTATTCAAGTCTTCCAAGATATTATATAAAATATCTAGTTAAAGTGATTAATTCTTTATCGTTTATCATTTTGTCTAAATTCAGTAGGAATTAAACATGGCTGCATAGTATATATAATATCTAGATTAATTACTTTCGCTGTAACATATATAAAACTTGTGCGAATTTTAACTAAGTTTATTAAAAACATTATTTGATTTCAGCTGTAGACAGTCAGGAGCCAACGTTAAGTGGGTCCGACTGGATTCTCAGCCGCTGCAAAGAAATGCTTACCAGGACGGCTCACGCCTCATTATTTTAAATGTACGTAAATCTTTTATAATAATATACCTATGATAAATTTATTACAGTACTGTACCGAATATAAACAAACATCAAGTCCAACGCTATGGGAATGTTTTTTGCAGAACGCATTTGATATGACTATGACATTAATATAACAATTATAGTTAACACAAATAATAGTTTATAACGATAAAAAAAAACGGGTTTACTAACTAAAACCTACGATATAAATTAATTATTATATAGATATAATATAAAGATATTTAATAATCAATTTTATCACGAACAGGCAACGAAGAGCGACTCCGGGCAGTACGTGTGCAACATATTAGATGAATATAACGAGGTTCGAGAGGCAGTATACACCAGTTTGGTCGTGGTCGCCGAACCCAAGATCACGTTGCGACCGCCGACACAAACCGTCCATCCGGGACAGTCACCTACCGTACAATGTATCGTGGAAGGAGATGACATTATCGATATTATCTGGAGACCTTTGACCAGCGAACCTTCCAGGTCAGTGTCAAGTTAAAACAACAGTGGTTTATCATAGAAAAACTGTGAGGACAATCGGCCCCCCCAACATAGTTTATGTTTGCTTGACAAAAATTAGCTTTTCCTTCATTTGTTGTGGCTATAGTCTTTTTATCCATACCCGTTGCGTTAAATATATTTTAGGCGTTTTGAAGCCTTCAATACAAAGACTAGATCAAATTCTACCCTAGAACTAGAACCTCGTGAAATCCTTAATCCATAACGTTTTGTTTGCAGCCGTGTAGACACACGCTCGCCTACGTTGATATTCCATCAAATCGAAGTAGAGGATGCCGGCAGATACGAATGTATTGCAAGAAGCCGATACGCCACGGCCAATGCCATCGCCGAGGTCGTCGTTAGCGGTATGTCAATTATTACTTATCTATCTTTCTAGTAAATGGCATGAGCACCAACAGCACATAACTGTACTATAGATTAACGTCGAGATTGATAGAGATAATTCAATACTTAAATAATTTACATTTTACTATTAAACCTCTGAATCAACAAAACATTCTAACAATATTTTGCTGCCGCCTTCATTGGTGGTTATTTTTCTATATAACAACCATGGTAAATACTACGTCTAACATCAGGGAATAAAGGGTTACGTATAATTCTTTTATCTCTCATCAAATAGCCGCCAACACTTAATGTGTGAACATTAGTGCATGGTGCATTTGTTATTTCTCCTGCGCAATTTTTGGTATACCTAGGTATTCTATCAATTTCGAAGAAGTGCCGAGTAATCTTCACCTGAGTTCACAACACTAAATGTACCTACAGGTGCACAAATTATTGAGGCACCTATTATTTTTATTTGCCGTTAAGTTGTGCTACGTGAATGCATCACTGTGTACCATTACCAACACCATTGATTGCTTGACTTTATAATTTTATTCACCAATTACGTGTACGTTAAAAACGGCTTCATTCAATTGACTTACTGGTTTATCAAACCACACATTATGTTCGATTGCTCTAGTGCTCGACCCGCTGTAACAAAATAATTATTAATATAGTTTTAAAAGATACCTAATGAATGATGCCAATTATACACGTGGTTGTTAATGCTTGAGGGATCTGTTGACTGCATGACAATAACCGTTCATAGAAGATACGGATCTTGCTGGATCGGTGTCGCACGATAACGAGCAGACCGCACACGTGGGCGCGGCTGTGCACCTCAGCTGCAAGCTGCCGCCACAGAACTACCGCATCACATGGACCAAGAACGGACGGCCTCTCCCGCGCTCCGTCAGGCAAAAGCAAGACGGATCATTGTTCATCAGGCTTGCCCAAAAAATCGACTCCGGAAAATATGTGTGCAACGTACGAGACCAATATGGAAGAGTTATTACTAGCAATTACATCAATCTTCACATTCAGGGTCAGTGATTTCTCCACAAGGTCAAGTAGCCCGCTTAAATTCCAGTGGTGGCGCTGCAAATTCCTCTCTGCTTCGCCCAGCCGTTTCACTTAACCAGGCATGCTTAGCCATACAATTTTATAGTTACTTATACTTTTTCTAACACCTCTACTTTCCCATTCTGTGTTTATTTTGATTTTAGAATTACTATGTACGTAATGTTGCAATAAAGCTGTAATTTTTCGCTCGCAAAGGTCATAAGTGCTCAGATTCGGAGTTTCGTTGTTATGACTACAGTGGTTGTGTAGACGAACATTTCCTATGCGACGGATACAGGCACTGTCGAGACAATAGCGATGAGGAGAACTGCATGTGGCGAGATAAACGTTATTTGGAAGCAACTCGGAACGACTATCTCACACACGATGGTAAATCTGGTGCGGGTGTGTTGGGCAGTTGTCTGTCTAGTCAGCGCGGGTGTTGTGCTGTATCATAACTAAGTGGCCCACTTTATACTGCAATGGGACAGAGTATTGTTACCCCTGGTTTAAAATTTAATGCATTTTTGTATTCTCCTTTATTATGTAGCTTTAAGATTTTTGTAATAGTTACACTAATGATTTATGATGTGTTTCATATCGTATATACTTTCGTTTTGGTTGGTATTTGAGTTTCGTTTATAACTGTGTTTCGAAAAATAGATTAGCAACTAACGAGTTTGTCTTGGCTGTATTGTAATTTTCCTTTTTCAAAGCTTTTGTGTTGTGATGACGGACAACAAGACTTTGCATGAGAGCTTGCATTAATGGATTTTCATAACATTTAAATGGATTTTCATAACACTATACACAGAATGGTTATATGTATAGATTATATGTAGCTACGAGATATAGTTGTAAGTATATTATAATGATGAGGACCTGGTTTGGGAACGCTTAGCGGTTTGATTATAAATCACTACCTTCTACGCTTATTTAAATGTAGCTAATCAAGTTTTGATATTGTAGGACCTCGCGATCCGAACCCTGAAGCGGAACAGTTTGTAGCTATCGATCAACCTCGGAAGCAATTCAGAATCGGAGACAATGTGGCCGTGCTGTGCAAGAGAAAGTCCAGAGATGTAAAACTTCAATGGATGCGGTTTGGAACCAACCAATATGTGGCCTCATTTGTAAGTATCGTTGTGTACACTTAGGAGGAACAAACATATATATATATATAACAATGAGTGGACAACTAAAACTTCTGTTCAGCAAACAGAATAATAACTCTTAATAACATATAACTAACTAGCTCAATATAAATTCAACTAGATATAATTGTGCTCCCTGAATATTGTTATGAGCGTCAGAAGTAAATATTTCAAATATCATACTGCTTAAGTAACAAAATACTGGTATACCTTATTAACAGACATACGGCGATGGCGTCATGTTATCGATACAAAGTGTTAACAATGCTGATGCTGGCGTGTATCGCTGCGTTGGTACCGACTTATACGGACGCACCTCCTACGACGACTTCAATCTCGAGGTTCAATCAGGTAAGCTGTAATAAATCTAATGCTGCTGACTACTGGTTTGAAAAAAAATACTTTAATTTTCGAAATAATTAGATGATAATAATATATAATGTTTTTTATCCATAATATAAAATACGACTGAATAAACATACTTCAATAAATACATAATTTTTATGAATAAAACTAAATAACTGTTTACAGGTTCAGGTGGACCATCATACCCGGACAACAGCAGAGATAACGTGGCCTTGTACAACGCTCGTCTAGGAAATTTAGTGGACATGCCATGCATACACAACCTTGAGAGCCCTGTCGTTATTGAATGGAGAAGAGAATTTTCACCACTACCCCCCGAAATAACCTCCGATCAGGTAATCTAAAGTGTCCGGTTTGTACGTTTTTTCTTGCAACTGGTACAATATATTCTTAACGGACGGGTGTCCATACTGAACAAAATGAGTCCCCATTATAACTTAGATAATATGTTAAGTGTCGGTTGTTACATGAACCCCACCTATTCACCTACATTAATCGTCAGTGGTAACGGTCAGAAACGTTGCAATTAGTTTATGCTTAGATGACTGCAGTTTGCCAAGTTTAATTGCCTCACATGTTTTCTTATTCGTGGCTTCTTGTTCCTAGCCCATCCTCCATTTGGAATCGGTTACTGAAGCCGACGCTGGTACATATGTGTGCCGTGTGAGCAATAGCCGAGCAGCAGTGGTAGCTAAAGCCATCCTCATCGTCACCGGAGTGGTACCTCGTTTCGACGGGGACGGCTTCCTCGCTTTGCCTACTCTGAAAGATGCCTACAAACAATTTGAGATAGAAATTTCATTTAAACCAACGGGTAAGAAGACTGTTGATGATTATATAAGTTTACTGTTATTAAATATTTTCTCATAAAAAAATTAATGCAATATTTATTAAAGTAATGAAAATTTTGTTGCTTAACAAGGTGTAACAAAATATAATAATAATAATAAATATTTGTGCATCTTAGTGTTAGACAATATAAAAGCTTTTAAAATATTATAAGTAGTTATGATAAAAAAAAATCGATAGATCATAGGATCTATGATCTGCCGATTTTTTATTCCCTTGTTATGATTCCATTAATCGTTATTATTATTTCGTACTATGTACGTACTACGTACACTACTACTTCACTTACTGTTAGATTAGACATTCACTTGATTCCAATGTAAGAGCTGAGTTATACAATAGATTTTATCTTTGATTCAATAAAAAATCGAGCAGGCTTCATAACTCTGACTCTGTTTCAGACCAAAACGGCCTAATTCTATACAACAGCGAGAACCAAGGTCGGGAAGGAGACTACATTGGTCTTCAGCTGAAGGATGGAGTACCAGAGTTTGTAATTAACACCGGCACTGAACCTCTTGTAGTGAGGGGCGACCGCCCTCTACAGCTCAACACTTGGCACACAATTAGATTGAGCAGGGCTAAGTCTAAGGGTAAGTGAATTTCAGTGTTTCAGTCCTCTCACTCTCTCACGAATAATAGACAACATTTATCGGCCCATCGCTTATTTCAGATATTATACGAAAAGTTCAGGTAGGATAATGTTTCTCGCATAATGCCCAATAATAGGTAAACCGTGTAGTAAACGTGTCCCTTAACCTACTTTTTTTTGATAAATGCATACAATAATTGGTGTAAAAACTTAACTAAGTATTTTTTTAAAACAATATTTACGATTTGTGTACAGTAACAATGGACGTGGACAATACGGGGCCATTCATCGCAGAGTCTCCGGAACAATGGGAGCTACTGGAACTTAAACAACCGCTTTACATCGGCGGAGTGCCCGACTACGATCAACTGCCTGCCGAATTATCTGGAGCCTCTGGGTGAATACAATTTAACTGCTAATAATCCTGTGATTAATATACCTATTCATTTTAAGGAATCTGTCTTTACCTAATTCCTCCTGTCCTAATTTTTGTTACATTTCCAAGGCAATCAGTAAATCATCAATCTTAATGGGTATTTTAAAGAACTTCAATACAACATAATATAAGATTTGCAATACTTATTTAACTATTGCTATATGCCTGAGAAGTAGGTATGCGTAGGTAAAAAAGAAAAAAAAATCTCACAATTACATTGCAAAATATTACATTAAAAATAATGTATCATACGAAAAGGGGATAAATAGAAAACTACCGCATGTGGATATGAACAATAATTGATTATTTTATAAAAGTTCAGTTGCATTATAAAATTGTTTTTTGTAGGTTCATTGGTTGTGCAAGCATGTTAATTTTGGGCCGTGAAGAGAAAAACATAATAATGGATAGCTTCGAGAACAGTAGGGTTAGCGAGTGCAACTCTTGCTCACCAAACCTCTGCTTAAATAATGGCGTCTGTCAGGTAAGATTTTTTTTGCTATATTCTTAAAATCACTGTGATTTGCCTGGAATAGATTAAACGGGGGACTACAACGAAGCCACTAATATACATTTTCCCTAACGAGATTCGAACCCAGGACCCTTGCCACAAAGGTAGCCATTAAAACCCGCTGCACTAATCGGGTGGTCAACAATATTGTCAGTAACAACCTTGTTAAGATTTACGGTTCGAAGCGTTTTTGTTCTGAAGTATTTCAATATATATTGTCTAACAGGAGGCTCGCAATGAACGTGGCTACATTTGTATATGTGCGTCTGGTTACGCCGGCTTGAACTGCGACCGCACCGGCGAGGCTTGCCGACCAGGCCTCTGCGGGCCCGGCAAGTGTGCCGACACTACAGACGGCTACAAGTGTGCTTGCCCGGTCACGCATACTGGCAGGAAGTAAGTTAAAATAAGCCTCACAATCGCCATGAAAGTCCACTCATGAGAAACGATCATAATACAATTTCTTGCTAACGCAACACTCTGATTTGAAATACCTTGGATTTGGAACCCCATCATTGATTATATTAAATCTAAATCCAAGAACAAAACTGCACGACTGAAGGACACGGTGATTCATTCAGTGTGTCAATAATAATATGTAATAAAAATGATACCGCGGACTGTAAAGGATAAGAAACTTCAGGTTAAAATGATATTATACTTCTACCGCGATAAAATCCGTAAAAAGTAGTTTAAGAATATTATGAGTGAAAAATGTGACTTTCTCTCCGTCTGTATGTTACAAGTGTCCCGATTTTACCGCTGTGCCCATTTTGATAAAGTTTTATGTTGAGATAGTTTTGAGAAAATCATCCCTTAAAAGGGCGAAAACCAAGTGCAAGCAAGTTTGTATGCGGAATCGATAATTGCTTGAAAGAGGGTAGAAATATATAAGCAGAGTGCATATAATTACCAATTCCACGCAGACGAAGTCGCGGGCAAAAGCTATTTATATTAAATGTAAAAATATTATAGTTTACTTAATATTACATATTATCAATTATTTAGTTCTTATCAGTGTTCCGTCATAGATGGGGTAGAAATACCTTGCATATATTTCATATGATCTTGTTTATATAATTCCATGTCATCGACAGGGACCGACGGTGTCCCCGAGCACGCTGGCGCTGACGTTCGAACAGTCTATCATAGTAATCTAATATCTAACATAGGTACATAATAACGTAACGGTAACAGAAATATTAATAAAACATCTCACCGGTGACATGAGCACATAGGCACCGACCCATATCCCCCGATAGGTATATTATGAGCATCGACAAAACATACATGATACTACCTCGGCGGTGTACCTTATAACTTATTTATCATCCAATTAATCATCCAACATAATTATTTATGACATCTCATAATATCAATGTAAAATATTATTATATTATCATTTAAATGACCTTTCAGTTGCGAAGTTAAACAGTCGATCGAGTACCCAGCCTTCACTGGAAGCGCATACATAGCTATTAAGGCACCAGCGCCATCACGTACTTTAAGGATGTCCATGAAGATTAAAGCAGCGTCCCCAGTTACCGACGGCATTATCATGTACTGCGCGGAGTCGCCGAGAGGTTACGGAGGTTTCACATCACTCGCTGTGCATGATGGTAGACTTGAGTTCCGTTACGATCTCGGAGGAGGTGAGTTATGGTCAAAATAGACAAATTATAAATGAATTAAAGTGGCACGTGTCCTAACTCCAATCGAGTTAAAAAAATTGCCCATTTTCCAACAAACAACAACAATCAAACAAAAAAACTCGTGCGAGGCTATTCTATCCAGGCACAAGTTTATCATAAAAAAAAAATTGGTAAAGAGTTGGCAATAATGAAATCTGATCTAATTCGTTCTACGAGAAACTTCCTCCACTTCGCTTGTCTTCATTATGGTGAATAGCGAAACTTCCAGTTGAGTCTATGGTCAAAAATATAATTTTGCTAAATATGTATCTAATTATTTTCCTCGGGCTACTGAACCAGATCATGTTTTGTTTTTCGGTGATAAGGGGGCAAACGAGCAGTCGGCTCACCTGACTGATGGCATGTAATCACCGCCAGCCATGGACATTTGCAACACTAAAAAGCTTGCATATGGGTTGTCACCCCCCGCAGAAACTGTTTAGGTTTCTTAAAATAGGAAATTACTGAACCGATACCAAACGGATTGCCCATGCTGACAGAACTAGTCACTCCCCCAACGAGCTCGCTGCGAGTGAGTAAGGTTACCAACCTTACTCACTCGCAGAAATACAACTATTGTTGATTCACTGTGGTCTTCTTTAAGGCGGATGTTGTACATTTGAGGAATCTCTCTATGATTAAGTAGATACTTAATTGTAAACATTTGCTCCTATGTTTTATAAATTTAATCATTACAGCTGCAAATGATAAATGTAAGTTCTGATACCCAAGTAAAATTAACTTCTTAGGGTTTATGACCGGGACATAGCAATAGGATCGTCGTCTATTCCACGATGTCTAAAAACAAACTGGTGACATGTTATAGATCAGCATAACTTTTTGTAGTCTCTCAAGTCGCCATGGTATATAACAATACGTTTACTTTTTTAGGAAGCCAACCGGTAGTGCTAGTGAGCAACCGGACGTTACCAGCCAATGAATGGACCAATGTGCACATCGCAAGAGTGGGATCTGTAGTGTCTCTCAAGATTAACTCCGTACGCACCTTTGAACAAAGATTAGAGTCACCCAAGCAGGTGAGTACTGTTTTTATGAAGTAAATAACATAAGGAGAACCTATACATCGTTAACGGGAAGCAAATGGCTTCCTGCACGTGTCGCGGGTTCAATTTCCGCAATAGTGGCCAGTTTATATGTTAATTTGTGTTTTAACCAAACATTCACAGAGAAAATGTGGAATAATGCATTTCTCTAAATTTAAGTTTGTTTTAATAAACGAATATGCATTAGGACTTGAACCTGGACACTCCGATATTCGTGGGAGGCGTTGACGACTCCATCACACTTAACAGCAACACGGGCGTTACTGGAGGATTCAACGGCTGCATTAAAGACGTAAGTCATCTTAAATTCTATGAAGAAAAATACATATGTAATCATATTAGTACGCTGTCGATAATTTTGGGACAGTCGAGTTCATTAATATATTGGCATTGCCAAGGGTTCAAAATATTGTAAGCGTTCGAAAGCTCAATAAATTCTATAGAATTTATAGATCAAAAATATGTGTAATATATACCATGCATAAGGCAATAAAGGCATAAGGCCTACGTCCAGCAGTGGACGAATATAGGCTGATGATGATGATGATGATGATAAGGCAATAATATGTGATCACCTTGTAGCTTCAATAATATCTGAGCGGGCTAAGCTTCATAATTTTTCATGGAAAGTCAATTATATATCTGAATACGTAAGATCTAGTTTATATTGTTACAGACAGTAAGTTTTTAAAATAAGTGTTTTTCAGTGCCGTAGTGAAATTAATCCAGCCAGTAACAAATAATGTGCTTTTGGCTGGAAACATATTACTGAAAAAAAGCAGTCACATATTAACGAATCTAAATCTTGATCACAATTTAATGATACTTACAGTTGTCACATTGTTATGAACTTTTTTGACGTTAATATATTTCTGAACCCTAGAAATGCCCATATATTATTGAACTCGACTGTACACTCTAACAAGCTAATTGGCTTACAGGCACACATGGATCGGTCGATAGTTGCATGTATACCAATTGGGTTGTTAGACTGTACTTACCTATTTACAATTTTGTAACTTACCTTGTTGCAGTAAATATATTGTTTCCAATCAGTGTGCCTAGTCGTAATTGTTTCTTCAAACAAACCTTAACTTATTTAAATAAGAGAGTTGATACAATTCCTTGAGTTGTCTTTCTCATAACGTGATATTTAGTTTGCTCTTAATTCTCAGTTCATGCTGCATGGAGAAGCTATTGACATTGTAAACTCGACTATCCAGTCAGCTAACGTACAAGAGTGCAACAACTATGACCGCGGTGATATTCCTGAGGTAATATTATTTTTATTATAAGTATTTACTTAGTTTTAGCAACAAAAAAACAAGTTCTTTAAAAATATGTTCTAATATTCTACCTACATGATAAAGGATCGGAGAATCTGAAAAATACTATAGATGAGATAGAGATTAAAATTTTAAAGATAAATATAAAAATAATAAATAATTATTTCTACGAAGTACAATACGGCGAATACTATAAAATATTACTTCTCATGAAAAACGATAATCAACTGCAGATTATCACCTAATTACTCGCTTACGATTGTCGTTAGAGAAACTAAAAATCAGTCGTTGATGATAAATTGAACTGTTAAAGAACTTTTATTCAAAGAGAATAAAAAATAAATTTCATTTATGAAACGTAGGAAGCGCTGACACGGACTAACGCCGACCGTAGCGTAAATATTTTGTTTGCTGACTAGCAGACCGGCAACGGATTGAATATATAGGAGTATATTAAAACGGGGACTGTTTCAATTGCATGCAATCAATTAAAAATAATATTGAATTTATGTTGATGAAAATTGTGTTTGAATACAGATGGAAAGCGTGTGCCAGTGCCGCAACGGAGGTACGTGCACCTCGGACCCCAGCACGTGCGCGTGCCCGCCGGGCTTCTCGGGGCAGCTGTGCGAGTACCGCGTGCCGTCGTCGATGCGCTCGTCGCGCCAGCCGCCCAGCGACCCGTGCGCGCTACGGCCCTGCCGCAACGGAGGCACCTGCCGCCCCGATCTCTCCTCCCGCATGAACCACACCTGCGACTGCCCTCTGAGATACGCAGGCGTGTACTGCCAGATCAGTAAGTACTAACACTTGACAACCACGCACGCAAGGCTAATTTAGACATTATTCTTAAATCTAAACCCTTCATACTTTTTGTTAATAGCACTGGAACTATTCACAAGCGTGGGTTTCAATGGCAACGGATACTTAGAGCTGCCGGCTTCGCTACTCAATTACGATAATTTGGACACCGACCCCGGTGTCATTGCTCTGGCGATACACACCGCGCACGACGGAGTGCTGCTGTACCAGACAGAAGCCAGGGGCAACCCATACTATAGCGACTACATCTTACTAAGAAGTAAGTATTAATGATATTATAATCTGATGATTTTCACCAAACGAGTCGATTTAATTAATCTTTATTTTTTTATACATCGCAAACATACCCAAAAAAATTTTTACATAATTATAAATCCGTGCTCATACAGTTGCTGCAACCTCCCGCAAATCGTCAACTAAACCCGGCTGACGTATTCTTCTTATATTGAGAGTTAAAAATATAATTAGAGCAGGCTGATACCTTCCTTTTGTTCCAGTTGATAGAGGCTTCGTGGTGTTTGAATGGAACTTGGGCGGTGGAAAGGACTCCATCACTGTAAACGTACTCGTCAATGATGATGAACGCCATCAGGTAACTTTTATAACATAATATATAGAATATGCGTAACTTTCTTTCACAACGAGGTTATGAATAGAGTAACAGTAATAGAGAAAAATGGTCTTGTCCTAAAAAAGAGTGTCTCAGGGGCGTAGTGGTGTGTTTCCATTCAATTCACTCCGCTCACACCTTTTAGTAGGGGACGGCATCCCGTATGGAACCGATCTACTCGGAGTCGTAGGTTAATATTTATAATTATATAAAACTCAATGTTTAATCTAAAACTAGGTATTTAATAATATGATACATATACGTACCGAGTAACTATGTATTGAAGCATACTCGTGTATTGTTAAGAACCGATACAGTATACACGTGCGAGTCGTGCAATGTGTGCATTGATGCTTTTCAAATTGTAGAATATTGTGCTTAGTAATTGAAAAACAGAGTCAACCCACACAATGACAGTTTTGAATAAAAGCCATTTTTGTGTAATTTTTGTATACAGTAAAATTGTGTGTAATTTAGTCACCATAGCCGAAATCGGCTGGGAGTAGTATAGTATAATTTTGATATATAAAATATAAAGTTTATTTACAATATTGTATCAAATGGTTTGTTCTGTGAACATAAAGCAAATATTGATGAAAATATTTTAATCAATTCAATTAATAATAATTGAAGAAAAACTCATTGGTTGCTGTCACTCATTGCAATCCGCATGGTTATACTTATTTGATTAATAAATTAAAAATGGAAGGGACTATTTCAACATATTTTAAGATTATTGGGTAACCATGGAATATGGATCTTGTTAGTTTATTGAATAACTGCGGTTATGTTGGTTGATAACTTTGTCATAGAATTGTTTTGTTCTGTCAAAGTTGTCAGATCATTTTGATCTTTACAGGGTCGAAACCTTCTGTGTCCTTATCTCGATTTTGGCATTAGTGTGGATTGGTTCCTGTTTGCATAAGTACGTCCAATTATGTATCGGTACACTGGTCATGATTATGGTATCTTCAAAATTCAATTATTCTAAAACTTACAATATAACTTATTATATGTACATATTCTGAATATCTATTGGTCTAAACACCAAAAATTTAAATACAATTATGGTCTCCTCAGCGGCACCTCATCCAAAAATTATTTTGTTACAAGCGATTATAAATGTACAAATAGATTATGAGAATGAAAAAAAAGAAAATGATGTTGCTAAAATGAAATTTTTCTTTCTTCTTTCTTTCTTTCGTTAACTCAACCAAATAATGACGACCTAGTATTTTATTATCATGCCACAAGGGTGGCAAACGAGGTTAGGACCGTAACTCAGACGTTTGCAATATCGAAGGTGTCGCTCGCGCGTTGCCGACGCTGTAAAAACCGTTTAAGTTTTTAAAATACAGGATATACTAAACTGACAGTGAACGGAGTTTCCATGCTGTATGAATTATTCACTCCCCTAACGAGTTCTAATAACCTTCCTCACTCACACTGCAGTCATCTGTATGGCGGAGGTATTTCCTCAAACCAAACTAATACATCTTTTTAAATGCTCTACCTCTCTTAACTCGTATACTTCATAAAGAATGGCTCTTCCAATACCCAAACTTAGGTATCTATCACCCCGCATTACGAAATGTTCATCGTATTATATTTGGAATAAATTCGGTTATTACATGCTGAGCAAGATCACTTTATTTGTACTTATCTAAACCTGCCACTCTAACCGAGGGCTCGAGTAATCAGTAAAGATTTTGAACCAAAAGTAGAATTACTGACAAGACTTCCGTATTTCGTTTTGCTGATGTCTGTTCAGAGTTATCTAAGCCTAATCTGTCTGGAAATATCCAAGTTTCCAAAAATAATACATACCTATATCATACGTTTCTTTATAAATATTTAAATCTAATATATAAAATTCTCGTGTCACAGTTTTCGTTGCCATACTCCTCCGAAACGGCTTGACCGATTTTGATGACATTTTTTGTGCTTATCCGGTATCCATGAGAATCGGCCCACATCTATTTTTCATCCCCCTAAAAGTTAGGGGTAGTCCACCAACCCCTATAATGTGGCAAAACAACGTTTGCTGGGTCAGCTAGTTATATATAACATTAAATATAAATAGACATATAAGAAATATAGCTCAAGAGAATTTTTCAATATTTTAGCATACTTTTTACTATTACCTTTCCGAGCTTATTTCCACTTCAGATAAAACCGTATCACAACATACATAACACCTACTCTTAGCTCAGTGTAGCTGGAAATGAATTGAAATTTGAGAAGACAGAATCGATATTGCGCCTGGGGTAAAACGTGCTAACTAGTTCTTGCACACGTTTACAGCCAATTCTTATTGGCGTGGTTTTAGTTCCGTGCAACGTGATAAATCAGGCCGTTGTAGTAAATCAGCTTGGATATGAACTACTTTTAGATATTAATGCTATTTTAATTCAATCTAGTGAGCTGATAATTATGTTGTAATAAAACTTCAGTTCGTCGGTATGATCTTAGAAGGATCTTTTTAGAATTAATGGATTGAGCAGAAACCAAACTCCGTGCTACTACTAATAAACTCTGTCTTACTCTCTTCTTTAGTGATGTATGTAACATAAAATATTATAGACCTGTTAAATACGATTAAGTCAATGTTACTAAAAAACAATAATGGAGAACCTAAAATACTTACCTGACTTTGGGTACCTACTGAAAACAGTATCATCTAACAACATTTTCCGGTTTAGGCGTTTAATTCTCGTCAGATCCTGTTATTAAAGCAAGAGTAAAGAGACCAATTAGTGCATACAACAGAAGAGCCGCTAGTGCTTACTGTGCCTACCTACGGTATCGGGAACCACAATTCAGCCAGCTTGGTTTTGTATATACGTAGATATCATGTTTTGATGGCTACACCATTGTAAATTGTATATTATGTACTATGTGCAAATCGGTGTATCTTAAACATTACGGTTTTTTACAGATAATCGCCAAGTTGCTATCAGACGGACGTACGTCATTATCTGTGGACGGTACCCAAAGAGAAGGAACCAGCAGTGGCATATCCAGCGTAATGAACGCTGACTCCAATATCTATGTCGGTAAGTCAACAACGCTGTAAATAGCTATTCATTGACGGAAGTTCACTGTTACTTTGATATACCTTCTTGTACAAAGAGCTCTACTATACTTCCCGATGCACACACCTATTACTACGCTTCCCACATAGTAATAGATATGTCAAATCTAAATATTGCCATAATGATATAGGTATTGCCAGAATAATTGCGACTACTGCGTTATCGGACATCAGATATGTGCTTTCTTTGGGCCTACTGAATAACGCACATGTTATTCATTCATCTTGTTTCGAGCCCCTAATATCCTGTTGACAACTGCCAACATCATTTAATTAGAGTCTAAACTTCCGCGTCCACCTTGAGTAGTGTAATGGATACCTACATAAGAATATAGACGCGGGAGAAAATAATTGATATCTGCACCACTACAATGTCAACATGATCACTACATTAACAATCGCATAAAACAAGTATAAACGGTGTCCTTATCATCCGCGTCTGTCTCCAGGTGGTATTCCAGAAAACCTCAACCAGCAGGCATATCCGGGCTTCACCGGCTGCATCGAGCAACTTGAACTGATGAATATCGACAAAGGGTTGAACCTCGGACAAGTTGCTGTTGCTGGGAGAAATACGCAGCGATGCAAAGAGTGAGTGAACACCATTTTTACACTTATAAATAATAAATAACATTTTCAGACAAAGACAAAGATGAACATGTTTAAAAAAGTTCGTATCAACAGTCGACCAAACAAAAAGTATAACATAAATGAATTCTCGATGGCACAGGTCAAACTATATAATAGTACCTAACTTAAATTTGTCGACTATTTCCGGGTCCAAAGTAAATCCAAAGTAAAAAGGTACTTTGTAACAAAAAATCTATTATTCACGTCGATGTTGATTGTAAATTTTATAGTTAGATCATCTTCGCACCTATGCATAACATAGTGTCCGGTATTATTAACTACAACATACATTTTCAAATTCAAATTCAAATTCAAATTCAAATTCAAATTCAAAATAATTTATTTCAAGTAGACCAAGTAGTAACAGGTGCTTTTGAATTGTCAAACTAGTTGCACGGTTCCAAAAAGTAGGTCTATGGAGAAGAACCGGCAAGAAACTCCATAGATACTCTTTTAAATAAATAAAAATTACAATATAGGAAGTCAATTCCTTTACAATTTTAATTTGCAACATCAATATGAGAATAATGCAGTTTGATGTGAAATGTATGAACTATTCACCCAAGACAAAATAAAACGAAATCAGAATGCCACCGCATGTATGAGTCGACCAGCCACCACCGACAGCACCCGTTCACGAGTATGACGTGTGTATCAGCGTCGCTCTACTCAACCATGTTGTAGGGAATAAAACGACCCGACACACAACGCCGCCATCGGCAGGATATTTTAGTGAGCATGACAAGCTCAAACTGCTCGGCAACCTGTGGGCCATTTTTACATTTTACAAAAGCAACATCAAGGTCGACATCAGTCTCATATTTTACAGGCTACTTATTAATTAATAAATACAACAGTAATATCTCTCTTGTATACAAATCTCATGTCACTTATGTGATCAATAATAAATTAATACAATAAGTTAAGATATAATATAACTTAACATGTCAATTAATAAAATAATTAGGAAATGTCAAAATATAAAAAAAATACAATAATAATGTCAATTTCACTCCACATCATCACAAAATAGCAATATTAATTCAGTCTGATAGCCTCGTTCACCAGAACAGCTTAATCCCAGGCATTGTTATCTTCCAAGAATTCTTTCAGCGTATAATAACCCTTAGCACAAAGTCTACGCTTAACCACAGATTTAAATTTATTAAGGTTCAGTTTCTGTATATGGCCTGGGATTGTATTGTATAAGCGTATACATAGACATTTAAATGATTTACTAATCTTTTTGAGCCTAGTTGAAGGAATAATGTATTTATCTTTATTCCTAGTATTAACATTATGAAAATCACTACCCTTTTTAAAAAGATTGATATTTTTGTGAGCATACAACATATTCTCATAGATATACTGTGATGGGACGGGACAGTCATGATATCAATCTCTTTAAATTTTTCCCTCAGTGAATATTTGGGTCTTAACCCGTAAATTGACCTGATAGCCCTTTTCTTTGATTGATTTGATTTGAATACGAAACCCAACCTTTGCCATTTTTAATTAACGATACAGCAATATTAATTATTGGTTACCATTCTTGCTAATTGATTTTGAATACGCATGCAAAAGTAGGTCCTTTAAATTAACTCTGTAAGGTATGCCAACTAGCACTAAGTCATCGCAGCCGCAAACTATATATAATATATTTATACATACATACACTGACGCCTTTTTCCCATGGGGGTAGGCAGATACTACAGAATGCCACGCGCTACGGTCCCTGCATACTACTTTTGCCTCGTCCACATTCATACATCTCGTCATGCACGCGCGCCGGTTACGATATTTATCTAACGCTCTAACCCGTATTCAGTGGTGCTGGACGATATTTGGGTTCAAGATGGTGATTAATTAAACTTACCTTACTAATGAACTAATTAGTACGTATCATTTCAATGTTTCCGCTACAGTTGCTCTCCAGTGAACTATTGTCGTCAACAATACTAGCGTGCTAATTATTGCGTAGTTACTGCGGTTATGATATGCATGGCGACACAACGGTAATGGTTCCTTCGACCGTATTAGACAAACTGATATTAATACACACATTATTATTTCGCTTTCCTCAGAGTACTTGTCCAGGTTTTGTATACTGCATAAATACTATACCTACATATAGGTAGATACTTCGTTCTGGTAATAACGCAATACAATGATCTAAATAATAATAACAATACACTCGTAGTGTGATACTAGAGGTGGCTTCGTTGTATAAAGTATGGTTTCATTCGCGTATAGCTGTAATGGTTTTTTTATATTAAATTCCTAGTATAATATATAACCTTCTTATAATCTTGTAATGAGCTTAGTAGTAATGGGTATGTCTCCTATTTTCCTTATAACATGCAAACAAAAAATATACCTTAGAATTGTGGCCTCACATTTGTACATTGTTTTACCACTTCCTGATTTTAAAGAAGGAGATTTTAATTTCGCGTACAGATATTATGTTACTTGTGTCGATCAAAGCAACACGAACAAAAAATAAACTAACATGTAAGCCGAAGCCTCGGACGCGTCGGCACAGTATAATTATACTGTGGCGTCGGGGTGTAGAAGCGCGTGTACGAGTACGTATGTGTGTAGTACCAGGTACCTATAGTCGCTTCGAGTCGACCGACACCGATAATCATATTCAAAACTTAGATTACTTATATTATATCTTTGGTCAAACTAGACAGTATGTTTTATAATAACGGTAATAAAATAAGGTTTAGCTGCCTAGACTTTAGGTTAACGAAACTATCTTCCTAATTTGATTTAAGTTCAATTTTGGATTTCGTCTAACATTACTAACATACAATTACTAAACTTTGTACGCTGCATTGGACTCCCAGCCTAATGTTTCCAGATGTCTATCCTTTCTTCGAAGAGCTCGATGTATACGAATCTCCTCCCGGATTCCCTTTCAATACTCATTCAAAACTCACATGGAACCTTATTGCTATCCTGATACCGTCCTTATTATGTTTCCTTCACTCTAGAATATTCCTTGCGATCTATAACGTCATATAAATGGCATTTACAGGTTGGTAATAATCCCCTACTTTATTTTGTTTTATGTTAAGAGTAATTTAAATGTTATTGCTTATTACTTTCTTTTCATTGAACTCGATGTACATACTTATTATTATATATGTTTTTAAATGAATCTATACATTTAATAAATGATATTTATGTGTAAGAGTTACCAAATAATACTGGTATGTTGAAAATAAAATCTTTGCAAAAATCCCAAGTTTTATTGATAATGTATTTTTAACAGAAGGTAAATGCTTTACAACTTACTACCATTTATAGTTAACTTTCCACCAGCCCAATCTAAAAGACTATGATATATTTTATTCATACTAGTATATTTTTCATGTAAATATACTGAAAGAATCAACGACGGTTTTATAACAAAACTAATATATATTTTTTCTGTTCACAGGCCATCCCGATATTATTAACGTCAACGAACGAACTACTACGAATCAACGCAACTGCAAAAGCACAACTATGTAGTATAAATTATATTAAAATCAATCTCAACTGACAGTGTAATGTTTACTTTACGATTGGTGCATTTTATTGAAATACCAATTCGTATGTAAAGTAATGTGTTACTTGTTGTTCTTTATTTTCATTTAATATAATCAAAAAATATTGTTGTATTAGTATTAAGGTCCTTTGAACAACCAGACAATACGGCTAGTTTAGGGATAGGTAAATGCGAAGCGAATGTTGAAACAATTATAAAAAGAAAGTATAATTAGTCGTCTGACTGTTCGCGTATAATATCGCAGAGGTGCTCAGTCGAGCAACATTATGTTTGGTGCCATAAGATGAATTTTAAATATTGTAGTTAGGTAGGTATGTATTTACTAATAACTGTTAAGTTCCCAACTGCCGTTCCCGCTTGTAAAATGTTTCTAAAACTTTTTTCCTATTCGTGCACCCAGTGATGTATTGTAATTGTGCCAAACGTAATCAATATCGTTTTGTTTAATTTTAGCACTGCCCATTATTTCTTTTTTATTTTCTTAAGATACTGCCTAAGTGAATCTTCGCTTCTTTAGCAACGAATATACTATAATTAAGTACTTATCTATACTATGTGAATATAAAATATCATTTTAAATCGACTACGATGGCATTTAACTTAATTATCATCAGTTATTTCTTAAATATTGTTATATATTTTAATTACCAAATTATATATAATTATATGCATTACATAAATGTATTTGTTGTTAGCTTATCTAAGAACTATGACATATTATAACAAAGTACTGATATGATATTATAAATATTGTGAACTTTACATGTATAACTATTTTAAACAATTCCAAACGTATAATAATATATGATCTACCCATGTATTGCTGCTAAGTCATCAAATTCGACTAACAATAAAAAATAAAATTATAATAAAACCTGTTCTTTACTTTAAATCATCCCTTAATCAAGCCTCCAGCCTCTGTTGTAGTTATTGTTGTTTCCAAAATAATGGTTAGAGTGCTGACTGCTGAGTATGATTTTCTAGACAAAGGAAAAAATTCCCTAAATGCGATATACGAAACGTTCGGTCGTTTCTCCGAATTATCAAACGTAATGAACACATTTACATTTAGCGCGTTTGGCCTGTCTTGAGATCTCCCACCAAACAAAACCCAGAAAACGTGACAAACCGTTTACATTGAGATATTTGGGATAGTTACAAGTGCAACAATGCGCAAACGAATGCAACACTCATAATAATATTCATACATTGGTAGTGTGCACACTACTTTTACTATTCTATTGTTGCCTATCTCAACTGCGTCCTCCGACGCTTTATTTAGGATTTTGAGAGCCAGTGCACACCTCTTGTAGCACTCGAGTAACTGTGACTTAGTTTAGTCTGGAACACGAAACTTCCACTAGACCACAGCCACCGCGTTCCCACATTTTGTCAAATACCTTCGCCCTTAGTACTCACAAGAGTTGTGGTAGCCTAGTGGTGTGACTAGTGGACTGACATGTCAAAGGTCTCGAGTTCAAACCCGGGCACGCACCACTGACTTTTCGTAAGAAATGTGCGTATTTATCACATGATCTCATCTTAAGATCTGCAGCAAATAATACACTACTGTAAAAGACTACCTACGTGTGAACGCATATCAAAGTGATGATCGATCAGGGCGGATACACGACCGGCTGGAATACCTGCAATCCTGATTGTATTTATAGAAACACGAGATATTGTACTAAATAAATGAACACACAATTTCTATGAACCGTTGCAGTGATGTTCTAGCAAGGAGACCACGGTTACCACTTTAACCTCAAAATGAAAAATCCATTGGATAGTGAGAATCAATATCATAGTTTTTATTTTGAACGTACATACTGCTTAAAAGGAGACGCCATCAACTATGTTTATTTATAATCCAGTGTAATAATGAAATAAAATATTATTTGATTTTGACATAGTTTTGCCACTCAGCCGGCCGTTGGTCGAAGGTTGTCAAGTGGTGACCACGTATTGGAAGTTGGACAAGGCGAACCGACGACCTGGTAAAGCTTGCTGTAATTTGCTGGATATGGATGGCGCAGGACCGGTTGTCGCATCCGTCGTAGCGATCTTTGGGAGAGACCTATGTCCAGCAGTGGATGTTTTACTGTTTTTCTTATTTCCCAGGTATTCGTAGGATGGAATTAGGACCTGTTTTTTTAGAGAACACTGCCAAAAGGCAACAGGCAAACCTGTTTTGAATATAATAAGAGTATTCTTCGGGGATTTAGTGATTACACAGTTCTGTCATTCAGGGAATTGATGTGAGTTTTACTACTAAGTGATTTATTTCTTTGTTATTATTTCAGGTGAGGAAAGTACTAAAGAGGTTAACTCGATGAATATTATACGCATACAATTATATTAACTTAACTCCATTTACGTATTGCATTAAGCACCTATAGAGAGAGATGCAGCTTATGTTGGTCGATTGGTATTCATATGCGTAAGATGCTATGACGTACCGTCGTCGCTACGGTTGGCCAGATTTATTCTACATCATTAAGTACGTCAAATCCGAAATGGATGGAAATTGTTTAAACAAACATCAAGAGATTGGTACGAAATTACCACACGTGTCTTCAAGCAAAAAACCCAGTCACTGATGAACTACATTGTTAAGCTACGTGTCTTTGGGGATCTATGGAGATATACAGGCTGACTTTGAAAGAATGCGACAAATCAAAATGGTAGGTTCAGGAACGGTTACCCATTCATTTTAAAATGTAATTTTACGAATCTAAATTGTCAAGGACATAAATTTGTTTTTGGTTTTAAATGGTGTAGTTATCTTATAAGAAAAACATGAATTAGCTTTTAAAAATTAAATAAAAGTAATTATAAACTTTAATAAAATAATTATAAATATCAAGTATCAATTCAACCGCACCGAGTAGACTATCATTTACCTACTCCACAGGAACATACTACGTGAAGTATGGCAACGCATTGTATTTAATATTTTTAACTATTTCATTGAGAAAATAGGTAATGACGCGCAATGTTGCCAAACCGTTCAGCTCATCTTACGCATCGCTTTGTCCTTGCTGGCCTGTCTGCGCATAATTTAAACAAACGAAATTTGATTTGTTTTGATTTGACAGTCGCTCGGCAACTTCCTGAAGAGGTCACGATTCATTCATAGGTTCATCGCACACGCATTAAAGATAAAGGCTATACGCGGAATTATAATCTTGATACTTTCGCCACTTTTACGTTTTTTTTTTCAGGGTCAAAAAGTACTTATTCATATCTCATATTATCACGCTTTATATTTTCTTGGTTCCACGTAGAATTATATATTTAATTTTGTCGCAAGTTTTCAAAGTCATCCTGTATACAATCAAATACCAAAAACGAGGCTTGTCGCATGCACACATTTTTATTTGGTAAGTCGAAGTAATTGAACCAGACAAAAAGGTGATATAATATGTACCGATATTTCAGATCAATACCGATCGACTTGATGTTGTTATTACGAATATGATTCATGATTCGTGTGGCGCCATCAACCCCCACATACTGTGCATGGTCGGCAGCAACTGTTGCAAACGTTATCCCCGATATATGTATAAAATATACATACTATAGCTTCAATAAAGTAAATGTGTGAACAATGTTGATACGACTACATCGTTGAAATACTTATAACAGGTACAATATAATGTTTGTAAATTAATTGTTTTTTTTTTATCTTAATAAACTATTAATTCAAATAAAATACTTTTTACGGATTTTATATTGATATTATTTTAACCTGACGTTGTAAGTGTAAGAAATAAATAAATAAATTTTAATTTAAGTAAAAGGTAACAGTACATTAATTGACTGTTAGGCGGTTTGAAGTTTGCCAGGTTAGCTAGTATAGGTATAAAAAGTAGAACTAAGAACGGTTGAAATAAGAACAAAAGTTACCGACAGACATTATGATAACTGCTGGAGTAGATAGGCTCTTGTTAATTTCACATGTTAGCGCAACGTTCCATATAGTCATTACATTACATGTCAAGTACATTTACAGTAATCATACTTCCTAAGATAGTCTACCATTTCTAAGTTGTATACCACAACGGTTATTTTAGAGCATAGAACACCGTGGCCTCCAGTACAACGAGGGTCAATAATGAAGCTAAGAATTTATTTAAGTTATGATTTGGATTCTATTTTTTATTTAATAAAAACAGTATTTCAGAAGACAGTTTTTCAGATTCCCTTTTATTAAATTGAGTTTCACAATCACGTAGTTTACGAGCAATTATAAACAAAAATTCAGTGTTTTCACCTGTGCTCTTAGGCTACCATAGGCTTAGTTGAAGTTTTGAAACCCGTACCCATGAGAAATGTTTCAGATAAATTAAAAAAATTGCTGTTTAAGTTGCAGTTATCTGTCCAGTTCATGCATTTATTTTCGATAGCATAATATATTGACGTCGGAAAGAAATTGTCTAACTTTAATTCTTCATTTGCTTTTGCTGTATTGATAAGTTGTGTGCCATCAGTTGTATGTACACGTTCATTATTCATCTCGCCACTGAGATTTCGATTTTTTTTATCAAAATTTAGATTTTTATTTTTTCTAACATCAACTAAATGATTTCTTTCGTTGATCCTTTTATCATCCATAATTTTCCTGGCTAACCAGTGTGGTAATTTTGTAATTAATATATGTTTGTAAGCATATTTCACGAAATCAAATAATTCTTCAGTACTAGGAACGGCGCGAGGGTTTTTGAAAATAGGAATTACTTTAACTGTGGCGTGTTTCAGGTGCATTTTAATGTCTTTAATAATGAGCTTTTCAATTTTGAATGGAACAGGTCCCGATGCCACCAACTTTTCTCCATTTTTATTGGAATAGAACAATACTGTAGCTAATATATTCTGTGTATTATTTTCTGTTACAACAACAGAGGCCCAGGACAACATGGCTAACGCTGTTACAATAAACCTGAAAGTCAATATGAATGTTAAACTGCCTCATTGGTAGAAAGCCTATAGGTCTTCGCAAAGAAATGAGTTCAGTAAATCGTAGACTAATCCTTTCTCTATATTTTTTTCTATTTAAACTAAAATAATAATAATGTCAAGCAATGCTTTCAAGATACTTACATCGTAAGGAAAAAGTAGTTTTCTTATATTACCATTTATGACATAAAATAAACCGAATCGTATTCGTAATGAAATATATTAGCTGAGTATACAATTTTATTCGGGTTTTAAAACTCACTTAATTAGAAAACTAATTATACGTATACCTACTTAATTTTAATCACAAATAACGTACCTACAAGCTGAACTAAACATATTTACAAATACAGTACAATTAAAATTTACGGTAAAATTTCGCTATTCTATAGTTATTGTTCTAGGAACTGTAGCGTAATAGCGTAGAGAAAAAAGGTATATCTATAGCTAACTGTTTTCTCAACGCTATACTAAGTTTAGGTAGATAGACGGATGCGTCTTTCTAGAATTAATAGATTCTGTGAAATTTTGCCTTTTCTATGTCACGCAATAAAATTATTGTGGTTTAACGTGCCGATGTATAATTAGTACATGTAACATAATTATGTACAGCTAATACCTGTTGTCAGTATTAGTTATATTTATTTATACGTCATACAATATCAAGAACAACCTTGCTTAGTGCCTATGTGAATACTGCGTATGTAAGCTGTTATTCTGCAAATACCTACTGGCTGCTATTTAATAAAAATATACCAATCGACTAATACTTTTCTAATTATCTTCATTCAATTACAATGCACAGAAACAGCATATGTATATAGATATACTTATAAAACTGTAGAGGAAATCGCACACACACATGTTTAAGATCGTTTTTTCTTCGTAATTACCCTATACTGAATTTTAATATACTTACTTGATATTTAATACTCAAACTACGACAGCAGCGTAATTGCGCAGCCTTTGAGGCATAAGCCAATGTCTAAGTAATTTCCTGTCTGCTACCAATGCTTCACAAAGCTAATCGTGCCATTGAGTACCGGTGCAGCCCAGCATGAGGACGTATCACTTTGTGTTACTAGCGCTCGTACCTATTCGCCATTATTGGTTTGCCGAAATATATATCACGACTACCACAACTTGATCCAGCGGGTATTTAATTAATTGAAATTATATATTTTTTTATTTAGTATGAGTATCATCATTTTACGTGTTTGATTGATTTTATGTATGTATAAATTTAATTTTTTTGAAATCTATGAATAACTTATTTTTGATACCTACTACTGATTCATATTGGGTGTTGCGTCGCAGCCCGGCCACAGTCGATTTCGTAACATAAAGACGTATCAATCAAATGTTCTTAAATTGTTCTTGCAGTACCAACGAATAGATTAATTGTACCACAAATATATCATGTAAAAAAAAGCATTTGTTTGTGGCCGGGCCATACCGTATACGTTGCAGCCCGGCCACGTGTATATTTTCTGGTAGGATGCCCAGAATGTTCTTAGATATAAACTATTATAAACCAAATAAATGTTCCTTTTGTGTTCTTTATTTGGTTCAGTGAAATATACGCTACTAATTGAAATAAATTATTTGACTTTGACTTTATTTATAATACTTACTTCTCTTTTAAGAAATTATCGATTCCACATACAAACTTGCACCCTTTTTTTGCCTATTTATGATTTCCGGGACATCTAAATATGTTCATCGTGAAAACCTAACAGACGAACTGAGAAAGACAGACAGACACACTTTCGCATTTATAAATAATTACTCCTTTACCCTCTCATTAGCTATCTGCCAGTGAAAGTCTCCCGTCAAAATCAGTTCAGCCGTTTCAGAAATTAGCCGTAGTAACAAACAAACTAACAATAATTTTATAACTGATATTTTGAATTCAGCTGTACCGTATATATTTTCATATTATGCATTTAGTGGATAGAAATTACAAACAGGCAATCCAATTTTAGAAGCTGTGGTAGCCTAGCGGTGTGACCAGTGGACTGAGATGTCAGAGGTCTCGAGTTCGAACCCAAGGCACGCACCACTGACTTTTCGGAAGTTATGTGCGTATTTATCACATGCTCAAACGGTGAAGGAAAACATCGTGAGGAAACCTGCATGCTTGAGAGAATTCTCGATGGTATGTGAAGTCTGCCAACCCGCAGTAGGCTAGCGTGGTGGACTATAGCCCAATCCCTCTCAATTGAGAGGAGACCCGTGCCCAGCAGTGGGACATTAATGGGTTGATGATGAATCCAATTTTAAAGAGTATTTACATGGCACTAAGCTTATAATTAAGTTCACCCTTTTGAAAATCAGATTCAGTTTTAAAATTCATTCTGTAGTTTTTTACGTGAAAGAGTAACAAAAATTCATCTATCCATACATCAATACTTACACGCTACACTTTCGCGTGTATAATATTAGTAGAATTACCTGTGGAGGGAAGGAGGTGAATCCCTCCATTGGAAAAGGAGGATCCTGCGACCAGGCAAGGTGTTGTGCCTGGCGGGCTACTGCCCAACGGTTGATGTTGGGTGGTTGTATATATACAATCTCGCGTGTAAATGTCACTTGCGCGATGTAGGATTAGTAGTTCGAATGTAGCTTGACAGATGTCGCTACATCACTCCCCTCCGAGACCGGAGGTCGATATGCTTCGGATGAAGATGATGAGTAAGCGTTGTTTGCTTGTTGTCAGTGCCAGGTGTGATGTTCCAGTGGGTCGGAACAGGTTGCAGCGTAGTCCGCAGTGAGTCGGGACTGTGTTGCGGTGAGTCCACCGTGAGTCGGGACTGTGATGCTGCGAAGTCCTCGGTGAGTCGAGGTGGTGCAGTGAAGCGTAGTGGCTGGCTGCTGCGTCGACCAGGAGAGAGTGGCTCTGCTAGATGACCAGCCGAAGTGCAGTGTGCTGTGCCAAGTTGCTGATGCTGGCTGAAGGTCCTGACCAGGCATGTGCGTCCGCTACAGGCGTGTGGTCAGAGTGGAAGCCGGAGGGTTGCCGGCTGGCAGGATGATGCGCTGAAGAGTGCTGTGAGGAGTGATGAAGGCGAAGCTGCTGGTCATCGAAGGTTGCGTTGATATTCAGCTCGGGGTCACCAGTGTAGAGGGAAGGAGGTGAATCCCTCCATTGGAAAAGGAGGATCCTCCGACCAGAGAAGGTATTGTGCCTGGCGGGCTACTGCCCAACGGTTGATGTTGGGTGGTTGTATATATACAATCTCGCGTATAAATGTCACTTGCGCGATGTAGGATTAGTAGTTCGAATGTAGCTTGATAGATGTCGCTACATACCAATATTTTATTACCAAACCTAATTAAAAAATAGTAATCTAAAGTATCAAAATTATTAACGTACTACACTCGGTCTGTACTCGTATGTGCGTGAACTGCGGACAAACGGCACTACAGTGGATTTTACACGCTTACACCCAGTAGCGGCGTTAGGGTAGGGCGCGGTTGGGCGACCGCCCAGGGCGCCGGACAAAAGGGGCGCCGCAGGCGCCCCTTTTATCATATCGCTCATAGTTCGACTCGCAAATTCCCTAAATTAGGCGAAAAAATCTAATGTTGACAACACTAAATTATGACTCCATTGGTGATGTACATCAAATACAAATTTAAGATGACGTAAGTACTGTTGTCTCGAATATATCAGATCCAGCCACTGGGCCAGTCACTCGAAATAACAAAATTATTGATTATATTATTACTAGTGGTCCAGTGGAAACTCACATTGATAATTATCTGAAGAATGATACAGGGCGACATTTCTCTAATTTTTATTTCACAAAAAAAACTCGCAAACAACGAAACAATTCAACGTCGTTGGTTAATTTACTCCGTTTCTAAGGATCGAGTTTATTAAAAGTAAAGGTATGTACATCGCGCGTGATCTTGAGCGGGGTGGCTTCAAACCAGGCACCGGCACCGACTTCATACCTTTTAAACTAAAAAAGAAGTTAAAACTGTATTAAGTTATATTTAACTTTTTAGTTTTGAAGTCGGTTTTTTCAAACGCAGTTTTTTTATTTTATTTTTTACTTTTTTGTGTCTGTAATAGGTTCGTTGTATAGGTCTCGTTGGTCTAGTGGTCATACAGTGCGACTGCCGAGCAAGAGGTCCTGGGTTCGATTCCCAGGTCGAGCAAAGTGTTATTGGGTTTTTCTGTGAAATTCTCAGTAGCAGCTCGGAGTTTGGATTCGTGCCCGGTTAAGGGCAATAGGCTCGCCCCCTATTACATGGGACCTAAAACACCGGCAAAACGTGGGTTTACATTAGTACACCTCTGCCTAACCTTTCGGGGACAACAGGCGTGATGGTATGTAAGAGGTTGAACAATAAACGCGTCATCTACATAGAAAATTTGAGGGTTTCTCTCGATTTCCCAAGGATCCACTCATCAGATCCTCAAATTTTTTTTATGGGACCGTCGGGAATCATCAGCTATCATATAAAAAAAGATTTTTCAAAATCGGTTCACTAAGTCCACAGTTATGAGGTAATTAATGAGGTGATAACTGGGTATTTCATTATATCCTTTCCCTTTTTTAGTATGGGTTTAAATTGCAGTTAGGGGGCGCCGTAGAAATCTCGCACAGGGCGCTGGTAGTGTTAAAACCGGCACTGCTTACACCTATGAAACGTCGCAATAATAAGAAATACAACTATCATAAGGCAAACTATGATATGATTAATGGTGAAATAAAAGATAGGTGTTGGTCGTCTTGAAGTTATAATTATAAAAACACCTCAGTCTGCCCGTGACCATGGATGTTGTAAAGGATCCAAAACGTCGGGTTAAAATAATATCAATATACCGCGATAAAATCCGTAAAACGTAAGTAGTTTTATTTCAATGTCTAATATTCGCGTAAGTGTAAGAAATCAATATGCGTATCAATATAATCGTGTAACCCAGACTTATGGGTTTGATGAAAAATAAATTTGGGTTTCAGTTCTAAGTAGGTCCATACCTACTTAGAACTGAAACCCAAATTCTTTTTTAAATTAACATTAAATGAACATTAAATTTTGGGGGTTCCCCATGGCACCCCCAAAATTTAATGTTCTTTTTTTCTACTTTTGTGTGAAAATCTTAATGCGGTTAACACAGAATACATCTACTTACCAAGTATCAACAGTATAGTTCTTATAGTTTCGGAAAAAGTCTATCTATGGATAGGTTTTCAAAAATGGTATTATGAGGTTTTTAATATATATTTTTTCTAAACTGAATAGTTTGCGCGACAGACACTTCCAAAGTGGTAAAATGTGTGAAGCCGCATGACTTATAAAAGTACGCTTCTAACAGTATATAACATGTAAAAGTGCAGTGAAAAAGAAGAGATTAAATGACAAAAAAACTAACTAACTGCCTACCCCCATGGGAAAAAGGCGTGAGTGTATGTATGTATGTAAAAAAACTAACTTGTAAACTATATATTGCTCTCCACTAAAGAAGTGAATTTTTGATTTATGGGCCACTTTTTGATTTGCATTTAAACAGCGAAATATTCAGTAGAAATAATTTATGTGGCAAAACAACGTTTGCCGAGTCAGCTAGTAGCTATACCTACATATTATTCAGCTATTAATTTCACATCCATAACTACTTTAAAAATATACTACTTTAAGTAATATTCTTACTGATTGTGTTATACTTTTCTGGCAGTATTCGTTTAGGCAATGCCTGCCTAATTTATTGATCTTACCGTCAGCTGTAGTACATAGTAGGTATAGAAATAAGAAAATTCTGTAATCTGTTTTATTTTGTGTTGTATCAATTGGGCTAGTCAGAATCTATACAACAGTATATATTCAATAACTGTAAATTATCTAATATATAAAATTCTCGTGTCACAGTTTTCGTTGCCATACTCCTCCGAAACGGCTTGACCGATTTTGATGAAATTTTTTGTGCTTATCCGGTATCTATGAGAATCGGCCAACATCTTTTTTTCATCCCCCTAAAAGTTAGGGGTAGTCCACCAACCCCTATAATGTGGCAAAACAACGTTTGCTGGGTCACCTAGTATATTATAATATTCTAATTATAGTATTGTAAATAAATAAATCCGAATTGCAGTCATAAAAGTTATTTAATTGTTACCTTTAATAACCTATTGCTTTGATGTTTTATTATTATTGTCAATTGTCTTAAGGCGAATGTACGCCCCTCAATAGTCTCTGTCTGATACCCGTCAAGCTGCAGTCATCGAGCCAGTTCACACATTTCTTCTCGATGTTATAATAAATATTGTTTGGAACCACGGTTACAAAAGGATCGATCGGTTCAGGTCGTAGCACAAGAAAGTCATTCCTTCCTTGGTTTTCCACGTAGGGTCTATCAAATAACGCGGATTTCTTTCGTGCCAAAGCATTCTTTAATTCACCTTCAGTCAGCACTGTTCGATCGTTTTTTGATCTTTTCACGTAATTATGATCATTATCTTTGTTTAAATTGCGTAACTTCGATATCCTTGTCCTGAAAATATCTTTAGCCTTAGCTAGACTAGCCTGGTTTATTAGGGCCCTTCTGTTTCTTGAGCGTAGCTTCATATCTACTATATTTTGTACAATTTTATTTAATAACAGTGATTTTTCATTCTTCTGGTCTCTCGTGGTATCTAATACACTCAAAGGTATTGCTAACTTTATCACTAATAATATAAAACACAGCTTTATCTGAAATAAAAGTGAGTCAGTATTAATAGGTGGCGATCCTTGGGGGAGACCTATGTCCAACAGTGGACGTCAAACGGTTGAAATGATGAAGTATTAATATGTAAATAATTTGGAAAACTTGGCAGTGATCGAATCAGTTCACTTCACATAAACCAAATCAGAACTTGTGCACTTACACCACAAATTTCAAGAAAAGCATATTAAACACAGTATAAATGTAGGATTAAACTGTGCTGGTAGAAGTTTTTCTAGAGAAAGGTGAAAGACCAAACTTTAACAAAAGGAAAAGTTCCTTACCACTGGATGATCCTAATGATACCTATAACATTGTGACAAAGTCATCAAACGCATCGATCGATCCGTAATATTGTGTTACAAAGTGTAATATTGTGCTCTGCCAATTCACAAACATAATGGTACCAAATATTGACATGCCCAACACTAAGGTATGATTGCCATTAGCAGTTTCTTATAATTACAATCTTAGTAATACACTCAACAGCACAAGGTTACCTGCGCTGATGCAGGCAATCTAACCCCAACGTGGGCGAATGGTGCTAATATAATTCCTACTTAATCAAAATATAAAACAAATATTACTAGTGTTCGCATTTCGGGTCCGCTTGAAATCTCCCAAAATATTTGTATACCCTTTTATTGCACGAAATTGTTTTCATAAATAAAAGTCACCGTTGGTAATTAATTACGACAAGATCCATTGAAAACAAACTGACTATGAAATTGGATTTATTTTATTGCGTAGTATTTATATCTTCTAATACTTTAACGTCACGTTTATTTTTTCAATTAACAATCTCGTTTTCAAGAAAACTGACGGTCCTTTAATTGAGTTTTGTTTATTGGGTTTCTGAGCAACAGCGTTCCGATTTTAACACCACGTGGAGCAACACAAGGCAACCTGTAGCTACGAGCTATATACAATAATTTTATTAATGTCAAAGCAATTTTGCAAGTTTATTAAATACTAAACGAAAGCTATACTACTAATTCATAATGATAAACTTTTAACACGTTTATTTTTATAAGAATTCATTAAAGGCACCGCCACGTCGCGCTTTTTATATTAAACAAATATAATAACCTATAAATCCAAGGATAGCTACATAATATTCGTATATGCACGATATAGGTAAACACCGTATTAAGATTAAATTAGCTATTTCTAATAGGTATTATGGATGAGCTACAGTTCAGTTTTCTCGCAACTAACACATAGGATTACATAATAGCCTACATTTCGGCTGTATATTGTAACGATATGAGTCGAAAATACACTCAATTACTCATATTTAGGTATATTTATAATTATAGAGAAGCCAAATGCCCATTTGATATCTCTAGCAAGTGTAAGTCCTAAAGTCTGGGGTAGGGGTCAATTATACTTGGTAGGATTATTCGGTCCAACAAGCCAGTCAGTCGCTGTCTGTTGGCCCCTTTGTTGAACGTGTGTCAGCGACACACGTTCAACAAAGGGGCTCTTGCGGATTTTAGCGTAAAAGTTACCCGTAAAAAATTAAAGAGAACATTTTAAAATGAGAATTTTCTCAGCGTCGAAAAATTCAGTTGTATAAGTAACAAACTAGTAAAATTTATCTTTATCTTATATTATCAAATTAAAATATTTTTTAGAACTAGATGGTATCGGCTTTTCTTAACTTTTCCATTTTCTTTTACACATATGTATATGATTTTGTCTAACAATATAGGGCAACGTTGATGATCAATCGCCTTATAAAGAAAACAACAAAATAGCTGTGAACCAACCTGTCCGTACTGACCACACGCATACATCAGCCATTGTTTGAACTCTACGTCGATGTTAATCGCAATTGATTTGATTTTTTTTTTATTACATTATAACTATTATAAAAAAGTAGAACGTACGTATCAATAAAACAATTGCAATCTGAAACCCTGAACTTGATTGAGAAAACGACAAATCGTGGCGCAGAATCAGATAAAGCCCAATTCATACGTATTTATTTTTTGGTATTTTAGTATTTTCATCAGTTCACAAGCAAGCATACACACGATAGTCATTACTCGACTCGGAAGGAAAAGGTGTTTCATATTCTTTATTTTAGCATGCGATTCATTATGGGATACCTTTATTTTCATTACAACTCAAATATAGGTCGACGCCAAATATTTTCATCCCAAATAGCGCAATGTTTCAAGACGAAAGTTTTTGACCAGTGTGTGTTGCCAGTGATGACTTATGACACCGAAACGTGGCCGCTTACAATGGACCTTATAGACCCTCGTTGCTAGGCTCCTAACTAAATGTCACTTTTTCACGTCTACGTAGATATAGTTTTTTTATACCTACATATTATGCATACCTACAAACATCCATGACTCAGGTAGATATGTAAATGCTAGTCACATAAAAATTTGCCACAAGTAGTTGATTCGAACCCAAACTCCCTTACAGCAGAAGGTAGCTTATAATACCGCTGCGCTAATTAGGTTGCCAAATAAATTAAAAGTTATAGTTTTTTCAATTATCGTAATAAAAAAATATATATTTCTTACCTAGCGATATGCACGATTTTTAATCAGAAACTTAATATAAAAAACCACTCAATTTACTCATTTCTAAATATATTTCAAAAAATCCATTCGTATTAGGTTTTGGTTTATATAACTTGTAACATAAGACATATTTATAATATAATATAAAAAAACAAATCCCTATTGTATTTAGATTTTTTTCACTTCAATGTAATGTTCCTATGTTTGTGTTTTGACAACCCTGAAACTCAAACGTTTCGCAGGCAAATTAATAACACAAAAGAATTACTTACACTGTATGTAAGGTGCGATTTAAAAAGGATGCAGTGGTCAATTTTGTTAGCTATGAAATTTAAATTAAAATAACTATTACAGGAACACTTCTGTGTGCGTCTACTCTATGAAACTGATTCCATGAAATGATGCAAGCGCGGGGTGAAGGGGATGGAGAACATGGATGAACGAAGTGCTACTACATAATGTAGTGCCAATAATATAATTAATTGTTCGGAATCGAGCACAAAGGGTTCCTCCATACTATTGACTACCAACAATTGGTAAACAACAGTAGGCACACAATTTAATGAAAGGTAAATTGCGATTTTCGATTTAGGACGTATTAAAAAAACTACTTACTAGATCTCGTTCAAAACAATTTAAAAAGTAAATAGATACACAAATGGGTTTGATGAAAATAAAAATTGTCAGTCATATGTCGAATCTAAGGGTTCCGTTTTTTGTCATTTAACTACGGTACATAACATGACTTGTAAAAATATCTTCAAAAAATCTGTTTACCATTTAGTAATATCCTTTGTCATTTAGTACCTATCGATTAAAAGATAGCATCCTATCATAAAGGACCTAAAAAATAGAGATTAGGGGGTATAGGCGTATTTATAATTAATGCGTGAAGGCAGGAACTAATTGTGCACGTGTCTACAATTTATAGTCATTTATTTATTTATTTAATTAATTATAACGATACCGCATCTATTTGCAAAACGTTCCATTCTTACATCACACCGCGTATTATTACAGCATATCGGATATATACTTCGCTCGTCCGCGAGCGCGAGCAGACGTCTGTTCCGTTGTGCAGTGCTCCAAGTGAACCCGACTCAATCGTGAAAAAATTTTTAATTACGGATCGATTTTATAAGCAGTTCCCTTACCGCTAAAGTTGTGAAGCTAGGGGTCCGAGGCTACTTGAAGCAGACCAGCCTACCAGGTGCGTACAATACTTAATTACTGGATATTTTTAGGTATTTATTGTTTTCCCGTAACGAGCTTCCTAAACCTTTCATAAATATTTTTGTCACACAGAAACATAACTTAAAAGCTTCGAAATAACCTTGATAAAAATCCTTGATCAAAACCTTGAAAAATAAATACCTACGCAATACCTACTCAAGTTTATTATTAACACGGCTACAGTTTTATTTGGTAACTAAATAAAATAAAGTACCTATGTCACATACGGATACAAAAATCCTTCAGGATACATTTTATAATCAATGCATTTATTTATATTAGATTTTAGGTTTTCTATAGAAGGATTTCTAAAGAATTTGGACTTGAAAATATATTGTATTTATAATAATAATAATAATAAATCTTTATTTTAATTCTTTTACAAAAAATGGTACATAAAATTATAAATATATTTCTTTCTTCATCACAATTTTACATATTTCTATTGTATATATTGGCTTAATAATAGCTAAAACTAGAGTAGGTATTTATATGTGTTATATGTTTACAAAGATAAAAATATTCATATTTCTATTTATCTGAAGCGATTTGATAGAAACAAAAACGTAAAACAAAGCTGCTAAGGACGTAACGTAAATCAATATTTTGAATTCATTATAATGTCCGTGATACTAGTAATGCGGCATTCATTTCCCAGAGTTATTAACGGAAAATCAACTAATTAATCTGGCTAAGTAGAAGCGTAGTCCGTATGTGTACATTATTCTTTGTTCATCTCTTTGTTAATTTCTTTGTTCATGTCATAATCTATATAAAGCTTTTCAATAGGTAAATTCTTAGAAGTATGCTTAGATTTGAAATCCACTCAATGTTATTTGAAAGAAGTGAGAATTACTCGACGACCCGATTAGCCAGCCCAGGTCCCGGCTTCCAATCCCGGTAGGGACAAATGTTTGTCAGATGAGCATCAACCGTGTATCCGAGTCATTAATGTATGTCTTATTAATATGTACAAAAAAGTATTTATGTAGTATAACCTTCTACATAGTACCTATCCGTAATAGAAGCCTAGTAGCTTGCCACGGGACTAATTGTGTCACAGCGTCCAGATTCATATGTATTTATAATTACCAAAAAGTTTACCTGCGTCAATTTTTTTTATTCCCGTCCGGGCCGCTATATCGGACAGGTCTTGAAACGGCTGATTTAGGTACTATCAAATCACCTTTGTAACAAAAAAACTAAATCAATAGGATTTTACCCGTGCAGTATCTATAATGCCTCAGACATGCACGTATTCAGAGACACGTTAAACTTATGGCATCTATATTTTCGCATCAGGAGATAAAAAAAAGAGTGGACATGAGTTCTGTAATAAGTCGGGGTTTAATGCTTAAATAGCCTGTATCTATAACTTTTTGAAAATCCAATATTATTTGTATGGTTTTGAGATATATTTTATAACATATCTCAAAAATTCCAATTCATCCTCACCTACTGAATTTATCCTTTACATCTAACAGTAAACGCTGCTGAAAGAAAATGTCTAGATCCAATTATTCTTATATTTACTTTGCTATTAAATTCATGTTATTAAGTATTTTATTGCAACTAGAATCATAACGTTTTAAAAGTGATTGAAAAAGTTTATTTGTAATAAAAACTTTTTGATTTTGATTGTATATTTTTTATTATTATTTAATGTGGGTTATATCCTCATAAGAGTCAGAATAAATATTTTTCTTTTTTTATTTCTTTCTTTTAATTAATATTAGAAGCATTAAATGTTCAAAGAAGTACTAAGTGTTTTGTCTTCATAAGGCACACTTTTCAACCAACAAAAAAAAACGAAGGAGGTTCTCAATTCGACGCGTATCTCTGTTTTATGTTTAACCACGCATCACTTTTTACAGAGAAGTCTGAGTTTGATAATTGTTTTTTTATTGCATAGGATATACTTTGAAGTAAGTCGCACATAATTTTGAAAAAATAAACGTATCCTAAGGGAAGGGACAATAAGCGGTCATTAATTGTTCACTCACAGTTTTTAATGCTGAATTGTGTATTGTAAGCTATTTTAAAAGTAATCAAAATGAAGCATGTATTAATTAGTAGATTGTAGCCACAAAAAATAAAGCTTATTACTTTTAATAGAACCGATAATTGATAGGTAATGCTCTAATTAAATATGTGACTTAATTATTTCATTTGACTGTCTTTACAAACACTATAAACACTATATATTTTTATATTAGTAATAAAGGGAACTGTGTACTGTGAAGTCAAAGGTCTTAAAAACAGGCACTACTAACAATTCAAGTTTAGTGTTTGATTATCACATACTCAAACGGTGAAGGAAAACATCGTGAGCCTACCTGACCCGTGCCCAGTAATGCGACAGTAAATGGGTTGATGCTGGGCTGTAATCAATATATCTACTGGTATCCGTGCTATAGTCCAGTAATTGACAAACAAACGGAGTAAAAGTATTGGCAACTTTTTGGTTTCATTGCTACGAACATTCCTCACATTGCTTTTATTTCAAATATGATTCCCGTTTTCAGTTCAATTTTATTTTCAATGGAACTTCACTATAAACCTAAAGCTTCCGATATGGTTTCATCATTCAATATCAACGTAGAAGGCTTCTATTTTTAATCAAAGACATTAGTTTCCTTTTCATTCCCATTAATTGCATAGATTTGTTATTACAGTTAATAATAATACTTTATGGGTAAAGAAATAAGTTTACAAATTAACAAATGCCTTTGGACCCAACACTAAGAAACCCTGTGTTGGGTACAGTTTTCTTTCAGTAGTAATACATTTATTTGTATGTGTACTGGTAACGTTTTGCAATATTTAAAAATCTCTTTTAAGTTGTCATGACATTGTTTTTATGTTGGATGAAACAATTTTTTTTAGATTTCGGACTTGAAGTTTATATATTTCATCGAGATAAGACTTGTAGGTTCGACCATAACTACAATGACATAGACCATACTGTATACAGGATTCTGCTAATGCAGAAGCAACCTGAAGGTTATGTTACGGTACTAAAAAACGTTCACGGTGCACCGTGAATGGGATACCGTTTTATAGTTTTGTATTATTCGCTTTGATATTTGTGTGTGAGCATTGTGGTTGAGAATAAACGCTTTATGTATACAAGTGTTATCACTCCCACGATCATATGGACCCGCGATTTTACGAATCATTATTATTAAAGAATTTTACCTGTTACATTAAAGTTATATCCTTAGTAATATGAGCTATTGCCTTAATTATAATGTCATATCACTCCAAAATATTGATTAAATGAAAATAAATATTAATAAAAATTAATAAAATATACATAAGTTATTAATAAATAGTTTACGGAGGGACATTAGGTTCCCAAAATTAGGTACTTAGGTATATGTGCGTATTTCCTGAAGTCTCTGATCTCTTTGATTGTTGTTATTCAATACAATACGTTGTTCGTAGCTGATCTGATATTCTTTGTTTGTTTAGCCTTAGTGACGGTTGTTCAGTCTGATCAATTTTCTTCCAGCTATGTAATACTCCGTTTTTCTTTTTGCTCTGGATTATTGGGATTGTGTGTCTGTGTGTCTGTTAGTTTGCATTGGTTTCCTAACCTTTGTATAGTCACCTGCAAGTGCGGATACTTTTGTAAAAAATCCTGGTGTCGATCACCGAGGTATATTTTTCCTATGTTACGTGCGCCAGATGAGCTTATTGATTTCATTCGTTTTTTTTTCTCTGTGCCAGTCTCAGATTTAGTACGAGCACAATGCTATCGGGTTGATTCGAATTTTCTACCAGATCGCAATCCATATATTATTATTGTGTTACTCAAGTCGTTCATCAGATTCGGTGACTGAGGGATTCACATCACTGGCTCTAGTTCTAGGCTAACTTCTGTGCTAGCCACTGCTGGTACTGGTTGCGCCGAGCTCTCGGAGCTATTTTGTAATACTTCTTATTAATACTATATTTCTCAAATTGGTTTAAGTTCGTTAGTTCGCTAGGGTTAGGTAATCTAAACCGTTCTAAAGCCTTTATGGTAATTAGTTGATGCTGATGATAAGGTTACCACGGTTTTATATTATTATTGATAAATTTAAGCATTTTGCTATACAATTTACAAAACTAAATAATTTTCTAAAAACATAGTTTTACAAAAAATATAAGCGAATATGATACTATAAAATAAATACAAGTATCTAAATTTAAGTAGGAGTAAGGTGCTAAGAATTTCAAAGTAAGGACGTTTTTACACAGCTCACAATAGAGGTCGACTCGAGATTTTACCCATTGACATCAAGAGTCTCTTCAACTCTCTTCTTATACCTGTTTATCGTTTGACATGCATTATTATATTTCAAGTAAAATCTGGTTATAGAGCAGGAACATTAATAACCAAATATTGGTTAATATAATAATGCATAAACGAAAGTGCTTTCAATAAAATTTTGACGTGTGTTATACGGATACGAATATTATTATTCTCGAAATACATAACAATAAAGCATAGGAATTAGCAAATACTGCGAATATAATATATGCATATTTTAGTGATTACTGGAACCTGAACAATTTCTGCAGTTTTCAATAACCACTTAAACGAACAAAGGAGCGCTCTGATTTAGACAACATCATTATTAACTTCTATTTGTGTTGTCTAAAATAATAATGATTTACTGTAAACTATAATATTTATTTAGCATAACCACCATCATACTTGTTTCCCGAAGGAATATAAAGTGTTCATCGGTTTAATTAAAGTTTGTGGTCATTTTCAAGCATTTTAAGCCACATTTGCCCGGTTAGGTTCAAACTTCAAGTTTATTAAAATAATTTCATAGAATAAGTCAATAACAATTCGGCATTGAACCTGGGACATACATATAATCATCCTCTAGACGAAGACTTTAAATCGAAAACTCAAATAGGAAACAAAAGCCCTGTTCCATATTTTTGGGAATTCGTTCTGTCTGGTTGCACTCTCATGACGTAAAAAGTACACAACTAATGGAGTGTAACGCAAGGTTATAATAATAATCTTTTATTTATTTCACCACTGTCGGCCCACTCTGGAGACATTTTTTTATAGTGCCCAAGAATAAATTGATCGTTCAATCAATCGTACAGCATCACGGCCACAGCCCACTACAATATCTTAATGTACAGTACCTATATTTATTGTCTCCGCTTATCTAATCAGGTAAGCGCATATTATGCGTCTATACTTAGACTTATATTATAATCTTCTGTACTTAGACTTGTCGTAACGTGACTTGTTATCTCGGTAACCGTTCATTTTGGATGCTCAGTTTGGCCAGTTTCTTTGCGCAATTGATAAATAACCAGTGCTTAATGGGTTTTTTATAACAAATTCTGTTTTTGTTTTCAAAAAAGTTAAAAAACACGGTAACTCAAAAATGGCTCACTTTAGCTTGATGCATACCGGGGTTATAATTATCGCAAATAGTCCACCCCTATCGCCTTCTAACGGGTATACGTCGAATTACCAATAACCCCGTATATCTAGTACTTACAGTACTAGTTGCGGTACCAGTAATAAGATGTTAAGAAAAACCCTTTCCCTTCACCCTTTACCCTTAATACCCCCTGTATTAATAGAAGAAAGAATATTTGAATCAGACGTCTCAACAATAAGAACATTTTCTACCCCGGTCAAACACTATGTGTCTCTTTTCCTGATGTATGTCACACCTTCTCGGTTCAAAACGTTAACGTTAACAATTTGAAAATCAATTTCTTATGTTATTTCCGGAACTAATTCCACGCAATACGCAGAAAAAGGGTATCAGTTTGCATTGAAAATGTTTCATTGCTGTCTATTAAAATATCAACTATAATTGCTTAAAATATTATGGCAAAAGCTAACATTCAACTACGTTCTACGACGTTCAGAACGTTGTTTAAAAAAACAATCCTCTAATTTATGCTTACCTCTAACTTCTTACAAAAAGAACAACGGTATGGTTTCTGCTGATAAAAGCTGGTTTTAGAATTTCGAGTTGCAGATCTAATATTGGCATTAGGTAAATTTTGCATATTTGCACGCTTAGACCAATTCGCTTGTCGATAACCAAAGGTTACGCATGAGTAACACGTAGTTCTGGAAATATGCTCTCTTTAACATGATTAGAATAGTTTATTATGATGACGGCTAGACACAGTGCATAGATTATAATTTGCTTTTGTTTCACATAGTTTCACATGGTTTGATATAGTTAAATAGAGAAAATTTCAACTACGTCAGGTAATAATTTAGTGGTCTAAGCGGCGGCACGAATTTGTGGGTCAATATAATACATAAATAGACGCTATACGCGACAGTTTAGGAGAGCATTTGCTCGTAGATGTAGGACCTGCATCAGAGTGGGTGGCAGCTAATTTGAACGTTTATTATAATTTAGAACTGTATTATTAATGTTAAATTTAGTTTTTTTATTGAACCCTAATGATCAGGTACATTTCATGTAAATAAGTATTCCAATTTTGCCAACTTCGTTGTTTAACCAAATTTCACTCCTTGTAAACATTAATAGCAATAATTCTTTATTTACATAACGTGCATTGATGAATTATACCATTTTAAAATCGGCTATAAACACATATTATTTCGGCTATAAACATTTATTGGCAAATTCGTATTTCTTGTTGTTTGACAACTGACACGATAGACAAGGTTACTACAATAATGTAGTTTCAGTTGTATTACAAGATAAAATCGATATACACAAAAGCACGATTATTCTAGTCAACGTGCTAATCGAATATAATAAATAATATTAGGTAATATTCGATTTTATAAATCGAGATGGGCGACTTTTATTCTGCAGTGAACGTCCTTTGGCTGTTGTGATGACAATAAAATTTATATTGATTAGCAACAATCAGGCTGTCAGAGAACAATAATTTTGGATATACGATAGTTATGTGCTTGATAATAATTAAGGATAGGTGGTATCAGTTATCAGTAAATATTTCACCAATTTTGCAATGTCGTTAATAAATTTTAATTATTTTGCAGAAAGGAGCCCCCGGCAACATGTCATCCAAGTTGCTGATATGCTTGGTAAGTTATAGTTAAAACTAATTAATTAGGGGAACTACAATGTGTGTGGTGTGTGTACACACGTGAGTGTGGGTGTCTATACATACACACCCGTGTGTGATACAATTAGTTCATTGACGAAATGCAGACTCTCAATTACGTGTATACAAATGGAAACATAGTACAATATTGGACATTAGCGCCCTAGCGGTGCAGCTGCGGGCTTGCTGCCACGTGAGTTTATAAATACGATTAATATCGCGAAGACCGTGAAATATATAGATGAATAGAAAAATATACAATAGATTTCAGCAGGCTATTTGTAATCGAGGTTGAAGTTTTTTTCATTTATATGATAAAATGACACTGAACTACATTACTCCTCTATAATTACTACGGAGAATTTATAGAAGAGTAACGTAGTTCAGTGTCAGGGACCATCAGATCATTCCAATCCAATTTGTTCGAGATGGTAAGGACATGTTTTGACCAATTAATTAATCGTCAAAATATAATTACTTAATATCATAACCCGTATGGTCTAAGATAAAAAGTAGCCTATCTGTTAATCTAGGTAATAAATTATATGTATGCTAAATTTCATTCTAATCTGTTAAACGGTTTTTGCGTGAAAGAGAAACAAACATCCTCCAAAACTTTTGCGTTTATAATAATGGTAGGATTAATATTAATACATGAAGCAAAAACTTTGATCACATTTTTACGAAAATTGTGCGGACGGAGGAGTATGAAATTTCCTATACTCATAGTTTATATAGAGAAGGAGTGCAGAAATATATATATAATATATTTTTAATTATGCATATATAATTAATAACATATAACAAACATATAAATAACATATAATTTAAATTAATGATAGTCGAATTTTGACCACTGGGCGACCACTAGTTTAATATTGATGTTTAATTAATCATACGAGTTTTGAGATTATAGGATGTTTTGGAAAGACATTTAACTAATCTTAATGTGGCAAGAAGCTACCAGATTTTTCGTTTTCACTACTTAAATCATAAATGATTATAATAATCAAATTAATTAGGTCCTTAAAATAGTGTCACTTGAAAGGGTGTCTGTTACATTCTCTAAGAATAATTACAAAAAATATTGAAATGTTACTAGATCACCTCACTTCAAACGAGATATATCATTTTCTATATGATTTCCTTTTAAATTTAATTAAAGATTCTAATGAATAATAATTTATCTTTAATGTCATATGCAAAATCTATATTTTACTTTCATCTAATAATTGTATCAAGATATTCTGACGTAAAGGGACACAAGTTTGATATCTGTGTGTGACAATAGAATATCCGTGGATGGCATCACATTCACGTAACGAGAATGCATTATGATTGTATGTAACAACTCAACCTTAATGCCATATTGCGAATGGGTTGCATAGACGGCATCTCTCCGTCGCACTAAAACAACGCTGCTGTTACACCAACGTTTGCTGGACCCAATTAGTAAGAGAGTCCAGGCAGGTACAATAGACGTACGCAATGCTACATACAAATTGGATTTCTGCAATACATGCTATTGACATTTCAATTAATGATCTTATCTGATAACTGATCTTATGCGGTCTATGATGGCCATTTTGACAATGATAGCTCCTTTGCTACACTTTACTTGTAATAATACGTCGTAACATTTATGAAATCTAGATATGAGACTTTTGTTTAAATACCATTAAGTCGTACCATTATTCCTAATAACTAAAAGTTGTTTCAACTAAAAGACGCATACATTTGTGATATTAGTAGGTATATACATTATTCATAGTAGTATATATATAATATACGAGATTATTTTATAATACATTACGCATACATATAAACGTATAATAATAATAAATGTAATGTAAATTACTCTTAAGGTTGCGTGGCTCTAACATGAAGCGAGCCTTTTACCCTCAACTGCAAACAAATCTAAACTCGAGCAACTGCTAAAAGTTTCATAGACAAACGAAACAGCATGCTCGGCAAGGGAATCTTACACCTCCCAAATAATATATCTACTTGCTACGAGGTTAATGAAGTAAATTAATAGTCTTAATTTTACAAATATGCTACTTGACCATAAAACAGATCATATTTAATATTATATTTTTTACTGTTTACAGATGTTGGCCATTTTTTTTCACCGATTCCAGCAACTAACTCCTCCTGGGAGAAGAGAACCACTTTACAAAAAGAATGTCTCAAAAAATACGACTACGGACCTAGCACCTACGGACCCAGGAGGTCAGGAGAAACCACCGGAGAATTATACCATACAGCAATACGTAAGTACCTTACCTTATATGGCTTTTGAACTTATGTAGGGGAAGTACGGACAAAATGACAAAGTGTTTTGTTTTTGAATCATATCTCTTTATTTATTGTAATTATAATTAGTCTCATACATTGACAATCATCTTAGGTTCATTGACTACTAGTAATACACTCTTTTAATTGTAAAGGAACTATATTAAATTAAATATTAAGAAATAAATGAACCAATCAAAAAAACCGTTTTGTCCATATAGTATGGACAAAATGACACACTAAATATGGGTATAATATACCAACATTTTAAGACCAAAATTTGCAAATAATTATTTTAGTCTTCTTTGAGACATCAGCACAAGAAGCGTGAGCCCAACAAAAAGAACTCATGCATCTTAACCAGCTTTCTCCCGGTTTAGACGGCGAATAAAGATTTATTTTATTAAAAAAATATTTTTTAAATTTTATGCGGTCCCCTAATTGTCTCTCTAACTCTAGTGGAAATGTTGACTTAAACTTGCCCAATCTCTTGCTCTTGGTTCTAAAGTTTTATTAGTATTGAGAGCATGTTTTCGTAGAGTAGCTTGAGGAACCCTGAATATTTTTGCGGCCAATCCCCAACCCATTTTATTTTCTTTTCATGCTGAAATGGCTTGGGACATTGATTCTTCGCTTCATGACATCACTCCCAGAGGAGAGTAACATCAAAAGTAAATAATAGAAACACTACGGACAATATGATACACTAAGTCGTTTTGTCCAGCGTATAAGTATGTCATTTTGCCCAAATGTACACAACAAACATTAAAAATCATATTTCATTATATCGATTAAAAATTGTATTAATACTAGCTCAGATCACAAGTATATATCATAATTATTTAATTTTAGTAAATATAATATACAAATATAACACAAAAATCACAAAAAATACGAAGAAATCAATAAATAAAATATTTTTTTGTGGGTACGAAACACTTTATCACACGTAACTTCAAAGAGACTGACTCATTGGCGCTAGGTTTCTCGCAGGATTGTAAAAATGGTCGCTGTCACGTATTGTTATGCTCGGTATAGCCCGCCAAATTCGAAATAAACCCGCTATGTCTTTTTGTCCGTATATGTCATTTTGTCCGTATTTCCCCTACATTTATAAACTTAAATCACACTTAATAGAAAATTTACTTCAGATCATGTTAACTAGCTTGGTCTGGGACTGTGCTAAATATCTTTACCAAAAAAATATCTATTGGTACTCTTCAATGTTACTTTATAAGTATTTTATAAGTTCTCAGAAATAATAGGCATTTAACATTACTTAGTCGGAATACCTAATATTCCGACTAAGTAATGTTAAATGCCTATTATTTCTTTTATCCCATTGGAATAAAAACGACTTCCGTGAAATGTTACGACTATGAATATTCTTAAAATTTTCAAAATTACTTTAAACTACTCCCAACCGGACCATTATTTTCAGCATGAATCACTAGTTTTTTAGGGCTCCATTCCCAAAGGGTAAAAATGAGCAATGGGACCCTATTACTATCTTTTTATATGAATTAATTTTCCAAACTTCATTTATATTTATAAACTTAAATATGCATATAATTATGATCTGTTACGAAAAATAAATAAGTAAAGAGATACTTGATTTTATTTACATGTATCAGGTATCTAAAAAATATTGAAACGACATACCTACGAATGTTTAAATCTTTTAAGCAGCACTTACTTAAAAAGTGCCGCAATCTCCATTCACATTATTGTTCTATGGACAACAAGTATGCATGGCGCCAACGAGTAGGTTTTATAGTCTTTACGTGGCGCCAAACCATTTTGATATCCACATTCAATTCAAATTTTTGATTCACTGAAAAAAAATCTTATGGTATGGATTTATAATAACCTAAAATACAATACAGTTGTAAATTGTTCCACGTTGTTACTACGTTCTTCATCTGCAATCCATACGTTTCACATCAAACAGCATTATTCTCATATTGATATTAACCAGATATTATGTTTAGAGATTTCAGATTTACATATCTATGATTTCCGATTAACTCTTTAGGTACTGAATACGCATGAGAACTGCGCTCTAACGTACGATAATAGGGACAAATGTTTGTGTGATGAGCATAAACATTTGTATCTGAGTCATGGATGTATCTATGTATAATATGTATGTATTCACAACAACAAAAAAGTATATAATATAGTATATCAACCAACTAGTATCCGTCACACAGGCCTCGTTGCTTAGCTCGGAACTAGATCGCGCTGTGTCATAATGTCCAGAAATATTTATTTATTTATTTTAATACTTTATTGCATTCCATAGTGAAAATACAGATGTTAGCTTAAAGTTAAAGGAACAATTATGGACCCTATCAGGCACAGCATAGTTTATACAGAAGAAGAGAGGAGCACTCTTTTTAATGTAAATAATCTTAGTTTTATATAATATGCCCCTATATATATAATTAACTGCGCCTCTAAAATGTAGCTTTCACAAACTAGATATTATTGGCAGCACGATTGATTTATACAGATTCTTTTTTTATTACAAACTTTATCAATTTCTAATTCATAAGTATAATCGAAAACTATGAAAGATATTTCAAAGCGCATGTCTCCGGTGTTGTTCATCACCTGAATCTGTTATTAATGCAATGAACAGTTTATATCTACGAGTGTACATAGTGAAGTTATATACAATCAATCCTACCTGTGCGGTATTAAGCCCCGGACATTGCACCATGAATCTCTGCAAACTAAATAGTGTTATACTCTACTCCGAATTTGTAATCATCTAAGAGTTGCTCGGGCTCCGACCAACAGCTACAACCTTTCTCTACGATTTTCTACATATGACAACATAACGCTTCTTGGTTAAGTTATAAATTAAAATTAAAGTTCCTAACACGAATAGTGTATGATGCAAAGTATTAATTAATTTCACTAAACACCCTCTCTGATTCTGATATTGATCTCTTTTGTAACTACGTTGTGAGAATAACTGTTCTATTTTCAAACTCATAATGCATTTAGCATTTCTGTTCGGCTTAATCAAATGGTCGGGTGTGATGATTCTGTTTACTATTTGGCATCTATTACTGCGGGTACAGATAGAGCTGCGAAAGATATAGCGCAGAGTAAGCACCTTGTTTTACAATCATAGGTCTTGTAAAAACACATGTGTAGTTTGTTTGGGTGAGTTATTAATCCAGATGTACGGTATACTGTATTGATTGGTGAATTCTGCCTTTGCCAGAGTATTTTAAGACTAAAGCGCTTTATCATACAGAGTATTATTAATAAACCTTTAATAACCATAATTCAAAATAATGGTCTGGCACATTCTCTTATGGAATTCTTTGACATTAAAACCGTAAACTACGATTAATTTACTTGGATAGTTTATTTTTATAAAGTTTATCATAAAGATCAAATATTTCAGTTTAATTATTTTTGTAGTGTCTGTTAAAATATTACTCACTCTGAAATATGAGATTACCAGTTTATAAGGAGTAGGGCAGAAAATATATATTAAGGTTGTGTTTAAGGTTGTCTACTGGATGGTAAGTGATAAGTTGTCTGTTGACTGTAGAGCAATCAGAGTTAGCTATTAATACATTAATAAAGAAGCAAGCGTGCTCAACTAGACACCACAATGCAAGTCTCATTTTTACAATAATATTACTCGCGACATTAAGACTCTTCTATTAAGGCTAATGAAAATATTAGTGGCTAGGGCCCGCATTCGGGAAATCATTTTCACTGGTCGTTAGCGCCTAAAGAGACCACTAGACGATTAATTGTTGCTTAAGTGACATAATCTGAACCGTTTTCAAAGCCCCCTATTACGTACCAGTAGAATAGTTTTGAGGGCCAAAGAAAGAAAAATACATACACTCACGCCTTTTTGCCATGGGGGTAGGCAAAAACTACAGAATGCCACGCGCTATGGTCCCTGCATATCTTTTTGCCTCGTCCACATTCATACATCTCGTCATGCACGCGCGCCGGTTACGAGTACTGCGCACCTGAACTTTTTGAAGGAGTTAACCAATTCAAATAGGAACCTTTAGATGTCAATGTATACGCTTTTATAATAAAATTCCAACCCATGTACAAACTTTAAGTCTCAGCAGATTTAAATCCTTTATCAAACAGAGACTTTGTGCTAAAGGCTACTACTATATACGTTAAAAGATTACATGGACGATAAAACTGCTTGGGATTGAATAGTTCTAATGAATCCGGGCTATCGAACGACTTTTATTGTCATTTATTATAATTTTGACATTGTTTTTTTTTCGTGACATTGATGTTAATTATTATTTTTATTTTTTTTGACATTATTTTATTTCCTGACATGAATTGTATTGGTGTACCTATAGATTTTTAATTATTATTATTATTTGATTTTATTTATTTTATATTTATGACATTATGTTAATGTTATGTTTTTGACATAATTATTTTATATTTGACATTATGTTGATTTTTATGTAATGGGATTATTTATTGTAACATACATGTCTATGTGAATGTGAGCACTTTGTAGGTAGTTAAACATACGCTTACAAACTAATGTCTGGCGGCTTTGGGTTTTTGAAATGGCCTACGCAAATGTCCCGCTGATCTTGCATAGACGTGCGTCGGGTCGTTAAGCTCCCTCAATAATGGTTGAGCTAAACGATGGCTGACGTATGCGTGCTGTCAGTATGGACAGGTCAACTCAAAGCTGCACTGGTGCTTTCTTCAAAAGGCCATCTCAGACTTTAACCTACATAGTCAGGCTCACATATTGTATCCAAAATGTTTGGACTTTAAAAGAGACCATGATTCTCTGAGTTTGTTTCGGCATTTCTTCTCAGAGGTCGTCAGTTAGGAAATGCCGATGTCAACTAGATATTAAAAAAAAATGTACATGACTTGTAAAAGTGTCTTTAAAAAGATCAATTTACAGAAATAAACAATCATTCAATCATTCAATCATTCATTCATTCAATCAATAAATCATTCATTCATTCAAACAATACAGTCTTGTTATTACAAGACTGTATTGTTTTTTATTTGAATTAGTAGTAATATTTGACAACCCTATTAGCCCAGCGGTAGTTAACGCTGCCTTCGGATTCAAAGCCCGGTAGGGTCAAATGTTTGTGTGATGAGCGTGAGCATTTGTATTCGAGTTATGGATGTATCTTTGTATAAAATGTATGTATTTACAAGAAAATTATATATGTCGTATATCAACCTTCTTGTATCTATAACACAAGCCTCGCTGCTTACCACAGAACTAGATGGCGCTATGTCATAATATCCGGGAATATTATTTTTATTTATTTTTTGTAGAAACATTCTTATGATACAATACGTAAGCTGAATCAACAAGTGGTGTGGAGTAGATTCGGGCCAACTGCTGATCCAATCAGCATGGATCTAGGAACAAGTGGCAGAGTTTTAATTTGAACCAATAGAAACTATACTGCTATAAAAAGTGGGTGTTAGTAAACTACAAAAAAAGAGACAGATAATGGTAATTTTACAATACATTTTATATCGCCCGTAACATAAAAGTTTAGACTGTAGGTAATCCACGTAATGTCAATTCCATATTCTATATTGTATATACTAGCTGATCCAGCAAATGTTGTTATGCCACATTATAGGGGTTGGTGGTAGAAGAGTGAAAATGTAGTATTAATAAGTATTTTTAATTTCTCGAAGGTTTTTGAGTGTCGTGCTCACTGAATTGTATAGTCCTGAACAATATATATAAGAATCAAAATGTGGCACTAATTGGCGTAGTTCCGGTCAACAGTCTTATAAACATAAAACATAAATACATGACGTTTGTAAATGGAAAGAAAAATAAACCTACGCAAAAGATTAATTGGGGATTATGTGTAAAGTAGGGCTGGGAGAAGATCAAGTCATTTATTTTTAAGAATGTAGAAGAAGAAGTTATTAAATTTAAATTAAAGTTAAATTTCATATATTATATGAAAGTTACTAAACGCGTTAAGTTAAGTCTCCACAGTAATTAGACGGTTGCCATTTATTCCATTTATTTGGATCAATGTGTATTAAAGCTAGAAAGAAAGCGTCATCAAAAGTAACACTTTGACTGAGCAGTTTGCTTATCTCTAACTAGATAATATCTAAGACCACAAACATTAAAATTTTCAGAACCGCTGTTTTTTACTGAATCTATGTCATATAGATAATATTAAATAGATTCCCAGTGGGAGAGCCAGCGGCAGTCGAGTAGAAAAAGCGTAAAAAATAAAAGGTATTCCAGGCTTTCATTATGCTTTCATATGATTATTTTTTAGTTCGAGTCTGTGGAACACGATATCTGATAATAATTAGTTCCATACAATATTCCTTTGAAGTTATCCTTGAAAGTAATTACCTCAAGCCGGCAATGCGGAATTAGTAGGATTGTGGCGATCTATATCTCTATCTATGCCTAAGAGAACACGAGATTTTATTAAATTAATTTTAAGAAGTAATTTTATCCTTTAAAAGGTGAAATACGCTACGAGTCTGCGACGATATTGTAGCTTCCTCTGCTATATTCATATTCTTGTAATAAAAGTCTTGCGAGAAATTTTATAAACTTTGATGTTCATACATAGTTAGCAGATATCCATTTAATCGTCTTGCCGAGGATCTTCGAGACACTAAGCTAATTTAGAGCTGTTAAAACAACTGTAGCAAACCGTAGCAAACACCTGTCTCACTGACGAGCCTGCGTTGTATGTAAAAACATGAAATTGTTGTCAATTGATAGCTAACAAATAATCACTGATAATTTTGCGATTGTCATTTTTTATAATATGTACCTATAGGATGTTAGTTATATTTGTAGAATGGGTAAGGAGATGTGGTGTTTATAAATACAAATCTCATATGTTACTAGTAGTATTTTTTTAATTAATATTATGAGTGCCACTGTCAGGGTAATAATGGGATTGAAGTTATTTCTCTATATCCTAAATCGACACAATTCTACTCCAGTCAGTTGGACTATATCCACAGAACTAATGTTAAAGACCCGCTTCCTAATGACGGTTTACAGTTAGGTATTTACTATTTGGGCTAAAACTAAAACACTTTTATATAAAAAATTACATACAATAGTTGCCGCAACTATTCCAGACCGACCTTGTATAAGTCTCGCAATATCTCGAACTTGAAGATGAAGAAACGACTTTTGAGTAAGTACGTCACAAGTTTGAACATACATGAATGTTACCAATAATGGTAATCCAGGTGTACAGAAACAGAACATCACAACAAGAGTTAAACCCCTTAATTCATCGAAAAGGGTGTCCGAAGATGTTGCCTACTCATAAGTGTATACTAGCCTCAGAAACTTCTGTTAAAATATCAAATGATAGTATATCGAAGCCGATACAATGCAGGAAAAAGTAACATTATCATTTAAGTCTTTTATTAAAATTCGTTAACATTAATGCAGGTACAGATAAATACAAAACTTAAAACTGTTAAAACTTAGAAATAAATTAATTAAATCATCTGCAGTAGTACCAAATTTGTTAATTGCCTAGTGTTTTTTAAATAAAATCAATTTCAAATTCTGATACTTCTTATTCCACAAACTAGAATATTTACTCAAGTCAGGTAAATGTTAAGAAGGTATTTTTATTATATTTATCAATCTGCAATTACCAACATCTTCGGTTTGTAAGTATCGTAAAATAGTTTGTACTCCGGTACAATTACTTGGCTAGATCCCGGTATACCACAGTTAGTCATTGCCAACTCCACCGCCTCTTGGTTCAATTCTCTGACGGCACATACATCCGTTAAGACTTCGTACCACTCGTCATAATTTAGCTCCGTTTTACTGAAAATCAGTTGTTATGTAGGAGTTAAATAAAAAAATGCGTCTGCAAACACCAATTCTTACAAAGGAGCAAACGCGGTACTGTAGGCCAGACAAATATTTATACCGCGACTGGTGGGAGATGGTGGCTGAGCTACTACATTTAGGGTAGATACGTAGGTACCTGAACTTCCACCATGCGAGCCCCGTGTCAGTCATAGTCAACTTCCTGTCGTCCAATATTTTGCTCTGACGCATCCAGTAATCGTTACGATACAGAGTTATTGTTGTGCCGTCACGCTTGGTATCAAATAGTTTGGCAAACTCAAAATACTGCCCCTCTAAAGTCGCGGCTTCATCTTCCATTGTAACTTATCTAGGGAAAACAATGTTTCAATTAATTTTCTGCCTACACAATCAATCCTCACCGTCACGGTCATCTGCCCGCTGAAAAACTATGTAATTAATGATGCTATTATTGTTATAACCACACTTGACGCTGATAAATAAGTTTAACTGACTTGAAAATTGAAGCCAATAGTAGTCACAAACATGACCAAACTAATTATATAAACAACAAACCTTTTTTTTATTTACTTATTTATTTATATATATATTTATTTATTCCACCTTATCACTACCATTACATGGCTTAAACCTAATGCGACAGTGTGGCCATCGACTATGGTATTTATAAATATTATATATTTTAAATATTATATAATATTTACTATACTTAACACATAATATGTATGTTATTATATTAAGCCACGTATATAATTTAGTTAATATACAACAGCATAGACTTTATAACTAACTTACATATAATTTACTAAATTAAAGAAATTTTTTGCAAGTTCACTCAAATTGCAGGAGAATATGTCTATCTTGTCGTGAACTTCATTCACTATATGGATTATAGTGGTGAGAGGAGAGCTTTCACTAGCACATTGGTTCTGACGACTGGCACATATCAATCTGGTACATTAAGTCTCAGGCGACACAGCACTCCCGGCTTGTGCGCCACACCACGCGGTAGCTTTACTACATACGCGGCCAGTGTGAAATTTTGATACATTGAAGTATAGTTTATTCTCATGACTCCTCTCTAACACTCTGTTTATGACGTCTTGCAAGCGTTGGCAATCAGATTTCTCTTTAACTTCGAGCAGCAACTTAAGGTCATCTGTGAACAATAAACATGATCCCCTTTCTCTTTCACTCAAGGGGAGGAAGAATTTACCTCAGCCTTTTAGTTACGCGCGATATTGCACTCGCGAATATTTTTTTCGATACTTTAGACGACTTTAGTACATAATATAGCTGTAATTATGAGTCAATATTGTATCACTTATTGTTCCATCATTTATGATAAATCACAAAAAATGCGTCCGCACCCAACCGCATTTAAAACCTATAGAATAATGTAATCTAAAAAATTTTGTTTTTAGATAAATTAAGACTTTGTAACAATAAATAATTATGACTTTAACACTTAAATTACGCCAAAAGAACGCATTGGTTTAAGTCGTCAGTAGTTCCTCGATTAATACATTCTTATAATTTTAGGTCAATGCACCTACCCATCTCTTCACTACATTTATACAAGTAAAAGAGTATAGATATTAACATTTTGGTATATTTCCTGTAATAAACTCGGCACTTGACATAAACATACTCTCACTCAAGCTCGCGAAATTTAATAAAAGTTTCTCATCTTCGCAATTCAAAGTACGTGCCCTCGAAAGTTACTGATGTCTTCGAAATCTCCGATTCACCGTGTCACGTAGTATATGTCTTCACTGAAGCTTTACAGCCATTAAACCAGAATAGAGAATTATTGAAACCAAAATAATATAGGAGGATGAAACCTATTGGAAAAGGGAAGAGAAAAATAATTTACGGGTTTACTCGACAGTTGTTGAATCATCGATCATCATCATCAATGTAATATGGAATACCAGGTTTTTCGAGTTAACTCAAAATTGTACATAATGATAATTAAAAAAAAAACGAATTTGACTTTTTACTTTGCATTTTCTGAGCATGGTAATGTTTATATTAATAATAAATGTTAGGTTTCATCCTACATTATGATCATTTTTTTTTTTTCGCTTTTTACCGTTTTTAAAGGCACTGCTGCACTGGTTTATATAATATGCATTGTCTACTGCTCCGACTGATGGCGATTTTCTAGTTTAAAGTTATATTATTATAATTATGTTATTTATATTATTATACTACTTGAATGTGCCAAATTCATCACAACCAAACCTGATTGACAACTAATTGTCATACTACGGTGGGAAATCAAAATGAAAAATGATGTGTAACAAACAATGTGTATAAAAGAAACAGCCGATTGAGGTCCTGCTAAGTATTATAATATACAATGTGGAGATGATGGATGATGATGTCTCGGCACGACAATAAATGAAAAGACGAGCCATACTAGTTAAGAGAGTACTTTGACTCTATTAAATAGGTAAGTCTTAACATCGATATTAAAAAAAAGTTTTTTTCAAACAAACTAAATAGTAGAAATATGCAAAAGAAATTAGATTTGCGTAAAGGTTTTTTAAGATTGGCGAAGGTCTTATAAGTGGGGAGTTGTCAACATGTGTTTATACTTATGTTGCAGGTCTTTAACCTTATCTGTGAGAGCCTAGTAAACAATATACATCATGTTGAAATTTTTTTAAATGGAAAGTTATGTCCTGTGTCTAAGCTACGGGATATATTTAATAGATTTTTGGTATACAGACTGAGAATTTCATTAGGTATACTAGATATGCAGCAGTTATGCCAACATCTATCAGTTCATCTATCAGCTCGATGTTGCTATGTTAAAGATACTAAAGGATTCACAAAAACTTCATCCCGTCAGTCCGAATACGGAAAATAATACATAGCAACATCGCGCTCAATCCTATTGCACAGGTGTCAGATAGGGGAATGTTATTTCACTGAATTTTTAGAGCCGTATATTGCTTACTTATCATATTAAAATGGAAAGGATTAAGCATCAATATCAATAGCGAGTCCATCACTCAGTTTAAGGATTCTGGTGGATTTATGGTAGAGCTCACAACAAGAGTTCGTAAGAGCTCAGTCTAACTTCATTGAGTGCTAAAACTAGAAGGTGAGCTTTAGAATTCTTATGAACTAGACAAAAGTTATGTTAGGTTCATCGCGATGTCCGTTGAGAACTGCCCTCTCGGAGCTTTTCTGGTCTAATTAAGATAAATAATCCGATCAGCCATGTAGGTCTTTTGAGGTCATTCACCACCTTGGATACCAACTTTCGAGCTTTCGAGAAGCTTCGAAACTCAAACTCCGAATATTATTTAATAAAAACTAGGCCAAATTTAATTTGTTGTTTTAACCGTTAATTATAAACAACAAAGTATTGAACCAATTACGCAAAAACACTCGCCAATTGCAATAGATTTTTGGAAGAAATTCTACAAGTGCCTTACAATAAAACTGTTATTAGTCATAACACAAAATATGGCACAATTGTTCAATCATTAGGGGCCTCACAGGAGAGCTCTAGGTAAGGAAGCTATTGAAAATGCTATGCTTAAAATAACATTTTGATAGTGATTACGTGAAACGTGCACAACCTAAACGAAAAATAAATAAAACGTTATACTTTTCAGTGTATATATAAACTTTGTCATCTATCACATGACAAAGTTAAAATATTGTAAATCGTAACCTAAGTTTAGAGTCCCTGCTCTGGCTAGACAAGGTGGACCCGGATCCGGACCCGGTTTGGATCGAGAATACGCTTTAAACTTTTGTTAAACCTTTTTAGAATCCGGTCATACAGAATTTAGTAAAAATCTGTTTTTATAATGGGCAAGTTATCGCATAATTTTTCTTCTTCATATCGTGTCAATGGCTAAACAACGTCTGAATAATAAGAGGCTACTTTTTTTCTTAGAACTTTTACGTTACCCGTAAGTTAGCAAAAAAAGCAGCCAGATCACACAGAGAATAACTAACTTGTAACATTGTTGCAACCTTTCGTGTTATTTACATATACTGCTACGGAATGGGTTGTAGTTACTTTTCATAGCAAGAGATTTTTGTTTGGCCAAATACAATATTTAAAGAAAAACTCCTGGGCAAATTTTAATTGGCACCTTGGCCAAAATAGCCCACTCTTAATTATACCCGAAAAATAGACTGACTGACTATGTACGCTATGAACGTAGAGATTCTGCAGCCGGATCTCGTACTATCGTATCTCGGACCATGATGGTGATGATATTTTTTAGTAATATCGGATACTGTCTTTTTTTCGCGATCAACTTCGAAAAGACCTTTTAAATAAGAAGTAATTATTTTACTATTTACCCCACTGACGTGTGAATCCAAAACACTGTATCTCAGAAATACCTATATTGATAAATGGGCTTTTAAAACTTTTTTGGTCTTTGGTATGCCAATATAACAAACCTTAAATTAAATATAACTAAAATATATATCTTTCTACATACTATGAAATAAAACTATATTAATATAGGGATATGTAACTACCTCGATAATAATAATAATCAAATAAGCGCTATTAAGGCAATACACTTTAGATCGAGTTACTGTAATTCGAGTTACTCTGTATTGGATTCGCACGTCAGCCCAAACTGTGTTCCACTTACATTATGGAGGAAGATAACAGACTTGTTTTGAATTTCCGCTGTATCCTTTTAGAATTGACAATTAGTGAGGCTATTTTAATCCGCTTTTATCTGTACTAAATCCTATTCATGAATTCAACAATTCCTTATAGTACTTTAAACCAATGTAGCTGTTTAACAATTATTTGCAGAAATAATACAAATTGTTACCATAACAATACGGTAGTTGTTTTGACAATGACAGGTCGGGTTTGGTTGTTTTTCTTCTCGTCACAGATAAGGCAAAGGAATGTAGCCCAAGCCACCAAGCCTCCCATAATTTATTTCGTTATCGATATGATAATGAAATACTGATATGTGAAGATTGATAAATGTGGTTCTTTAAAAAGAAATAGAAATTTCGTCCCACTTTTATATATAATAAAAGCTATATAAGATAATCATTAACTACCTTTAGAGACGGCATCCTCCTCTACCTACACCACTGAAAGCCATGTATCTTTGAGGATTAACAAGTATCAGAAGTACCGACAATACGACTAATGGAGTGACACATGTCTTACTTTTGTCTGTAGTAGAATAATCAATAAGTTTTATTATTTCCAAGTTAGTGATCTTTAGCCTAGTGCAACGTGTTCGGCAACTAACACTGGACTTGGTGATATAAAAAAACATTATAATAAAGTGATTTTAAGGACATAAAATAGTGTAACAAACTGAACTTTGGTAGTGTTTGTAAATAACGCGTAAGTGACGCGTTTTGCACGGCGCTTACGACGTTTGATTGAGCCGCTGGTATCCGTGTTATATTGAACAAGTTAAAGTTGATTTAAACTGTGTACATTGCTGGCGCTTTGGGAGCAATCTACCCGCTGCAGTTTTATTTAATCGTACGCTGGCATATTATTTACAATACGACAATAATGAATTGCATAGCGTGTCTTAAACAAACTAAAGCAGATGAGCTTATTGCATGTGTACTGTGTAAGGGTACATATCACTTCCGTTGTTTGAACATGTCAGCTGCTTACTATATGGAAAATAATCATGACCTGATGCGAAGGTGGAAGTGCCCGACCTGCAGTAATAACATTAACTCTCAGCGTCGCGGAAAGACCGATGATACACCTACTAAGGGAGTCTTTCACTGCTCGCCACCCACTGCCCAAGTCGGCACTGAGGAAATGTCCTTTGAGGAGGATGATTCGCATACTCCAAAGTCTTCCTGTTATAGTAGCATTGAATCGAGTAAATTAATCGGTTTGGAACAATTTGCAATCTTGTTGGATACTCGTTTGGACTTTAAATTAAATGCAATAAAGTCGACATTGGCCCAAGAGATTACACACGAACTTAAAGTTGCCATCGACGAGCTCAAAAATGATTTTAGCGCTGCTACGTTGCGGTTATCATCTCAAGTGTCGGAAATGAGGAGAGAATTGGATACATTGGGCACTACAGTCAAACAACTTCAAGACGAAAACTCACAACTTCGTTCCGAGATCACTTCGATAAAAACTTTAGGGACGCCAGGTGATACCAGTTTGTCTGAAGCGATTGCTCAGCTCAAGGCTGATCTCAATGAACGCGATCAAGTAGACCTGATTAATGACATCGAGTTAAACAATATCCCCGAGTCCGAGGGCGAGTCCACGGTTCACATAGCTATGAGTGTTGGAACTAAGCTGGGACTAACTATTGAAGAGCGAGATATAGTTAGCGCCGTTCGTGTAGGTCCCAAGCGGTCTAATGTTTCAAGTCTGAGCGCTCCCATTGATAGGCCGCGACCGCGTCCTATTGTCGTGCGCTTGGCTCGACGAACAATACGCGACGACTTGCTGCTCAGTGCGCGGGTGCGCCGTGGTGCCACTACAGCTGGTCTTGGCCTTGCAGCTGATGACAACAGAATCTTCTATGTGAATCAAAGACTCACCAAGTCAAATCGCATTATTTTCGGTAAAGCGCGGGCTGCAGGGCGAACTCACCAATGGAGATTCGTATGGGTCAAAGAGGGGCGCGTTTATGCTAAGCGCACAGATTCGCCCGACTGCCCTGTACATTTACTACGAAGTGAACAACACATCGAACGGGTTTTTGGGGAAAAATCCAATTCAAATTGATTTTTTCACATGCACCGCTTATTCTGCGAGTATCATCGCTCGGTTTTTATAATAGCCCATATGCTACGTTTATAAGGACGATATAAAGAATAGCGATGACATGAATGTGTACAAAAGGAATCTTAAAGAATATATCTATACAATATAAAACCGACACGACTCGCACTGTAATTATGTTGACGACCTTATTAGCGCAGCGGTATTAAAGGCTACTACCTGTGGTAGGTGTCCTGGGTTCGAGTCCCGGTAGGGTAAGGTGCCTGTGTGGTGAGCATGGACATTTTGACCTGAGTCATGATGTTTCTAGGTATAATAATAATGAGTATGAATTTTAAAATGTCTAAAGTATGTTAATTAGTATGCACTTAATTGTAAAACAACACGCTAGAGTTATTATTACTATTATAAAACTTTATTTACTTGTATCTCATTGTAAGTGAACCATGTTCTTATGAGAAATAAATTCTTTAAACCCATAAGACTCCAAGTCATTGTTATACTATTGTTAAGCTTGTGTGTTTTATATTCAACTCTTTGTTGTCATTTGTGTACGGCGACAGTGAAAACAGCTTTGACATGCAATACCAAAACCTGCAACTATATTTTGTCGGATTATACCGATATACTTCTCGGCAGACACAAACTGGAAACGACAATAATTACTATATTATCTATATTTTATGTTACCCATAATATATTATGTTCATGTATTTTTCGGTCCTATATATTATCTCATATTGCAATTACAATCACTATAATTCTTTTATTTTTTTATAAATATCACAATATTCTTACACCACTTAAAAATGATGCCCTTTTATTAAATAAATCGAGACATAGCCGTAAGAGTATTTCTATCTATTTGTATTCTGCGTATTGCGTCCCCTGTGTTAAATGGTCAGCTTTGTTATTGCCAATTAGAGACCCTAGTAAACTGAAGGTTAGCCTAATTCTTCACATAATTTACCCAAATGGTTCCTAAGCAAAAACTTTTACGTGTCGCCCTTTACAATGCGGGGTCTCTTAATACATGTGGCAATGACTTCATAATGGCTGTGGAACAAAATTCACCAGATATTGTGGCCATAAACGAGTCGTGGTTGAGGGACGGCTGTGAAGCACTTGCTCCTGTTATTCCTGGCTATCGTTTTCGAATGCAGCCACGCCCTATTGAAATACGTGGTGGCAGGGGGGGTGGAGTGGCATTCTATGTACGTCGTGGTATTAGAGCTGTTAAAATGACCCATCCTCAGTCCCTAACGGAGCAAATGTGGCTTAAGATCACTGTCAACGGCCTGAGAATAGCGATTCGCACAGCATATAGGCCTCCCTGGCAATTGGTTACCACGTTCCTTGACGCACTTACAGACACTATATCTGCGTTTTCAAATGTAGACAAAACAGTGTTACTGGGAGATTTTAATATAAACCAATTTGATGTCTCAAGCAGCAAATACGTTCAGTTTTCGGAGTTCCTTCACTGTACTGGGTTAAATCAAGTAGTAACACAACATACACACTTCACAGAAAATAGTGCTTCTTTAATAGATCTTGTCTGTACAGATGTCGTAGTAAACGGTATCAGCATAACCAATATCACAGGTATACATGGCCATGCCTTAGTTAATGTCACGTTAAATATAAAAAAAAAAAATCCATTGCCTCGTTCTATTACGTTTAGGTCTATTAAGGATATTAATATAAACAATTTTAATTCTGATATGGAGCTTTTTGAATGGGACGAAATAGTTGGTTTCGACTCAGTAGATGACATGGTCTCTATTTACAACTCTTTTGTGCTACAAATGTTTGACAATCACGCTCCTATTAAACACGCACTCGTCAGGGATAAGCCAGCCCCGTGGAAAACCTCAAATCTTACTCTAATGATTTCTTTGCGTGATAATGCTCTAAAACGCTATCGATCTACAAAACTTGGTGCACATAAGGAGTATTATAAATCTCTAAAATTGTTGAACAAGCGATCTATAATGAGCAAAGAGTATTTTATGATCGAACAATAAATAGTCAAATACACAACTCCAAAAGTTTGTGGAAAAATTTGAAGCAAACTGTCCTAACTGATAAAAATTTAGATTGTCTTCCAGATAAATTTGGCAACCCTGACGAAATTAATAATCACTTTCTTAATTTACCAACCTCAGACGAAGTCCCTTTTTCTATGCTAACATACTATGAATTTAATAAATTACAGAACATATCTTTTAAAATAAAACCTGTTGATGAAGCCGACATTTCTAAGGCGATCCTCTCAATTACATCAAACGCCCAAGGCATCGATGGCATTAATATGGACATGATACTCCTTACCCTTCCACAAACACTGACAGCTATTACTGCAATTATAAATAAGTCTATAGTCACTTCTACATTTCCTGTTGCTTGGAAAACGGCCCTTGTGACCCCTGTGCCCAAAGTCTCAAATCCCACACAGTTCAAAGAATTGCGACCAATAAGTATAGTGCCTTTTATGTCTAAGATTCTCGAGAGAATTGTTTATTTACAATTATACGATTTTATCGAAAATAATAACCTGTTGCCATCAGTTCAGTCTGGGTTTAGGAGAGATGTCGGAACTGCAACTGCCCTCTTTGACGTTATTGACAATATTCTAACGGCACAAGATACTGGTCTATGTACACTTCTTGTATTATTAGATTTTTCGCGTGCTTTTGATTGCATTAGCATACCTCTGCTTTTGTCAAAGATGGCGTATTATGGCTTTGACAACTCTGCAATAGCATGGTTCAATAGTTATTTAAGTAATAGGTTTCAAATTGTCAAAGTACAAAAAAGTGATGGTACTTGTGTTCTGTCTGCAGCTAGAAACGTTAATAGGGGTGTCCCACAAGGTTCTATTCTTGGTCGACTTCTCTTTATTCTATACACTTCTGATATCACTAATCAAATACATCATTCCAAATTCCATATATATGCCGATGATGTCCAATTATATTTATCATTTAACCCCAAAGACGACGTTAGTTCTGCTATAAATAAAATTAACAGTGACTTAGACAGAATTGCTCACTGGTCCAGCAGAAATACTTTGTCTCTGAATCCCGATAAATCTAAATATATGATATTAGGTTCAAAGAAACAAGTTGAAACTGCTTCATCACTCACATTGCAGATTTCTATACGCGGACATGCGGTGGAATATGTTACAGAAGCCAGGAATCTTGGAATATTGATGGATAATAGATTGCGTTTTGAAAAACATGTCCTTAGTGTTGCACAAAATTGTTTTTATAGGTTAAAATTATTATATAAAATTAGACATTTCCTCAGTGAAGATGTTAGACTGAAATTGTGCGAATCTCTAGTTTTATCAAAATTAAGCTACGCTGATATTGTTATTGGCCCGTGTCTTCTCTCTTCTAGCAAACGTATTCTCCAAAGGGTACAGAACGCATGCATTAGGTTTTGCTATAAAGTGCCGTCACGGAGTCATAGTACCCCATTTTTAAATAAAGCCGGATTACTTAATGTGGATCACCGAAGGAACCTCCACTTTGCAGCCCTAATGCACAACATTATCCACAAACAAAAGCCGAAGTATCTGTATGAAAAACTTGAATGGTATACTTTTCATAAATCATATAATTCTAGAAGAGTTGACTGTAGCATCTTGGCCACTCCATTTCATAAAACTAGAACTTTTGAGGGCAGTTTCCGGTATCAAGCTACAAAATGCTGGAATAATCTTCCACCTCCGCTAAAAAAACCAGTCTCTAAAGCCACTTTTAAAAATCACTTCAAAAAGTATTTGTTAGGAAAGCAGCAAATGCTCTAGAAGTCTAGCGTCTACTATAATGTGATCTGGATTGGCCAAGAATCCTCTCTTATCTTCATGGATATTATTATTGTTTGAGTGGTGTATGAATTGCGTTATCTATATACTTATTAATATTTATACTACTCGGCTGGTATGTGTCTATTGTTTTTATTAATTATATTTATTATGATACATATTTATTAATGTTGTTAACCTTATTTAAAATTTACTGTGTATATCTTCTCGTGTGTCACTGTAGCTATAAATTGATATTTCGCACCGGGTGCGACAGAAAATCAGCGCCACGCTGTCCAAGCGAGGCATTTATGCTGAGTCGTAGCCTTTTCACTGCCGCAGCAAATCTTTTTTAACTTATTATACTGTATAGTGCTAACTTTGTAGCAGTGAATAAATATTTTCTTTCTTTCTTTTCTTTATCTTGGATTATTAATATGATGGAACCTACCTAAGCACCTAAGGCATTACACGCCGGAAACTGTCGCCGGTCTACGACAGACAAGACAAATGGCAGACTTTTAGCATGAACACGACAAGACTATTGTCTAATCTGTCCACGAAAACTGCATGTCCGCTACTGACATGTTATTATATCACCAAACATCTTCATCTATGAATTTTCATCTTGAACTCATCAACAATATCATCGTGACTTTCTTAGCGATTACAGACGTACCTACTCTATGTCGTCCCGAGCAATTGCCGTACAAAAGATCGCGAGTGGCACGCCTGATTAGATTTCATTTTCTTTATTCATGTTAAAAAACAGAAAACGGTAGTTTCGGCTATTTTTTATTTTATTTTATTTCAACCTTAATTGGAACGGCCGCAAGCCACTTACGCTATGTATTGAATTAATGCAACGCGTCAAATGTCATACACAGTTCGTTTTAATGTTAACTGTGACATTGATACGAATTTATTCCAATTGAGTTATCGTCCGCGCATATGGGCTTTCGGTCCCTTCAATCTGCCAGTTTCTACTGCAAACTACCTATACATATAACTATGATGAGTAAAAAATGTGGATATGGAAACAATGGTTGGAATATAAAAGAATATTAATATGAGGCACTTTTATTATTTTAAAATCTCTCTATTAAGTTTTTATGTCAATTATTTTATTCGAACTAAAATACTCGGAACTTGTTCAAGGAATTACGGTATATGACATATCTGACGACCCAATTAATACAGGAGTATGAATGGCTGCTTTCTGTGGCCAGGGTATTGGGTTCGAACCACGGTAGGGGCAAATGTTTGTATAATGAGCACGGACATTTGAATTGAATCATTTATGTTCATCATCATCATCATTTCAACCGTTAGACGTCCACTGCTGGATGTAGGTCTCCCCCAAGGATCGCCACGACGACCGGTCATATGCCGCTCACATCCATCATTTATGTTACTACTTATAAAATATGTATAGAGAATTCACAAAAAAATACAAAGTACATTTGTAGTCTATCAACAATCTAGGATCCGTAACACAAGTCTCGTTGCATAGCTCGGAACTAGATTGCGCTGTGTCATAACTCATAATGTCCGGAAACATTCATTTATTCTTTATTGTATTAAAGATAAACACTTTCGGCAAATTCCAATTAGTGCAATTTAGTGTCGCTGATATAGGTCTTGTTGGACCAAAAGCCGGATTACTTTTTTAAGTGACAGTAGTGTCATAGATACCACTCGTACAGGTAGAAGTCTATGGCAGTTAAGCCACCATAGCAACAGTAACCATGGTGTAACTGACATTGAGCATTGGCATAATAACATACACTAATATTTTTTAATATTTGTTTTAGATTCTTTATATTTGTTTATATAACTCGTACGTAAGTACTTTATAAAATCGTAACTTTATAAGTGATGGGTTGGTACAAACTACAATTGTAACCTTGGCATTTAAAAAAAAAATAGAGTTTAGGTACCATTCACTCAATTTAAAATACTAGTGAAGGGGATCCGGAATTTGACTGAAATTTATTTTAATTATGTGTTTGTATGCATAATTATAAAATAATATGTTAGTATTCTGCACCCCTTCTCTATATAAACTATAAGTGCGGGAAATTTCATACTCCTCCGCGCAATTCACAGGTCCATGCGCGCAATATTCTTAAAAAGTTTTTGCTTCAAGTTTTAATATATACAATCCGGGAGGTTTTCTGTCTCTCCCGTAAGGGTTATAAGGGGCTATAAGGGTTTCAAAACCATACAAAGTGATGTAGAAAGATACCTGTCAAGCCGGTAAATGCTTCTGAAATGATATAATACACCACCACACCACAACTGTTTTTGTTTTAATATGAATATTTTTTAAATTCTTTGTTTGCTCAAATACTGCTATAGAAAACATTCATAAATCATATAACATTCATAATACATTGTGGCGTAAATTATATTGAGCACTTTAGTCAAACAATATTCCAAGTCACTGAAGATAACCAATTAGTGAGACCATTCCACAGCTAGAAGCTTATTAGGTAAATTCTACCTATCCTAACCAAATACAGAAATTCTCACGTTTATAGTCAGACAAAACCAACTAACAAATCTTTGGAAAAATAAGACTTGTTACCTAATATATTAGATATATCCGTGGCTGGCGTGAATATGTTGACATGTCTAAAACTGCAATTTGTCAGGACGGCCATTTTAAAGTTTTGGCGTCTTCTGGTAAATCGGTTAATTAATTTTACAAATGTGTTTAAGTTGTTTTAAAGGTTATTTTGTGCCATCTTTTCAATGATGACAATAAATAAACGAAATTTTCCATAGATTGCAAAATAATAGACTTGTCAAGTCGTTCACCAACGAGTTATCAACTTATGCACCGAGTTGTCAACTTGTTCACCAACAGTTATCAACTTATTCACCTTCTGAGTGGGAAGTTATAGTAAGTAAACAATGTAATTTAATGACAACCACATTATTTTAATTGGATAGCAAACAGATGACAAACATAAAAAAAATATTTAATTTGCTGCTACTCACTCAAATCAAGTAATGTTGTTTTAACTGAAGAAATATTTAATTCAAACACCACGAAACTATCAGTTTAGTATTTTCGCAATAAAAAGAAATATAAAAAAATAGAAAATTGCTTTATTGGACCACAAACAACGTCATCAAACAGATACAAGTATGTTACTAACACAAATAACTACGTTGACTCCTCAACCTCGTCGCAGACCATTCGTATTTTATTAGACCTCAGAATCCTCTTCATCTGGGTTGTCTTCGTCCAAATCTGGATCAGTAGATGCAGAGACATCACCGACAGTTTTTATATTAATATAAAACTCTTTGAACGAATCGTCAATCAGCTCAATCATGTCCATCAAATCCTTTTTTTTCTCTGCACTGATTGGCAAAGCTTCCTTGGAGATTTGGCTCAACCTAAAGACATCTATGGTGGTTTTTCCTCTTTTCCGAAAGTTCACTGACTCGAAAGTGGGTTCGCGATCCAGGCTTTTCTTAAAAATGTATATTTCCTACGCTGTTTTTATTATATTGCAGCCATTTAATAGGTTGCCATAGAAATTTGTCCCCAGAATCGTCCAGTTTTTTGATAGTAAAGGGTCCTTTCTTGGCTTTTAGTTCAGCAAAATCCAAGAAATCATTTACCGTCATCACCACGACCTTAAATGGTTTCTGAACTTTGCAAGTCCTCACCAGCTGCACCCAATCATACAAATGATTTATTCTCATTTGTGTTCTCTTTTTTGTTTTCTCAATAATAGCGTGGTCAGAGTCTAGATATCACGTCACATAATCAGGTAGGTATTCCCTCTGTTACGATAATACACTAAGGTAGACCGTAAGGTTTGGTCGGTAGGTACTCACTTTTTCCTCCATTGCAAATCACAAACTATACACCCAACTTATGAATTGAAACACTGTAGTAATAAATCAATCAATAGATACACTCAAAAACAAACGAAATCAATTTGAAGCACTCACACTCGTTCGCGGTTCGCGCGCGCGTGGCTTCTGAACTCTAAACTGACGTTTGTTTACCAACACACGAGCGAGGGATTTGCCGCGATATTTGAAAAATTATTACTTCTTACGAAAGTTTTTTGATAACTCGATTATTTTTTAATACAACTTGGGTACATAAGTTGTCAACTAAACATATTAATTTAACGTTACAAGTTTTTTATAACGGACATGTAGTGATACCTATACTTATTACTTTTAGTGCTCAGAACTTCGTTGGCCGTAACTGGACATCTCAATATATCGCAATTTCAACAGAAATTCTTCGGTGGGCCATAACTTGATATCTCAATTTGTCACGATTTAATCAAAAAGACCTCAGCTGGCAATAGCTTGACACTTCAATTTGTCAATTTAAAATAAGTACTTAAACAAAACTTTTAAGTGTATTAATTGAGATATCAAATAACGAATATTATTTTGGGTGCTGAGTATAGGTTGATATAACAAAATATCAATGTTCGATCACAAAAACATGTGAATCGTTAATTTGACATGAGGTTTTGTTAAGTTAGACATGTCAAAATGCGAGATGTCAACATATTACCAAAGTCGATTGCTCCAAAAATTATGTATATCTATAACTGTCAATTTTTTTCATATAAATTCCTAATGCGTAGGATGTAATAAGCCAATAAAAAAAAAGTCATAGAAGTCGACATGTCAATGTGTTCACGCCAGCCACGGATATATGGTTTGTGTGTGAGGGGAATAGCACACACACTCAAATAAAATTCATTAGATTATTATTATCTACTGTAGATTAATAATGTATCGAAGATTCATGCTAATCCAATTGCGAAAATAACTGTAGTAAAAGACCACATAACCTAATCCGGTAATAATAACCTATTGAAATCAGTACAACTTATGCGCTCAGTCACCGTAATGACTTATACCACCAACTTGACTTTTTACCAGATGGTGAAACAATAATAGCCCGATACTGGAATATTTTTGTCTGATTCAATCTAACATTTCAATACGCTGAAATTTTAACATTCAATTTAATTGTTGATCAACGAATTTAGTAAAACGTCAATACTGTACAGTTCCAGACTTAAATGATACTTGTAATATTAGCATACGTATTTGATGCAGTAACATTATTAATCCGGACTAGAGTCTGTCATAAAAAAAAATATAAAACGATCCTAAAGGCCCGTTTACACGCTGCAAGTTTTGCCTGTTGTATACAATAAGGCATATTAAGGCAATAATTGATTTGCATCGTCTAAACAACATGTCACATTCTTGCTCTACTAGGCAAGTTTTGCATTTAAAACTGGTATTGGTTTAAACACCACGTACATTATTTTCTCATGCAATTTTTGTACAACCTCACTCAATACTTGAACAAAATATTTTCCGGCGCAAATATGTACAATACTTGAACAAAAGTATACTTGAAATGCAATTTTATAATGAATATCCGCCTGTAAGCAGTTGCTTACAATTCTTGAATATCAATTATTGCCTTGAAATTATGATGGTATCAATTATTGCTCTGGTATGTATGATCAACAAAATGGAATCATGACCCACCATAAGCTTATTTTCTTACAGGCATTCAAATACAATTAGGTCGACATTCACGTAAACATACGTGACCATGGTTCATTTCACAATATTATCAGTTGCAGCTTCCATCTTTGTTAAGAGCTTTTACACCCGAGTGCGGTATAAATCTGAATGCATACACCGCACGGCATATAAAATAAATACGACGCGTACTAAAATGAATGTGTTTTTATTCTACTTGATTTATTTTAATACTAGCTTTTGCCCGCAACTTCGACTGCGTAGAATTATATGTATCTGCTTATTTATTTATACCCTCTTTTAAAAAAATATCGATTCCACATACAAGCTTGCACCCCTTTTTTTGTCCTTTAACGAAAAGGATAGTTTGTTCCGGAAATCATCCCCGATTTCCGGAACAAACTATCCTATGTCCTTCCTCGGGATGCAAACTGTCTCCATACAAAATTTCATTTATATCGGTTCCGCGGTTTAAGCGTGAAGAGGTAACATACAGTCAGACAGACAGACAGACACCCTTTCGCATTTATCATAATATTAGGAAGGAAAGAAAGCAAGGATGTGTTAAACGTAAATATTTTCTCTGAATTTTGTTTGTAAAGTGCGTTAAGGCAATCATAACAACAACGCTTATTTTTTTTTTTATTTGTAGTATTATTTATTAACTTATAGTAACAGTTTACACTACACATACCAAGTTATAGGTAAAGGATATAATATAAAATATATAGATATATAATTGGAAATAATAAACGATAATGATATTATTATAGTGCTGACAAAATTAATACTTAACAATATTTAATATCGAGTGTAACCACCATTGATTGCAATACTAGCCAATAGTCTCGAACGTATTGATGACGACTGCAAAAATCACTTCCTCTCATAAAATCATAAATTTCGTTGCAATATTGCTCAATTGCTTGCTTTGTCCTCTCGTTCCTGTTATACCACATTTGGACCATCAGACCTCATACTTTTTCAATGAATTTTAAGTAGGGGATTTAGACGGCCAAGGTATTAGTGTAACTTTTAGATGCTGGCTAAACCGCTCGTTCGTTCGAGACATGTCTGGCCGTATGCACTCTACAGTTACCGTGAACATAATAAAAGCTTGGAACTTCTTCTCGCGGGTATACCGTTCGCACTGTCGGTAACATAGATTCTTCTAACAAATCCACATAATCCATAGCATTCGCATCAGAAAAAATCTGACCCAGCTCGCCTACACCTCCAGTTCTTATCTGTTGCTGCGCCTGCGTAATTTATAATAGCAACAAAACGCTGTACATGCTAATTACCTTATTAGCACTTTTTAATTTTTATGTAACTTCACTTGCTGTACTAATTTTGCCTAGTTAACACCTCATCTAGTAAATTCCTTGTCTTGAGTATTTCGGCAGTATCATTTCATCATATCCTCAAATCCTGTACATTATCCAACCCCACATGTTAGCTGAGATTCGGTAAGATAATTGATTCGGCACTAGTGATCTTTGGCGTATTGTGTATTATTTTAACGCCACAAGGTTATGCGACCGTGCAGAGAAGATCTAAAAGATTTTTAGTCTGAAAATATACCGTTAGTCCAAAGTTTAAATATTCACGTGAAAAATTTTTATCTTGCAAGTTTGTGTCTAGTAGAGTGAAAATGATTCCCTATCGTTTGTAGACAAACGTCGAGTAAATGAATATTCTGCCATACGATATACCTAAATATGAACGAATTATTATTTATTGACATAGACATTTTGAAAGAGTTCGGCACATGGTTTTGAAAAAACAAATTATTTTCTAACTCGATATAATTAATTTATCGAAAATATTATCTATTACAGTGACGACAAATGTTAAAATGGCATAAGCCTAGATACGCATTGACATATCTTGCTTAATATTTAAAACGTCCTAAGCGCGGCATGCACTGTAAAGGAGGGAAATCCTTGTGAGTTTGACGGTTGCAAACGATTTATCGTCAAAATAGGTTATGATTCAACTGTGTCGACTGTACAAGAAAATGGCACCGTGTACATCAGGCTTTATATCGATCCGCCATATTTTAGATTGAAGTGTACCTGTCTGGCATTCATCTGTATCAACTCAAATGTATTTGTTATTGAAAGCTTTAAGTTTAGTGAGTTTAATAATAACCGTTTGATTAGAATCCTTGCACTGATATAGGTACCGTTATCACAATAGCATTTTCATATGTCACGTTTCTTGGCTTCTTGGCTTTAAAGGAAAGGAAAAACTATGCATCAAACCTAAACCAACCAAATTATGTTCTTAAAGATACCTTGGATCAAAAAGGGTTCTTGTAGAACCCTTTTGACTAATCATAAATATACTCTCAAAGGTTTTTCTTAAACTTTGGTGTACACTTGATATAATTTTAAAAAAGATGTCCAAAAAAGCACTTAAATATTAATAAATTTTTTAAATAATTTTTTTAAAGACAGTCTTTGTTCTGTCATTAAAAACAATTAACGGAATTGGTCGAGCCATTCTCGAATTATGCGCTTAGCAACAATCATTTTTATTTATATAGATAATTTATTTATCTTAATGTCAAATTAGTTCGCACCTAAACGTAATATGTCGTGTCCTCCTTATATCTACTGCAATGGCGGATATCATGGTTATGAAATACTTTATGCACACAGAAGAGCAATTACTAAAAGAAAATTTATTTGAAATAATTAAAACATATGTAGTACAATAAATCGACAATGGACTTTATTAATTGTATTAACAGTAACAAGATGCAGAAGTTCAATAATTAATCTTATTATTTATTCCTCTTTGCACTTAAGAGTTCGGTATAAAAATACAAGCGAGTGTGACTTTCCTGCCTGACACAACTAGGCTATGGAACTTGAACAATCTTAATACACATATATTGGGTTTGTTTTAAATTTTTCAGCTTAGAACATAATAATACATGACTTCATTGGTTAGTTGGTTAATATGTTTATTTAAACTGAGATTAGTCGCATATTAGTACATAATACGCGTTCCTTTTGGTTCCAACTGATCAGATCCGAGTCAGTTAATATTTAAAAATGAAACAAAATATCAAGCGGCTGCAATAAACGAGTATGTATCGGAATTTAATTTACATAATTATGGGATTTCTGAAATTGAGTGCATTAGTAGGTTCGTAACCAACGCAACGTAATTTAATTATCACCGAATACGTGAATATGTATTAATTATCAGCCTATTGCCGTCCGCTGCTGAATGTAGGGAAATATTTATTGCTTAAAATTAAATTAAGTATTTCATAAACTTTTAACCTCACCTGTCATGTCATTGTTGGAATTGTTCTAAACATGCCAGCAAATCGCATCAAATTTAGTTAGTGTTTAAATGAAATTTTAAACAATATCTAAACTTGAGGCAATTTGCGTGCTTGTTCAATTTTCATGACAATACCTATATTAAAACGATGGAAAATTCTTGATGCTACTGCTGGTGAGGATACGAGGAACTTTAGCGGGGAGTAACGCAAGTTTTGGAAGGCTTCTGATAAAGAATAGGATTAAAATGGTAATGGACTTAAAACATTATAGGCATTAGTGTAATGATAATGATAATTGATTATTAAATAAAAAGTGCTGTACATTTGACAGTAGGTATCTTACAATTAAATATAAAAGAGTACTTATGATATGCCTGAACTAGGTTAAGCCTGTGTTTCAGGCTAAGAATAACACAAATATTTTCTTTACAATTAAAATTAACAAATATATACGCTTTTATTACTTAGCCCAATGTAGTAAGTACTACATAATAATAAACATACTTTGTAGAGCTTGTTTTTTAAAAGACTCCTGAATCATCTGCTTAATCTCGTTTAAGGTCAGGCCCGGCCAGGCCTCGTTCTTTGGATAGTGTTTTAAGAGCAGTGTCTGTGTGTACGGCTCTTTGCTTTAATGACTGGTTTCGAACAGCCATTTGTGCAACTCCATGTCCAACTTTACAGCACAGGTTGTTTATTTTTAGCTTCTGGTCGGAATTGATCTTTCCATCAGAAGCAATAAAACCGATCTCATTCAAACTCTGCTCTATAGACCCCATCCAATTTTGTATCTCTGGAGTAGAGATAACTTCGAGATTTTCGTCTTGATCCTGGTTCTTGGTCACATTTTGGGACCGTATTGGCGTCAGCGGAGGGGTGAGGCGCGTCTCCCCACTCTGATTAAAGGGCCTGCCTTCCATATTTTAATACCTACTCACTAATTGGTTATGTTCATTATTTAACACTAATCAATAATTGTATTTTGTATAACACGATAATGCAATTAAACTAGATCACTTATGCAATTGTGAATTTATTTAAATTATTTTTGCATCGATGGGCACGTCTGTAAGCGTTGAAAAGCGATTTGTGTGATAATAATTGAAGGAAGTATTTCATCATTATCATCATCATCGGCCTAAATTGGTCCACTGCTGGACGTAGGCCTCCCCTAGTGAACGCCACAGAGCTCAATCTTCGGAAAGAAAGTGTTTAATAGTGTCAATTCTCTGTAGAATTACGTAAATTCTAATCAAACCTACGAAGTCATCCTTAGCAGACGCGTATGGGACCACTAGACTAATAAGACAGTCTGTCAATACGTCAAGGTTATAATTAAGAATATCATATGGAAATTAATTGCTAGCACTTCATTTTACTAAGTTGCCTATTTACTTATATTAATAACGTTGCTATGTGTGTTATCACGTGTCCATAATCTTAAGCCTACGTATACTTGTAACTCATTCCGGCGTTTGACCGCAACACAGATAGTGCATAAACTACCATGGATGAAGAACAAGCCACCATAGAAAGCCAGTTCTTTTCATTTGCTAAGCTCTTCGAAAGCAAGACTAGGACTGGGGAGACCATTACTCTATACAATTCCGACTACTGGATGCGCCAAGCCAATATATTAGACGATAGAACAGTAACCATGACCGATACTGGCATACTATTCAACAAATACTGGTAATTAAGTTTTATTATTAGCAAAAAAAATGTAAAAAAACCTATCCGATCCAAAAACACTTCGAGGAATTTACTCGAAAATATAAAAGAACATTATCGTCAGTAATATATTTAGAAAGTTTATTGTAACTTATATTACATTACATGCAAAAATGAAACATAAAAAGAAAACGATAATTAATACAATATAAAATAATTTCCGTTATCTAATAGCGAGCAGGTTTTTTTTCATACACAATTATATAATTCTACCTCGAGCTGTCCATTTTTGTAGGACTCGTAATTTTGTATTTCTCACTAGTCTCACTACTATGTCGCTGTCCCCGGGCATTATAGCGGTAATCGCCGGTCACGCCGTTTTTAATGTTATTTGATTCTTGGCTTCTCTGAGTATCAGTCCATTACTCTTATTTTTCATAATTTTTTAATTAGTATTTCTTTAGAATAATTGACAATAACAGCTTTACTGCATGGATAATGCTCTTACGACTAAAAATGTATTATTGCATTACTCTATGAAACATAACACAAGTAACCGGTGAAAATCTTTACACTACATTTCTAAACAAAGAGTAGGTAACAGTAATAAATATTAACCGCGTTTTTAGAAATAAACGTATGATATCAATAAACTGTAACCATTTAATACGAGGTAATCACAAGAGTAATTTCCTGTAAGAAGGTGGTAATCGGCCGGTACATTCGAGATCTAAAGCGGAATTAAATACGTCGTATTATATTCTCACAGTCCTGAATGTCGGTCGGTGTGTTTATAAAGACATTAATAATGCAATTGAAACAATATCGTCTTAGATAATTTGTATTTAAAATGTTTATACCATTACAATGAGTTTTAAAAGGTTAAATTGGTAAAAAACAACTTTCATTTTACATTTTAAACGCCTGTTTTGGATCACTGCACGCTGCACTACAAACAAGTTAGCTTGCCCGGGGCCCGCGATTTAATTACGGGCTTTTAAAACGAGTTTGCAAAATACAAGTGGGCACGTTAATGTTTATCGTGAATCCACTTTGTATATCAATACTGAGAACTATTCATTTCAGTCTCGTTTGAATAACCAATAAATAATATTTTCAGGTAGTTGAAATTTAACTAGTATAGTTTATTTATTTAACCTGCATATTTTATATAATAAAATATCCAGTAGGTACCCGTATTTACGTAGTTATGAATTTCCTGTTTCTGCCAGTTTTTCCATTTTATTATTCTAGTCAATTAAAACTTAAGGTACCTAACAAATAATTAAAGCTGGTAACTTTTTTGTATCACTTATTATTTTCAGTAAAACAGAAATAAACTTGGATGAGTGGTTAATAATGCTATCGGAGCTGTGTGTATTGAAAAATTTGAATGAAGAGAGGATAAAAGAAATATTGACAAACTGCGGCCTCCCGGGGGAGTCGCCGGTGGAGATACCTCAGTATCGCAAATTCTTCGGAAGTTATAAATCTAAGTCCGCTCTTGGGGGACAATCTAGTGTTGCCGTCGGTCTATCAAGCAAAAAATAGTCATAACATACTAATCATTACACACGTACTATGTACCAGGCAACAATGCGTTGTTGCGCGGTACACACTATGCGTTTATTTCTTTTCATTTCACTGCTCTTACGGATAAGAGATCTCAATGATTATTACCAATTTAGACCTTGGCGTGGGCTTGGCTTCCTCCAGAATGACTAGCACCCTCTTTAGACTATACCTCTTTTTTTTTAAGTGCTGAAAAATCCTTTACGGACCTTCCCTTCGCCTGGGGAGGCGACAGGGTGTGTCGGACTCCGCATGAGCGTTTACCGACTAAAAAACCGCACCCGTCAACGCCACCAACCCAATTGCCGGGGCCATGGGATTCGCAAAAGCATGCACCACAACCCCGGTAGACTATACCCCTAAGGGACACCACCATTGTTAGCAATTGATACACACTTTAGAATACTTTAGTTTTAGTAGTTAGTAGATTAATGAACTGGTCTTCAGGTTGTCGCAACCATGTATGGAACAAACCAACATAAGTACATGGAATACAACATTTTACTTTTAATGTTAATTTACGTTTATTATTGTAATTTACTTTAATTTTGTTATATAAATGGATACTCTACATAAGTTTGAATAATTTTAGTTTAATATGCTTTATGAATATTAACTTAATTTGTAAAATATTATAAACATCCTTCATCATCATCATCATATCAACCGTTAGACGTCCACTGCTGGACATATGTCTACCCTAAGGATCGCCACCACGACCGGTCCTGCGCCGCCCGCACACAGCGGATTCCAGCGACCTTAACCAGGTCGTCGGTCCACCTTGCCGGGAGGACAGACACAGCGTGAGTGGGCCACCCACGCTGCGTGTTCCAGTACGTGGTCGCTACTCGAAAACCTTCAAGCCCCATCGGCCATCCGTTCTTCGAGCGATGTGCTCTGCCCATTGCCACTTGAGTTTGGCGAACATCCTTCGTAATTATTATATATTATTGAATTTTAATTATTTTATTTTTAAACAAATTTAATGTTAGTTTACATTGATTGCTAGTACCTACTTACCTAGATTATAAAATTTTATAAATTATCAAAAAAACAATTATTTTTATTAACTAAGTCCCCAGTCATATGATCATCATCATATCAACCGTTAGACGTCTACTGCTGGACACAGGTCTACCCCAAGGATCGCCACGGCGACCGGTCATGTAACGCCCGCATCCAGCAGATTCGGGTGATCATTACCGAGCTGTATCTTCCAGTACGTTTTCGTCGCCACTCGAAAATCTTTGAGCCCCAAAGACCACCCGTTCTTTGAGCGATGTAACTGCCACTTGAGTTTGGCAATTCTTCGAGCTATATCAGTGACCCGGATTCCATGGATTTCCTCATTTTACTTTTTACAGTTCTGGTCAGATTTAGGAGAAGCTGATTTTAACCCGACGTTTCGGATCCTATACAGCATCCATGGTCACGGGCAGACTGGCTAAGTATTATATGGCTAAGTGACGACCATTAGCTCTGTTTATAGAGTATTAGCTTCTATCCGCTCCAATCAGAAACTCTTAAATTTCTTTGTCGAAAATATGCACTTATATATCAGTCCATTGCCGTCCAATATGCACTTGGTTGTACTAAAATAGCGCATGCCAATTCAAATTCAAATTCAAATTCAAAATAATTTATTTCAAATAGACCAGTATAACAGGTGCTTTTGAATTGTCAAACTAGTTGCACGGTTCCAAAAAGTAGGTCTATGGAGAAGAACCGGCAAGAAACTCCATAGATACTCTTTTAAATAAATAAAAATTACAATATAGGAAGTCAATACCTTTACAATTTTAATTTGCAATATCAATATGAGAATAATGCAGTTTGATGTGAAATGTATGAACTATTCACCCAAGACAAAATAAAACGAAATCAGAATGCCACCGCATGTATGAGTCGACCAGCCACCACCGACAGCACCCGTTCACGAGTCAATATGACACAGGTTCACTATTACAGGCATCAGTATAGCTATACAGGGTGTCCGGTAATGAATTGATAACCTTGAAATGGGTCTTGGTAAAGCTAATGACCATTCAGAAAAAAAAATACAAAAAAAAACTAGTGGTACCAAAGATACGACTATTTAAAAAATATCGACGGTTTTTGTTACCTTATTTTACATTATTGTGCACCATGATCACAAATTAATGAATTCCATCGGTTTTTTCTTGTTATAGTAATTTACGGTAACCAAGCTGATTGCTAAGCAATAAATAGTTTGCTGCGACTGCTATTACACAGGTTTAAAAAAAACTATTTTTTTGTCGATTATTTTGCTCTCCTGAGCAGTCGCGTCGATCGCTTTTTTTCAATGACCAAAGCTATTTAGAATTTCTCGAAAATGATCTAACAAATTTATTGCAACCGGTATCCGAGGAGAAGAGAGAATCACATTGGTAACAAAATGACTGCTGTCCTGCAAATACTATACGCGACTGCTTAGGAGAGTATTTATTCGTAGAGGTAGGGCCTGCATCAGAGTGGGTGGCAGACAATTTCAAGATTTATTATAATTTAGATCTAGATTTGTTTTTTATTATTAGATTGGGTACATTTAATATAAATATTCCTGGACATTTCTGGACATTATGACACACTTCACTTTACGCAAAAGTCCCACTGATCTTGCATTGACGTGCGTTGGGTTGTGGAGCTCCCTCAATAATGGTTGAGCTACACGATGCCTGATGTATGCGTGCTGTCAGTATGGACAGGTCAACTCAAAGCTGTACTGGTGCTTTCTTCGAAAGGCCATCTCAGACTGACCTACATCGTCAGGCTCAAATATAGTAAACAAAAATGTTTGGACTTCAAAAGAGACCATGATTCTCTGAGTTTGTTTCAGCATTTCTTCTCAGAGGTCGTCAGTTAGGAAATGCCCACGCCATCTAGTTCCTGAAATATATCTTATACATGACTTGTAAAAGTGTCTTTAAAAGATCTATTTACAGAAATAAAAATATCATTTCATTTCACAGCGCCATCTAGTTCCGAGTTAAGCAACGAGGCTTGTGTTACGGATACGAGTTGGTTTGATATACTACAAAATATATATTTTTTTTGGAAATACATATACATATTATACATAGATACATCCTTGACTCGGATACAAATGTTTATGCTCATCACACAAACATTTGTCCCTACCGGGGAATCAAACCCATAGCCGGCAGCGTTAACTACCGCCTGAGCTAAACGGGTCGTCAAATAGTGTATATCATTGTGACTCACGATCGGCGCGCGGCGCAACGAGTGCAGACGAACATCACGGTTGTGCGTGTGGCATAAGAGCGGTAACGACGCTAGACCGGCATTTGTCTCGCCAGCCTAATCTTGGCATTACTGACGCGTTTACTAAGCGCGTTTATGCAACAAATGTGATTATTTTTCTATCACAAAACTTATATTACTATGGAAGATAAAATATGTAATCTGTGTAATTGAAATACTAATCCAGATCAATTAAATAACTACTTCATCATCGTGTCGATGGAACATCAATGACGTCAAATTTAATAGCCATATTTACTTAATAAATAATGCCATTAAATCTGACGAGCCCAGAATGATGTCGCATTTACGGCATTTATTTTTATTAAATACTTTGGACACACAAATGTTCTCTCTTGATTCTACTGATAACATGACCGTTCGAAAAAAATACAAAGCCAACAGATTCAATAGTTTTCGGTATTGACTACCGAAAATCAATTCAATCTAATGATAATGAAAAGTTACAGGAGTTGGAAACATTAGTAGAAATCCTGCAAGAAATAAGTTCACTTAAGAAAACTATTTGTAACCTTAAAGTTATATGTAACGTAACACCAAAACGAACCCCATCAATTACTATGAGGAAAAGTGTCGAAAAATGCAAGGTGAACTTGTGATAAAGAAATTCTCACTCTCACTCTCCCCTGTACGAGAAAAATACAATCGAAAACAGCCCTACCCAGCGCAAAAATAATTTACGTGATTCCCAAACGACGCCTAAAACATTCCCTATCATCAAATAACATTGAAACATTAAAACTGGATGCGAAGCACACTCTTCCTGAAACAAATATGTGCACAGTACACATGGACCAAGAAATCAACAAAATTCAAGAACACAGCACTCAACGTAGTAAAATAGTGATTCTTGGAGGTACCTAGTGTAGGGGCTTAGCATCGAAGCATGTAAGGTCCAGATTAAATACCAGGTATGATAAATATGATATAATCGGGCTAACTTATCCAGGAGCACCAACAGATACACTTTGTGACACCGGTCACGGTCTTCAACTGAACCAACATGACAAGTTAGTGTTGTGCGTAGGGGAAGAAGACTCGGGCCCGCAAAAAGTATCTTACGAGCTATACAGCTTCAGACAACACAAAATTCTTAGGTTTCCATAGTTAGTACACTAACGTGGGACCAGCATAGTAGAAAGTAATCTGTAAAAGGGTAAATAGTTTTGCATTTGCCGTATTTAAATTGTCCAAGTTTACGAATCGTGAAGCCAAACAAATGGCGTATTATAGCCAATATTAAGATATGGCCTGATCTTTTGGGGTATCAGCACAAATAAATCACGTTTTTATAGCCCAACAAAAAAAACCATACGTGCCGATTTGTAATTTACATCCTAAGTTATACAAAATTCTGGAAATAATTTCAAACCTCTCGGAAAATAAATTTAAATCTAGACGATGGTCTGTTCTATGTAATAAAGCATATTACAAATTAGAAGATTATCTTGTAGATAAAATAGTTTGGCAAAATGTTGGTTTCCAGCTCCACAGGTTTACTAGCTTCATGATTTTATTTCCCCCATTTATTGGTTTGACTTCTTTCTTGTTTTACATAAAGATATTTATACACTTTTACAATTTGACATGTTTAGTTATACAGTACAGATTGACATGCTAATTAATTTCATTTATAATTGCGTCAATAGTTAATAAACTAAATTTATTATATAATAAATTAAATTTATTAGTTATTTAGTAACTATTGACGCAATAGTTACTGAGTTAGTAAAGTAGCTTGTAAAATATGAGACTGATGTTGGTTTTGATGTTGCTTTTTAAAATGTGAAAACGCCTACCGATTGCCGGGCAGTCTGGGCTTGTCATGCTCACTAAAATTTCCTGCTGATAGTGGCGTTGTGTGTCGGGTCTTTTTATTCCCTACAACATGGTTGAGTAGAGAGACGCATATTATACACACGTCATGCTCGTGAACGGGTACTGTCAGTTGGGGCTGGTCGGCTCATACATGTTATGGTAACCTAAATTGGTTTTAGTTATTTCCTTTCTGCATAATTCTTACGTTTCACATCAAACTGCATCATTCTCATATTGATATTACAATAATTTTGTAATTTTGTATTTAATTTAAAAAGAGTATCTATGGAGTTTCTTGCCGGTTTGAGTTTGTGTGGCTAGCCGATCTCAACATGGTTGGAAAAGGTTTGGAAGCATAAGTTTGAACTTATGCTTTAGTTGACTAAAGCGAAAATATCCACATAGTCAGTAATAATTAATAAACAATTTAATTCAGATCCACTTTTTGACTAAATTGCTGTTGTGTTTAAAATCTTTAAGTGAACTTTAGTTTCATGTGATAAATCTTTCCGCTCTGGCAGCTTTTTTTTGAATGGTGGTAAAGGTCATTTTTAGATACATAAATATGTCAGTACATGCATACTCATTTTATGCAATAAATAACATGATTTTCCTCAGATACTATTTACTGCAACGCTACTTATGACGGTTACCTCTGCTGGCCACCAACGGCTGCTGGTGACACCTCGTACCAACATTGTCCCGATATTCGGCTAAGCGATGCGACAAGTAAGCACACAGCTAGCTGCATTAAGCATGATTTGACAGCTGTCATTAACAAATTATATCGGTGGTATAAACCTACATCGAAAACGATAACTATGGAGAAATATAATATTATAACAGATAGATAAATACGTCCATTCGAACTTAGTCGTTGATCTTAGTGATATAAAAACTGCATTCATTTAAATGACTAGGAATACAAACGAACACGGTCATTTGGAAAAAAAAAGATTTGATATTGATTATGTAACGAATAAACGAATCAATTTTGTTAAGCCCTCGGATTTTAACTCGTGTATACAAAATAAATATGTATATTTTGTTTTATTGAAAACTGGAAAATGGAAACATGCATTCATAAAAGTATGTGTTAGTTTATTTTATTTCCAGGTATTGATTAAATATTGATTCCAGTTACTAGTAAAGCTTCCCAAACGCTCCCCAGGCAAATTGGATTCGATGGTTTACCTCTCTCTCTAGGTTGGACTTACCTAACCGGACATTTGACCATTTGGCTTATTTTTATAAATCTATGAATGCAGTTTTTATTAACTCAAATATTAACGACATTATTCCATAGAGTATAAATATTAATCATCACTTATAGTTTCTGATATTTCCATACTGACCGTTTTCAATGTTCCATTCTGTACATACGCTACGCCGCGCCATTTGAGGACTGACCATTTCCATCTGCGGTGCCCATAACAATATTCTCTTACTACAGACTAGTGATAGTAGCTATCATCATATTAAACACGCTTTTAACACGTTATTAGCTCGCATCATTTAAGGTACCTGCATAAAAATGCTTAATGCAAGAAATCAGCATTATAACTCAATTTTTTAACATATTCGAGACGCTATTTGACATAACAATAATATTGAAAAATTAATTAAAATAATTTCACTGTAAATTTGGAATAAAAATAGTTTTCATAATAGATACCTACTTTTTATGTTACGTTTATTACCAGCTTCATTTTTTATCAAAATTCATAGGCCTTAACATATCACAATCATATCTGTTTTTCTTTTCTAATAGTGAATTAATTAAGATTTTCGTTTTGTGAAACCTGCAACCTATATTTAAGTTTAAGGGGATAACTATCATAATTGTAGAGTGGTTCTACTCTTCTTAAAAGCGCTAATGCTCTGATGATGATACGCTGTTCAGTTCAGTTTAGAAATTAAAAAAAATTACATACCGCTTTGAAAGGTTCTGATATAAACTCCGTACCTCTGTCAGTAGCGATTTCCCGAGGCATCCCATGAACGAAATGAAGTTGTTGTCGAACACACGAGTGACTTGAGATGACGTTCTACCCACGAGTGGAAAGGCACATACATATTTTGTCAGTTCGCACTGAAGTGTAATTATTTTAATCTCTATCAAGTGTACTGTGTCCAAAAATATTTTTTCAAACGAAGATTGTGCCCTTGTGGTTATAACCATGTGTTCTTTTACCATAACAGTATACTTTTGTTTTTGACAAGTTCAAAACAATCCATGTTATGTATCCTTTTCGAGACCCGGTCAAAAAGAATTGCCCACTTGTTGGTAACAAGTGAAGTCATTGTTATTTTCTGATTGACTTTCTCGCAGTTTTGCATCTGTCAAAATAAGCAGTATGTTGTTGCTGTTCCTGATTTAACACGTTCGGTGCGGTATCGGGTTGATTATATCCGATGCCCAACTTTCCTCCGGTGCGGCGTAAATAGAGTAAGATCCCAGGGCCGCCAGACGTCACGTATTTTCTGACGAACCAAATGTGGGTTATTGAGTAGTGCTAGTATGTACTAAGAACGCATGCCTACTAGCTAACTTGCCTAGTGGGCCAATTTTCAGGTATCAGGTAATCAAGGTACATACAAATATTACTTACCTCACGTAAATTCTCCAAGCTGATTTTTACGTATATTGTAGGCAATATCCTTAAAAATAAGTCGCCAATACTCCCAGACACTTTCCGTCGGCCGTATTGCTTTGCAGACGCTTTAAAGCTCCCGAAGGAATTAATTAACTTCGCGTAAATTATGATGTTCCATTGTTTATATCTCCACCAGACAACTATTTCGAAACCTTTTACGAGAACACAGAGCGATCCAAGGGGCCAATCATCCCCTAGACTTCCGCATATTCGCAATCTGGCTCACTCTCATGCGCGTTGATAATACCCTCACGCTCCTACCCACAGTGGCATTAAAATTGAATTAAGGGGGATGATTGGCTCCTATGATCGGTCTGTCATCTGTCACAACTATTTTGAAACCTTTTACTAGAATGGAACATCATAATTTACGTGAAGTTGATTAATTCCTTCGGGAGCTTTAAAGCGTCTGCAAAGCAATACGGCCGACGGAAAGTGTCTGGCAGTATTGGCAACTTATTTTTAAGGATATTGCCTACAATATACGTAAAAATCAGCTTGGAGAATTTACGTGAGGTAAGTAATATTTGTGTATACCTTGATTACCTGATACCTGAAAATTGGCCCACTAGGCAAGATAGCTGGTAGGCATGCGTTCTTAGTACATACTAGCACTACTCAATAATCCACATTTGGTTCGTCAGAAAATACGTGACGTCTGGCGGCCCTGGGATCTTGGACTAAAAAATTACTGTGCTAACCGCTAGTGCGGGACAGATATATTTGGCCTCCTTATGAATATGAATGAGACAGTTAGTGTTTTGGGATTGTCTCGTTAAAAAAATAATATAGGTAAGAAAAAATTGCATCGGGTTCTTACGACCCGACGCCGACTGAAGCAAAATGTTAAACGTCTAGTGCGTTTATCGGTTCTAAACGACCCGATACCCGATAACCCGATAGCCGCACTAGATTACATGCTAGTTGAGCTAGTGAGGTCTTTGTGTTTAGATGAGTTTTTTATGCTATTGGGAAGAGAAAATGAATGAAACATGAAGCGATCCAGGAAAATTTTGTTTATGTCATGTGAAGGTGAAAAGCCAACGAAAAATAAATTGAATTCCGGAAATGAATTCAACATTAACTTTACCAACATCTGCAGCAGAAACAGTTCATAACTTAATCATGGGTAACAAAAAACTAAATTGTTCAGGATGTCACAATAAATTAAGCCAAACACTAAGTAAGAAAGTAGGCGGTAATAAAGTTAAAAACGATAAAATCTTGCGTAATTCATGTAACAAAACATTATAACGAGAATGCTATATATAATGAAAATCACACGTCTAATATTAGGGTATAATTAATTTTTATATTTAATCAACAGATCTCAAAAATATAATTATAGGTAAATTGTATCGCTATCGATGTTTTTTTTATCATCCTCAACACTAAAAATGTATCGACACTTTTACTAACCAGTGCGGATAACGGGTCGTAAGGATCCGACAGGTAAACCCTTTATTTACAAATAAACCATTCATTGCATATACCTACGATTTTAGCCTTTTATTGAGTGTTTATTTGTCAACATATTGCTTTATAGGAATATGCTTTAATCATGATACATATAAAGATACGTCCTTCTAAACAGATGGAAGTCGAACGGGTTTTTTCGACCCAACAACGCACCAGGAACAAATCATGCTTCGGATATAATAGACCCCATACCGCACCAATTGAAAGTCATCAAATTTGACTAACGCAGTGAACGTGTTAAATGAAATCTACCTCTTGATAGGATTTCTGATGTGGCATAAAATCATCATCGAGTTCTGTCTTACGCAAGACAGAACTCGATGATGAAGATCAGTTTATAGTTGCATATTTAAAGATTACTTCCACATTTATCATATCGTTATTCGAGAGTTGGGAGACTGGAATAAGATTAAATATTTCGTAAAGGTCTCTTTCTATCAAGGGTATGATTATTTCGATAAGCAAGTACTTATAACAGTACTTAGTTCTCACCTTTATCAGATTATAGAGATCCTTGAGATTTCAATAGTTAACAGGGATTGCTAGATCTTTAGGTATTTGTGCAAATATTGAATTAAGTTCGGATCTCAGCTGGATTGGAGATATCAAATGAAGTCCAATTTTCCATTATAGATATTTGTCACAGTATCTAAAATAGAGTCTCGTATTCTCATAAGGCTATATAATAAATTATCTGCTGTTAGGGCAGAGGTTAAAAAATCAGTAATTAGACTCATGTTTTAGAAACGTCGTTTAATGTCTTGATAAGATTCTTTGAGAGTATTAATTTGTTGATTTATCATCATTTGTGGTGCTTGCTTATGGTGATTTCTATCCTTTTCATGAGATTAAATTCAGCTTCCACGACAGAGGTTTGATTTTTCCAGAGACTGTACAGATGTACAGGTCATTTTCTTTTAGTAGGTCAATGTCCTTTTCATACTTCTCGGCAAACCGTTGATCTTATACACCAAACGAACTGTTTGCTACATAGCCTACTCCGTCAATCAGTCCGTGACGTCAGCGCCGTCGCTTCATTCCGGTTACAAACGATTCATTCATCATAATAATATTATCGTAATGTAATTTCTTCGATCTCGTGCCCGACTTGTAAAATAACACCGTCGCAAGGTGTTTGTTCCTTTATCGTAGAGCATAATGTTACAAGATATTTAATTTACTTTTCAAATGCCGCCTTTCCTTCTTTATAGGGGCTCTATATATGCGTCATAATAAACAATTAAGCGCCAATCGTCTCGAATAAGATGCATGTTTGAGATTTTATCGAAATAAATAGGTACTGTTGTTGTTTAGTGGGGTAAAGTTATAGGATGCTTGGGATATGTTTATTAAGGATAAAAAATAACGTCATGGCTAGTACAATAGCCGCGAATGAGACACTTTACGGGTTTTTTCTGCTTCGTATCTTTGTCTTCAACTTTCATATCCTCTGGAGAGTGATCGATTCCATTAGTAGGTAATAGTGATAATTTAACTACCGCCCGTTTCATGAAACCGTTTTTGGTTTTAAGAGTGACGACCCTAACAAGTCCGTCAGTTCCAGGATGAAGCCAAATATTTCGGAACATTTTTTCTATGTCTGCCGTGAATGCAAATCTAAATTGCTTCCATTTTAGGATAAGACTTAGAAGGTCCTGTTGCAGATTAGGCCCTCTGCACATAAGAGCGTTGAGGCTGTGGCCAGTTGAGGTTTTTGCTGAGGCATTAAAGACAACCCGTAGTTTTGTAGTCGATGACTCAGCTTGTTGCACATAGTGGTGCAATAGGTAGCAGCCTAAGTTTACGTCGTCATTTGATACAACGGGTGTCATATGTCCGAGCCCTAAGTACTCAGATATAAACAAATTATAGTCGCATGCCAAGTCGGGTTGCTTAATTGATTTCTTTTCCATTTGAAAGAATTGAGCGATAGATTTTGATTTTGATTGACCCAATTTTTCTTCAAAATTTTCTATAAAGGGTATTTTTACGACATAACTGCCATCTTTTCGTCGTGAGGTTGACGATTTATAAAACTCGATGCATTTTTGGTCTTCCTCGAAATTGATAGGGGTTCTTGAATATCCTCCATTTCCCAAAACCGTTAAGATATCAGTAAGGATCACATTGCATTGGAATGTCTTGCAGTTACCACTTAAGATCAAGCCTATTTGGGTCTGTTGAGCTATTGGTAACATTCCCTCCGATCGGCAAATACCATCTAAAAGGATTATTGAATAGATATCGGCACCAAATAAGATATCAACCGGTCTACTCTTGTAAAATTCGGGGTCTGCTAAGGTTATTTGATCAAGAGTAGGTTAATTGGGTTTAATAAAGGTATGACTAGGCAAATTGTTAACCAATCTGCGCATTATAAATACATCGGTTTGAAATGTGAAGTCATTTATTAATGACAGACACTTAATAAAGATCATGCCTTTGAAACTGTTTTCATTATTACCGATTCCTGAGATATAACCATTTTTGTCTAGGCAGCTTTAACAACTGAGCGGCCTTTTCGGTTATAATTGAGGTCTGCGACCCTTGATCCAGAAGAACTCTCATGGTTTGGTAAGATCCGTCTGCCGCGTGTACATTTAATAGTGCCGTCGCAAGAAGTATTTCAGATGAGTGGGTCATTTTGGGTAGACACGAAGGAGTTCATATGCGGCCGCGTTGGAAACCGATCGTGGTACGTCCGGTATCACATTTCTTGACGTAAATGTTTCATGAAGAATTGTATTGTGGACTTTATTGCACTCTTTACATTTTAACTCGGAAAAGCATTTTTTACCTTCATGATAATGTAAGCAAGGTTCAAATTTGCAACTGTGTTTCTTCGAGCATAAGGTTGCATTTTCAATAACTTTGGGCACACGTGTATGCGATGATCGTTTGCGTTACAAATAGGACATGTCTTACGTCTTTCGATGCCCTGGTAATTGAACTTTGCTGTTTGCGAAACAACTTGGTTTGTAGAGTAGATATGGTTTGAATTGTTGCAATTTTGTTTGAATTTTGAACTAAAGCCCTTTGAAGATGATGGTTGGTAATTATATAGCCTTTGGATGACGAGGATGCTTGTTGATAGTGGGATTGAGGAGATTGTTTCTGAACGAAGTTTTCGAGTTCTTTAGGGAAGTTTCTAAGGACACACACTTATTTTCCAAAAAATAGAGGAATTCTTCCAACACGGGTAATTCCTTTGGAGATTTCAACGAATCAATATAATCATGTGTGTGTGGTTTCCGAGTCCAATTTCTCAGCTAAAATAAACACAAGGAAGGGATCCCAGGTAGAAACATCAATACCTACATTTTTTATAGCGTTTATGCTCTTTTATTGTTTATGCTGTTATTGACAGATTTTTGTTTGATTGCAGGGATATTTAGGATATTTTTGAGATGAGATAAAAAGATGCGACGCTTATTGTCATAGCGATGATTAAGGATATTCCAGCATACAGGATAATTACTAGAACTAATCTGCAGATGTTGGATCAAATTTTTCAGGCTCACCCTTGATCTTACTTTTCAGGAACTGCATTTTTTGGGCATTTGAAAGAGATGGGTTGTTGTGTACAGTCTCTCTAAATAGATCCTTGAATGAAACCCACTGGGTGTAGCTACCCTCAAAGGTAGCTATTTCCAGTTCTGGGGTAGATTTTTCAATATGTGCCACAGACCACATTTTCTTGTTGATGTCCCTTTTGAGTCCTTTATAATATTTCTCATAATTAGTAAATTGCTCTTCGTACTGACTGATAGAGCCGTTGAGCTCGTTGTCGAGCTCCCAATGTAATGTATCAATTGCTGTCCAGCGAGTTTTCAAAGTTTTCAATAATTAATTTGTCTTTCTTGAAAAAGCTCTGAAGTTGGTTGCTTGTTTCCTTAGGAGATCTTCCGTCTTGCTCGCGTTAGAGCAATCATTGATGGGAGGGTTTTGAGAGGGCTGACTCGATGATTGAGGTGTTGAAGGTGGTTGAAATGAGGGAGGTTTGAGTACGGGGGTCTGTGGTCTACTTGTGGAAGGCTTGTAATACTGTGGCTAATGGCTGCTTTATAATCACTATATGTTCGCTTCATTTGATCATATTGATTCGAAGTAAAATAAACATGAGATTGATCACCAAAAGATAATAAATTCATATGGTTATTATGAAATCCAGTAAAATATTGCTCCAAGGTCTCTAGCCGTCGACGTAGGTAGTCAGGGGTCTGCCGCTCTGCTCCATCTTTCTTAAAGTTGGAGTATAATTTGTCCATCGCTTTAATAATTTGCTGTTGAGTAGCTAAAATGTCGTCCATTGGAGCCAAGGTAAATATAAAAACAGAAAGATCTTACCTGAATAGGATTCTTCGGTCGAAGATTTTGTGACAGCGGTGACCTTGTAACACCTTACTGTTCAAAACAAACCGGAAACTGGTTGGTGGAAACCGGAGATGTGATGAGGTGGCACCCTTCCGAGCACCGAGATCACACAGGATCACAAGATGTAATAAAACGTCCACTTTACTCGCAAAAGTTGCTAATTTCATTTAGCGAAACCACTACAACGCACACGTAGCACAAATTACTACACACGAGTTTTGGTCCCGCAATCCGGCTCGAAGGACCAATGTTCGGGGTTGGGGTGAGGTAGAGGAAAACTCGGATAAAAGTTAATTTAAAAATTAATATATTTCAAAGATATAATGGAATGATTACGATTAAAATAATGAGGTGAATAGGAGACATGCGCGCGGTATGACGTCGAACAATGAACTCAACTTTTTCTATGTAATTATTATTATTTTAGCTCGAACTGTCCCAAAATTGAGCAAAGGCCTCCCCCCTCTTCTTCCATGCCAGTCGGTTGCACGCGACTGGCAATTAGCAATAAAAAAAAATATTGAACATACAGCGCGGTATCGCAATTATAGTGACCTAAGCACAACGTGCTGTACGGCGGTTGACCCCGTACAATATTCAGAAGGTTTTAAAGTCCTATTAGCGTTACAACGTAGGTTATGGATTATAATAAACAGCTTTTCATTTTTAATTAGCTTTATAAGAGATTTATTTTATTATTTAGGCTGTATAAAAAGTGTCTTTTTACGCCATAAGAATAAGTTTTATAATAGAGTTTGTATATTCAATTGTACAGACATAGTTCAAGTGATATCATAAGAACACTAAAAGCTGTAGTGTAGTGAGTTAGTTTGAGTTAGAGTTATCACATACAAAATAAAGCCTTTATACAGTTTTTACTATAAAACTAGCTTAAAGTATCACAAAAATACTCATAGTTTTATAGTAGAGTTTTCATATTATATTGTTATACCCTAAGCTTACGCGGATCCCTTAATACAGATTTTATACAGCTCAAGCTGTACGTGTACAATAACTCAAATATCCCTCTTATAAAGATAAAAACAACTGTTGACACTCTTGTAAGTATTTAAAGTACTGTAAGTTCTACATGAGCTGATTAATTTATGTTATAAATGCTTGTGTGCTACGTGGGTAGTTACTTTTAAGCTACAAATAATTGAAAGTAATTTTTAATATACCACTCACTTAAACAGTTGCCGCGCAGAGCAAAGTCTATACTAATCGCTAGCATGATTCAAGCCCTGTTTAGTGGCAGGGTCATCATTTAAGGCCAGGTGTCAGATTGAATGTAACATCACAAAACATAGTACAATACTGCTTTTAATTGTGTTATTACACGAGCTATATATTAGTTTCACACATAGAAATAATAGATATTTACATACTACATCCCAGGTTAACGTAATCAAGCTCGATCTCCTGAGGTGAGATATTTACTCAGTACCTTTGCATGTCTTGTTAGAGCGTGCATTGTGCTAGAATTAATAGTCTTTTAAAACTTATATAAATAAATAATAAAAAAATTATAAACATAATAGGATTTTTAGATTTGGTATCGAGTTCCTTATTTTTACTTTTTCTGCATTTCTCAATTACCTACTTATGTATATTAAAATTTTATTTCTAGTTATAATATTTTATCAAGCATTATATTTTTTTAATTATTGCAACCTTGTTATATTTACTTAACTAGTTTTTATGTCTAATATTATTTATCGTTCAACCCATTATTATACTAATTATTATTATTATTTACTTTCCTTGTTAATTTAGAGCTCGCGTTTAGGCGATGTGGTGCGGATGGGTCGTGGATCGGTCGCCATATTAATGACACGACCCCAATTGGTTGGACCAACTATACACCGTGTTTCCCAGCGCTCGTTCAAAATCTATTTTATAAAGTATATGATGAAAAAGGCAATGCTCAGGTGAGTTGGAATCTGTGTCGAGAAAGTCTTGCATTTGAGTGTCCTAACTCAAATAGATAGACTTGACATTGTAGTGGTAAAAACGCCTTAGACTTTAGTTACATCAATAATAATTATAATAAAATAATATTTAAGATATTAATAGTAATAAACATAGGGTAGACGCACCAGTAATGGACTAAATATAAAAGAAATCTTGTAGTATAAGCACATGAACCAGTTTTTTATAAGGTAAACACTGGGACACAGACTTTAGACATCGAGCTGTCTAAGTTTAACGTTTTTTCAATTGGGTCTGTTGTATAGAAAAAATGGCGTGAGTTCAAAGTGTTTCTGTAATTTCAAATTGAAAATATTTGCTTTTCTTGAGGAAATTGTTAGTGAGGTGAGTAAACATTTTCATCTTTACACTAATATTGCTTTATTTTAATCAGAATGTGTTTTCTTTGTTAGATTAACCATGAAATTAAGACAATGGTTACTTATTTAACAATTAATATTTTATTGATGTTTATAACTGGTGCGCTGTAATTGAATAGTGCCAATAATGGACAAATGTTTTCAGATTTTTTACTTATTTTACTCTAATTGTTATTTTTTACTATAGCTCGTTAAAAACTATAAAAATGCTGATATGTACCAGTAATGGACGAATGTCTGTCGATTACTGGAAAATGTATATGAATCCAGTTACGGACATTGATACAAAATTATACTGATTGTTTGTTTTAGGAATGGCTCCTAAAAAGGGCTGGGCTATTGAAGTTGTAAAAAAGGGTTAAAAATATTCGAAGCAGCCAAAATTTTAATGTACCAGAATAACCTTGCACAGAAAAATATTAATTATGTTATTACTATTGTTAGTTAAAAAACACTGTCAATTTACAAAAAGTTTAATAAAACTAATAAAATACACTTCAATAACAATATAATAATGCCTTCCGGGTAATGTTGGGGTTGCCACGCTTCTGTAGCGCGTCGGGGATGTTCGCGGAAGCACGCGTCCCCGATTTCGGCTCGTTGTTGCGTGCGCGAATCGCGTCACTAGCGCGTCGGGTGCGCGATAGCCCCAACAGTCTCGTGGCTTCTGTAGCCGGCAGAGTAGATGGCCAAATAATGTGTCACTGGATGGCGGCACACAGACCGTCACTCAGATATATTATGTAATTATTTTTTTTTTATTTTTTTTTATTACGTGTTTTAGTTCTAGGAAGTGCCAATTAATGTTACTATATTATGGATCTCTGGTCTGAAAATAAAGATTTATTATTATTATTATTATTAATAACACTGGTCTGCGAATTTAATTCTTGAAAAGTTTTTTTGATGAATGAATAATATTCACTTTATTTCCCTTAAAAGTAATAGAAAACTGTATTCATATGATAAATACCACGTCACATTTTTTTATATTTGATGATTACAGTATTTGATTACGAAAACGAGCAAAACCACATATTTTCATAAAATGAATGAGAATGATTTGAGAAAATTTTGTTATTTTATTAAATCTATAACTATTAAAATACAACATTAATGCGTCATAAAGTATATATATAAAGAAAAATTATAAAAATATAGTAATATTTTTGAAAAAATTGCTGCGTTTTGTTGGTTTTCGTTTATTTCATATCTGTGTGTCATTCAGCAATAGTCCGCATAGTCATATTAACATCCCAACGGCCTTGATATCTTCTTTTCATCTCTTTTATATCCTGATGAAACCTTGTTCTTCACTGTAGTCACCTAGATTTTTCGGGAAACAATCAATGTGAGACTTTAAAAAATGACTTTATAGACTCATATTACTTGCAGCCTACATTTTTATAGTCCTTTCACATTTCCTGGATATTATTTTTATACTCAGAATCTTTATGTGGTTTTTAATGTCATTTCAGGCATTTTGTTCTAAGCTTATCATTATTTTTTCAAATTCTGTAACCATTATTTTGTTCGGTGTACTTTATTTTCTCCAAAACATTTTTCAAGCTTTAAATGAACGATTTATCTATATTAAAAAAAAAGTGAACTGACACGCTAAAACAAAGTTTATATTTGCTATAAACAGACCAATGCCTACATGTTTTTGATACATTTATTTAAAAAGCTTTTTCACCGCAGACCTGTGTAATTAAAATGATAAGTAAATTCTTTACTGGAGTGATGAACATCACTAGCTTATGTCCATTACTGGATGTCCATCACTGGTTTTTTGCTGTCCATAACTGAGTAAAAAACAAGAATTTTTATTTGTTATTTTATTTTATTTTATTCAATAGGTACAGATACAGATAACAGATTAAAAACAACACAAAAATCTTAATAGTAAACAGTGAGTGAACCTGAAATCCAGTTACAACTGTACACAACACTCAAAATATACAATGCTTCGGTTTTAATATAATTTAATGCCTTAGGGGCCCTTAATAATTTCAATGTATACAAAGAAAAAGTAATTCAATAATAAATTTAATTTAAATTCAATAATAAATCAAAGGAACATTGGTAAACATTATAGTATACCATATGTACATATACCGGGTGACTTTTTTTACCGTCTCGATAATTATAGGGTAGGTTATATGTATAGAATGGAATCTGCGGACGAGACTATTTCTGTAATAGCACTTTGATTATGGAAGTTCTGAAAATCCAAGAAAATCCAGAAAAAGAGAACATCCTACACGGCGCGTGCGTAATAGTAAAATAGATGCCTACACTGCGTGTACCGTGATTTCCAATGAATGAAAAGTGCGAGCGAAATAGCGTAATTACATATCTGAATACCTAGGCATTTTGCCGTTGCGATTTTATAAACTCCGAATTGTTTTGTAGAGATATCAATCTTCCCTTAACATTTTAAAGAGCTTATGATCTGTTAGCATGGTATAGTTGTGTGTTACATGTAAAACTTTTTCATTTGTCATTATTTCTTTGAAAAAATAGAGTAGTAATTAGGTACGAGTATGCGTAAACTAGAAATTACTACATACCGTGCGTATTCAAAATATTAAAACCAACTTATTACAAATTACAGTGATTTTAATTACAAAATAATAAAAAAGTACCTTTGAGCGATATCGCAGTAATCAGTGTCCACCGTTTCTCTCTCTCTGGAAGTAGGTACATTCCTCGCAAATAATTCAAAGGAACGTCCTCTAACATTATATCGATGATGGAATGTTATGGATGGGACGAGTTGTTTGTGGATTCGGAGTAGGGGTACCTACTCCGAATCGACAGTCCGAATGTCGAAGAAGAGATTGCAGATGGCTTGGTCCTGTATACATTCGCCGTACACCATTTAAACTTGCAAGGGACATGATATAACACTGCACCATTACTAAATGAGTTCTCTACATTGTTATATTCGTACATGTTTATTGTTTACGTTAATCACTTTTATCACAGTGAGCGACCGACGGAGACATGCGCGGTAACGTAAACATTGCGAATAGATCACGCGACGTCACTGAGTGCCTAATCGTATGTGACTAAAAAATATTTAAAATAATAACAATAGGACTGTAGGGCAGTGGGGGTCCAGCGCGGGATGGTGGGAGCGGGGATCCTGTGTCAGCATCGGAAAATCACAGGCGGCTACACGTGTGCGTTGTTTGAAGATCTAGTTTTACCTATTTGAAACGATATCATTCATAATATGCCGCCTGTTTATTAGGGTGACTATGTTTAAGAATTTGAATTATTTGAAATATTTTTTTAAAATTTCTCTGAAAATTAAAAAATTATGTTTTAATATGAAAAATTGGTTGTAAATTACTTGTGTATATTAGTATACAAATTTTAAATGATGAGTGTAAAACAAAAAAAAAAGTAAAATAACTATGCCATAGGCTTCTACTCCATTTACCCATCACCCCCTATTTTTATCAAGACGGCAAAAAAAGTCACCCCCGGGTGACTTTTTTTGCCGTCTTGATAAAAATAGGGGGTGATGGGTAATTTTTGTTTTACACTCATCATTTAACATTTGTATACTAATATACACAAGTAATTTACAACCAATTTTTCATATTAAAACATAATTTTTTAATTTTCAGAGAAATTTTAAAAAAATAATTGAAATAATTCAAATTCTTAAACATAGTCACCCTAATAAACAGGCGGCATATTATGAATGATATCGTTTCAAATAGGTAAAACTAGATCTTCAAACAAACGCACACGTGTAGCCGCCTGTGATTTTCCGATGCTGACACAGGATCCCCGCTCCCGCCATCCCGCGCTGGACCCCCACTGCCCTACAGTCCTATTGTTATTATTTTAAATATTTTTTAGTCACATACGATTAGGCACTCAGTGACGTCGCGTGATCTATTCGCAATGTTTACGTTACCGCGCATGTCTCCGTCGGTCGCTCACTGTGATAAAAGTGATTAACGTAAACAATAAACATGTACGAATATAACAATGTAGAGAACTCATTTAGTAATGGTGCAGTGTTATATCATGTCCCT